>OY986435.1:149874121-149972057 GCA_963920525.1 Dichetophora obliterata | reverse complement strand
GCAAAATTTAAAAAGAAAAATTCATAAAACATTTAAATTTTTTATTTTTTCTAAACATTTTTATAAAATGGAAAATACGTTTGCTTACAAAGTTATAAAATAACTTTAAAAAAAACTAACTTCAAAAGCACTACAAGGTAAAAAATATTTTTAATTTACTTTTCACATTAATTCTTGGTCAAGTTTGATAATTCATTTATATATATTATTAAATTGGAAATATTATTATTCAATTTTTTTTGTATTATTGTCAAAAATATATATTAATTTCTCCATGAATATAAAATCTTCAAAGTCGGAGCGTTTATTTTATAAATACCCATAGTGGTACCCTAGTGTCAATATTACCTTAGAAACAGTATTTTCCTTATATTGTCACGCCCTTTCGTCCAACAATGCCCACTTTCTTCACCGTAAATTTTCATAATTATGCCTACCCCTGTACTAAATTTCAGTACCCTAGTGTTAATATTATTCGATATACAGAGTTTTTCTTATATTGCCACGTCCCTGTGTGGAATGTCGGCTTTGTTTTTAGACGAGCACCTCCGCGTCTTATGTCTCTATCCGTTGACGAAAAATTGCGGCAATCGGGCAAGTACTTTAGG
The DNA here is from genome assembly GCA_963920525.1 of Dichetophora obliterata. Lineage (NCBI taxonomy): Eukaryota > Metazoa > Arthropoda > Insecta > Diptera > Sciomyzidae > Dichetophora > Dichetophora obliterata. Next base: position 149,971,449 of record OY986435.1, on the reverse strand, counting down.
AGTTATCGATGTACATACATTAAAAAAAACCAACCATCTTAAGAACCTAATCCTTTTTGAAGTCGGTTAAAAATAAAAGAAATATTATGGTTTCATAATTTTATTTTGAAGTATGTTACAACTCTAAAAAATCTGTGACTAAAAGAAATGTAAAAACTACCGGAGTGAAAATAGAAAAAATCGATTACAAAATCGATTAATACAAAACCACTTAAATCTTGATTTTCTGGAAATGCATTGGGCTCTACAAGGTAAGTATCTAAAAAGTATTTGTTTTGAAATAAACAATATTTTTCCCTCCGAATCTTTGTCATGGAAGCGATGAGCATAGAAAAAGAATTCACCAGCAAATGAAAAATAAGGAGCGCCAATACACTGGTTCCTGGAATGAGTCCTTGATTGGCGACGACGCATGGTTTCTCATAAGAAAAACACATCAAAGTGACAACAAGAGATGAAGTAGATCCCAAAATTTCTTTTACGGTCATCTATCTGTTATATTTTATTTTGAGCTTATTTAAGGATGCAGTCTGGTACTTCGGCTTTTTAAGGATTCTTTCGTAATTTTATTTTATAAAAAAATAAAACACAATCGTTTCAAATTTTTTATATCAAAATTTAAACATTTTCATAAAAAATAACAAAATGGCGGATTTATAAAGAGAAGTTTTAAAAAAAACGTGTTTTTTTGTGGAAATTTGTGTGAAAAATAGAAAAAAATTATTTAACAAGTACAATTCTGCTACCTGCGAGAGCCATTAGCGTGTAACATAACGTATTTCAGTCCAATCGGTTCGATAGAATTTTTTAAAACACCCGGGCCGATCAAAAAAACGTTTCGAGAAAAAAGCTTTTAAAGTTTTAACAACGCACAGCGCGCAATATAAAGCGCTCTCAACTATGTGCTATAACTTCGTTAATATTTTGAATTTTGGTTTGAAATTTTTACATTATACGCTCATTATATTGTTTAATTAAAAACCGTTAAAAAATATATTATTTAAAACTCTAGCACCAGACTACATCCTTTGACTCTTACTGCATCTTTATGTATAACGAAATGAAGGCTGTGTTATGAGAGTATGTACGCATATATGTATACATTTATGGAAGTACACTCACAGGCTCTTCTGAACACTATTTACATAATGTATTACTCTCATACTTTATATTCACACCTTACTTATATTTACCATTACAATAAACTCCAGTCTTCAATTACCAATCGTAACGTGTAGTTCTTGACATGGTCAAGAATCGGTAAATTTCTAAGATGACTGGAGGAGATACGAACAATGCAGGAGTTGTCGAGACGTCTACGGGCGCTGGAAGTTTTGTCAGACCTTCCTAACCCCTACAAATTATCGGACACAACATATCAAAAACTTGGAAAAATTGGATCCAGCAATACTACTGGTTTTCGACTGCTGCGCAACTGGACAATAAAATCTCCAGAAATTCAAGTAGCTACATTTATGTCCAGCATCGGAGCCGATGCGGTCAACATTTATAATTAATTTTCATTAACTGAGGCTCAACAGTTGAATGTTTAATTTATTAAAAATAAATTTGAGGAGTAGTATTAAGCTTCTACTAATGCAAATCAATTCTTTATTAATTTGGAAATAATTAATACACAGACTTATTTATTAATTCGATATTAAATAATACAAAGCGTGTGTCGCTGACGGCTGGCAATAACGGAGTGGCGTCATGATCTACTTGCAGCTTAGAATGATGTTCTCTTTGTATAGTTGTGTGTGTGTGTGCCGAGCACGTAGAATGAAGGAATGCAGATTGAACAGTGGGACTAATATTTAACACCCCTTAACGCCCAGTTGCAGAATAGTATTCTGGCTCTTTCCTAGGACGCCTCGAACGTCGTGGTGTGGGATGAACTGGCGATAAACTGTGATTATCATCAGATTGACAGTCAGTCGATGTTGTCGATTGCGGCACCGATGGTGCTGAAAAACATTCACCATCCTCTTCGGTTACATCATCTGCTGACATTGAAGAGGCTAAACAGTCTGGTTCAAACATCGTGACGTCATTGTTGGTTGATGATTTTAATTCACAATCGACAGAAAAGGCACGGCTTCGAATTTGATCGAGGTGGCGTTTTACCATTCTATAATCTTCTATGCGAACAGTATAAGATAATGGCCCATTTTTAGATTGGATATGGCCCTGTATCCACTTTGGACCTGATGAGTAGTTGCGGATCCATACAAGATCTCCTTCACAAAAAGATTGTTTGATAGTTGAATTGTTATTGGACGTTGACAGTTCATGTGGGTGAACTTTATCGAAATAGGTTTTCAGTTGGCGATTGAACAAGAGTTCGGCTGGTGACCTTCCTGTAACCGCATGCGGACTTATGTGTTGATTAAATACAAATCGAATAAGGTTGAGCTCTATATCCGAATTTGCTGGCATTTTTTTAAGAAAGTTCTTTGTTGTCTGAATCATGCGTTCAGCCTGCCCGTTAGATGATGGGTGGAACGGTGCACATCTAACGTGACGTATTAAATTGTTGTTCATAAAATTTTCAAACTCACCGGATGTAAATGCTGTTCCGTTGTCGGATACGACAGCATCTGGCAGACGATGAGTTGCAAAGAGTGAGCGCAACGATCTGATAGCAGATTGAGATGACGTGGATTTGATAATGTGCACTTCCAGCCATTTGGAATACGAATCGACCACTATAAAAAACAGTTTGCCTTGAAATGGTCCGGCGAAATCTATGTGAAGACGCGACCAAGCGGTTTTAGCTGTTTCCCATGTGTGAACTGGTGCCTGCGGCTTTTCATGACGAGTTTCTTGAGACGGCGTGCAGCGTTTAACGACGTTCTCAATTTCCGAGTCCATGCTAGGCCACCATACATAGCTTCTTGCTAAGGCTTTCATTTTAACGATGCCAGGGTGTCCGGAGTGCAGTGCTTGCAAGATAGCACTTCGACTTGGCGATGGAATAATGGTCCTATTACCCCATAATAAACAACCTTTTAAAGCGGTGATCTCGTTACGGCGCACAAAAAATGGATATGCTTGATCATCACGAGACATGTCAAATGGCCATCCCCTTAACGCCCAGCTAAGCACTTTGGTGAGGAGCGGATCCTTGGCGGATTGTGTCGCGATTTCTTTAGCGTTGACGGTTTGGGTGCTGGCCATCTCAATCATAAGAATTTCTTCTTTGTTGTTATCAAATTGATTCTCTTCTTCGATAGGTAGGCGGCTTAAACAGTCAGCATTGCCCATTTTCTTGCCCTCTCTGTAGACAAGGTCGAAATTGTAAGCGTTCAGAAATATGCATCGGCGAAATAACGGTTGACAAAATAACTGGAGTCTGCTTTGTTGTGTTAAAAATACCCAGGAGCGGACGATGGTCAGTAATCAAGGTGAATTTTCTGCCGTGCAAGTAATCGTGAAATTTTTTCACGCCAGCTACGAGGGCAGTAGCTTCTCGGTCGATTTGCGCATAGTTCCTTTCTGATTTCGACAAGGTTCTCGAATAAAATGCTATAGGCCGTTCAGACTTATCAGGCAATATGTGACTTAACACGGCGCCAAGGCCATATGGTGAAGCATCGCAAACGAGAGTGAGTGGCATTTCAGAAGTGACTAGGTGTTTTAAAATATTAAAAGCTTTCTGATGCTCTATTTTCCACTCAAAATTTTTGTTTTTTTCTAAAAGTCGATGCAGAGGTTCTGCAATGGTTGCCTTATTTGGCAAAAATGAGTGATAAAAGTTTAACAGCCCAAGAAAAGCCTGGAGCTGTTTCTTGTCTTGAGGCACAGGAGCATTTTGAATGGATTTAATTTTATCTAGTGATGGCATAATACCAAGACTATCGATTTTAAAACCTAAAAAATTAACTGCTTGAACTCCAAACTGACATTTATCCCTTTGTAAACGTAAACCTGATCTACTAAAACGCGTCAAAACCTCATTCAAACGATTGCACAGTTCACGCTCTGTACAACCCATAATAACTATGTCGTCAAAATATGGTAAGACACCGGGAATGTTTTGTAAAAGCCCTTCAATAAAATTCTGAAAAATTCCTGGAGCAGACGAAATACCAAATTGAAGTCGATTTACTTTAAATGCGCCTTTGTGCGTGATAACAGTCTGCATCATAGCAGATTCTTCGTCTACTGAAAGCTGCTGGTAGGCTTGAGCAAGATCCAATTTAGCAAAAATTTTTCCACCTTCTATTGAAGATAAAAGTGAGTTTATAGGGGGAATTTGAAAATTATGTGGTACCAGTGCCTTATTGAGCGTTGACTTATAGTCGCCGCAAATTCTGATTGTTCCATTACTCTTAGGAACTGGTACGATTGGGGTAGCCCAATCTGAATACTCAACTGGTTGAAAAATGCCTTGAGCACATAAGCGGTCGAGCTCAGCTTCAACAAGGCCTCGAATTGCAATTGGAATACGACGAGCAGGAAGTCTTATTGGTTGGAAATTTTTGTACATGCGTAACGAAACAGGTTTTCCCGTGAATTTACCAAGTTCTTTAGAAAAAAGATGCTCAAATTTACCTAAAATATGTGTGATAGAATAGATTCTTCAACGGCAAAGACTCCCTGAACGCTTATTCCAAGAGCATCAAACCAATTACATCCTAAGACATTACTTTGGCTGCCGTTAACTATAATCAGAGGTAATTCATTTATCTGACGTTTGTTATACCAGATGCCAACATCCACAACGCCTCTGATAGGTACGTCATTATGCTGAAAATCTCTCAGATTAAGGTCACACTCATACAGCAATGGTCTTACTGTTGGCCACAAACGATTGAAAGTCTGAGACGACACTATAGTATAATCTGAACCAGAGTCGACTTCGAACTTACATGGCTGTCCATTGATGCTTATTGTTGTTGTTTTCTTACGACTTGCTGGGCTTACAATTTGGTTGATCAATTCCGACTTCCATTTGCCGGTTTGCATTCGATTTTTGCGAGATGTTTTCAGACGTTCTGACGAATATTGATTGGAAGACCGACAAACACGTTGTAAATGTCCTTTGACGCCACATGCAGAGCAGATTGTTTCTCTATGTGCGCACTGTGAGCGAGGATGAGCGCCTCCACACCCATTGCAGGATTCTACTGTAGAAGTGTTTCGTTGGCTTCTTAATTTTTTATGATGTTGTAACTGTGGATTATGATTCCCTATTTGATGGATCTGCTCAGGCTGACGGATAACTAAGATGTTCTTTGATGCTGCTTCCGCTGTTGTTGCACGGTCAATAACCTTTTGCAGTTGAAGGTCTGGTTCAGCCAGAAGACTTCGTTGCAGCGACTCATCACGTAGTCCAAAAACCAATCGGTCCCGAAGCATGCGATCTAAAGCGCTGCCAAAATTGCAATCGACTGCAAGCTTCCTTAAGATGGCGACATACTCCGCAAACCCCTCATTAAGCATTTGATCGCGTTTGTGAAATTTATAAAACGATGCAATTTCCGAAGGTCGTGGAGAAAAATGATTCGTTAGCGTTGTTTCAATTTCGGTAATTTGAAGCTCACTCACCTTCTTTGGAGATGCCAATGACGACAGGAGGTCGTAAAGAGGTGCGCCGGCTAGCGTCAAGAAAATGGCTTTTTGACGATCAGCTTCCTGTACGTCATTGGCTTGTAAAAAAAGCTGGAACCTGGCATAATACGTTGTCCAGTTTTCAGGATGATGCAAATCAAATGGCTCAAGCGTTCCTAGTGATGACATTATTCTATATTTTCCGCCTGGCGTGGGTGTTGCTTCTGTTTGCGAATCTTCAGAGGGTGACGCAGAATCTTCTTCAGAAATGGAACAATCTTCCTCCTTCGGTGGCATTTGCTTATTTGCCAATTGCCAGTGCACGTGTTTTCCTTGCCGTTGCGCAAGCTGTTAACTTAGTTCCGCTATGTTAACTTTAATTTGCGAATTTTCAATGCACGTGTTACACTGCCGTTGTACTAAACGCAATGTCAGCTCCGTTATTTTTAATGTCTTAATTGCCTTATCGATGATGATTGCATTGATGGTAAAATTTAACATTTTGGGTAATATCCCATCCTCGTCGCCATTGTTAAGCTTTTACTAATGCAAATCAATTCTTTATTAATTTGGAAATAATTAATACACAGACTTACAGCCCTATTCTGGCAGCTTAACTAAGCTCACCACATTAACAAAATAGTTAATATTAACTATTTGTTAAGGTTTCGTATTCTGCTGCAACTTTAAAAGCTCTTTTCCTTACAATTTTGTTAATAACAGAAAGAGTCTTAACAACGAATGAAATGTATGTGCTTAGATAGAAAATTGTTGTGAAAATAATAAAAAAATACAAATTAAAATATAATATTGAGTTTAAATACATTAAACTGAAAAATGGAGGAATTTTTTACTTATTTTAAAAGTTGATAATGAAATCTTTCAGTAGCCGTGGCAAATTTTTCAAGCGCTTGCAAAGTCACAAGCTGCACTCGAAGCATCTGTTAATATAGCGCATCTCTTCTTTCAATAGGCATATCGATTTTCTCCATGCATGGTGAACTTTAAAGCTTTTTAAGCTTTTATGTTGTTAATGATTTTTAAGAATACCAATATTTACATAACATAACAAGCAGCTTAACAAGAGCTCCTTAACTATTTCTTGTTAAGTTAACAACCAGAATAGGGCTGTTATTTATTAATTCGATATTAAATAATACAAAGCGTGTGTCGCTGACGGCTGGCAATAACGGAGTGGCGTCATGATCTACTTGCAGCTTAGAATGATGTTCTCTTTGTATAGTTGTGTGTGTGTGTGCCGAGCACGTAGAATGAAGGAATGCAGATTGAACAGTGGGACTAATATTTAACAAGTAGTTAGCTCCAAAAATAAGTGTAACCTTTAAAAGGTACACATTTAACACATTAAATCAAATTGAGGATGAACTCTACTCTGTGGTAGGTATCAAAAGTGATACAGTTAGAGAGAAGCTACTATTGGAAGACGATATTAACTTAGAAATAACAATAAAAAGCTGCGAAAACTCCATAAGTCCGACGAAGTTAAAGTTGAAGCGGTAAAAAAGTATAATTACACAAAGCAAAGAAACTCGTCGTCAAAACTCAACTTTTATAATCGTGCTTACGAATGTAGACGGTGCAATACCAGTCATGAGAAAGCCAAATGTCCAGCATACAATAAAAAATGCGAAAAATGCAATAAAAAAGGGCATTATGCTAATTTGTACTACCGCCGAAAGAACAAATACAACAATAAGCAAATAAATGTGTTAAATCAAAGTAAGAGCGACACTAAGAGCGTCACTAGCGACTCCGAAGCAGAAAGTGATTTATTTGTGCTAACGGTGAATATTTCAGATACGAATAGAGACAGCCAACGCAACTGGTTTGAAGAAATGCTGGTGGATGGAAAAACAATAAAATTTAAATTAGCTCAATGTAATGTTCTCCAGGCCAGTCTGTTACCTAGCCATCAAACTAAAAAAATGCGCCCCGTTAACAACAAACTAATCGCTTTTGGAGGTGCAAAAATTGACGTGTGTGGGGAAATAAACCTCCCGTGTGTGGTGAGCAAAAAAACATACCAAGCTAAATTCCTCGTAATAAACGACTTTCAAAATTTTGAGCCATTGCTCGGAAAAAATGATTGCGAAAGATTAACTTTTATAGTAGTCGAAAACGAAATAAACCTAAACACGAACATTTTCGAAGGATTCAGCAAAGTTAAAAACTTTGTTTATGATATTGATCTTGTTGAGATTCCTAAATTTGACCATTACGCAGCGCGAAAAATCCCTCACTCAATCCGAAAAGATGTTGAAAATGAAATCGACGTAATGGTGAAGCTGAGAGTATTAAAAAAAACCGAAGAAATAACACCAGCTGTGTCACCGATGGTCGTTATTAGGAAAAAAGGTAAGATTTGCTTATGCATCGACCCGACAGACGTCAGTAAAAATATTTACAGAAAATACTACCCATTAAAAATAGTCGAAGAAATCACTGCACATATAAAAAATTCTAAATGGTTTACTTTACTAGATTGTAAGAAAGGATTTTGACAAATTGAAGTTTCGGAGCGCACTCGAAAATACCTCACAGTGGCAACTCCATGGGGCAGATATTCTTACTTACGTTTACCGTTCGGATTATCATCAGCACGAGAAGTGTATCAAAATTTAATGTCGAAATTATTAGAAGATTATGAAAATACGGAAGTTTCAATGGATTACATATTAATAAATGCTCAGACAAAAGAAAAACTAAAGGTCCAAACCGAAAGTGTTATAAAAACTTTAGCAAATGCAGGTTTAAAACTAAACAGACGGAATATCTGCTGATCCAGACAAGATCGAAGCAATTAAGCAACTACGAAGACCACAAAATCGAGTTCAGCTTCAAAGAATCCTAGGAATGGCAACGTACCTGTCAAAGTTTATACCAAACCTATCTGAAATAACAGCTCCCATTCGTCAACTCCTAAAAAAGAATATTGAGTGAATATTGAGTCAACAACTCTTCTACGCTACTACGATCCAAACTTAAACGTGAAGCTCCAGGTGGATGCAAACAAATCGTGCTTTGGGGCAGTCTTACTTTAAAATGAACAACCGGTCGCATACGCTTCACAAGCATTGAGCGAAAGCCAGTAAAACTATGCACTAATTGAAAAATTTTAAAATGTATTCACGAATACATTTACTGTAAAAAACTTATTATTGAAATGGATCATAAGCCACTAGAAACGATTTTTAAAAAGCCCTTACATTCATCATCACAACGACTTCAAACAATTTTATTACATGTCATTCCTTATTCTCCACAGGTAATTTAGAGAAAAGGTACCGAATTAAAACTAGCAGACACACTCAGTCAACGCAAATAATTATGAACCCGAGGATGACATCGAAGTACACACAATCACAGAAATATCTACAACAACAACAAATAAAATCAATGCAGAAACATTAAACAACCAATTGCTAAAAAATCAAATTCTTACTGGCTGGCCACCCTCAATTTCAGAAGAACTTACACATATACGACAATATTGAAATTTTCGCGATGAGCTCAAGTTTAAGAATTGAACAATTTTTAAGTCAACTAAAGTTATTATCCCAAAACCAATGCAACAGGAGATTCTGGTAAGATTACACTTAGGTCATTTAGGCATTAGTCGCTGCATAAGCAGAGTATTCCACAGTATTTTGGCTAGGAATGCATAAAGATGTAAAAAATTTCGTTGAGTATTGTAGTATTTGCCAAGCGTACCAGCCATAAAAGCCAAAAGAGCCGCTTATTATCAAAACAATCCCGAAACTTCCATGGGAAATAGTAGTTAGTGGTAGATTTTTTTCATTTTCATGGCAATACTTATTTATTGATCGTAGACAGCTACTCTGGATTTTTTGACTTTACAAAACTCAAACAAACAACATAGTTTCATGCCATTAATGCCCTAAAAACTTGGTTTGCAACTCATGGAATACCTTCAATACTTGAGTCTGACAATGGACCACAATTTTAATCAAAAGAGTTCGCCGATTTCACAAAAAGCTGGGACATTCAACATCAAACTTCCAGCCCATATTATGCTCGATCGAATGGTCTGGCAGAACGATACGTACAAACAGCAAAAGCCATGCTAAAAAAATGCTTCAAGGACAAATCAGATATTTACTTAGCGTTGCTGAACTACAGAAACACACCAAAAAATGAAGACCTTCAGTCACCCAATCAACCCTTGATGAGCAGAATAACAAGAACAACACTGCCAACGTCAACGAAAGTTCTCTTACCAAAAGTGGTACTAAACGTACAATCAAAAATCAACTAAACAAGACAACAATCAAAAATGTATTACGATAATAAAACAAAATTAGAGAAAGCATATCATCCAGGCGATCATGTACAAATTCAAAAAAGCCATCGTAATTAGACTGACGGTATAGTTGAAAGCATTTCAAATGGTGCCCCACGTTCATTAGCGATAAGAACTGATAATGGAAAACTGTTAAGGCGCAACAATTCACATCCATCCAACAAAGTCACACATAATCACACATAGATCGATAGCAATAGACCCAACTCATCATCAACCCCCAATCGAAATAGCAAGACACTCCGCACACATCCTCGATGAATCATACAGACATAATAACCACTGCTCCGACTACTGCGAATACAAACATCTTACACACACCTTATACAAATCAGACAGCCATTACAACAACTTCGCCTGGTACAGAGCATCAAGCCGCACAACTCCAATCATCAGCAACATTCACTCGATATGGTCGAGCAATAAAACCGCCAGATCGCTTTAAGCCGTAAAATATTAACAAAATAAATTAACTGAAATTAATTTTTTTTATTTAAGGGGAGATGTCATGTGAGTATGTACGCATATATGTATATATTTATGCAAGTACACTCCCAGGCCCTTCTGTACACTATTTACACAATGTATTACTCCCATACTTTATATTCACACCTTACTTATATTTACTATTACAATAAACTCCAGTCTTCAATCAGAAATCGTAACGTGTAGTTCTTGACAGTCTGAACGAGGTGCAAAACACGGTAAGCATTACATTTTTCCACATTTTTTGCTTATCTCTTTCACGACGTTCAGCCTTCGTTTCGTTATATATAAAGAAGCAGTATATATTTAAGATTATGCTTAAGCTACTTAGACTTAATTTTGTTAAATTTTTTCATTTTCACTTCGGAAGTTATTACTTTTGAATTTCCTGACAGATTTTTTAGAGTTGCATGTCAGTTTCTTTGTAATAGAACATCCTTTAAAATAAAATTATGAACCCATATAGTTTTTTTAGTTTTGATAACTTTATATTCAAACCTTCTATTTTATTGAAATTTTAGAAACAATATAAAAAATGGAAATATTTTAATTAATAGATCATAACGTGTTTTTCCAATTGGAATATAATATAGTAACAAATGAAAGGTATTTCAATTACTATTAATTAAATATACTTTTTGCTTAAATCAATTCATAAAAATGTGTCTTATTTGCAATAATGTAAGAACACTTTTTCGAAATTCACTAAAAACAATAACCTTTCGATAACTCAAAAACGGATTCACAGAATAATTTAGACTTTATGTAAGACCCACTCAGTCTATTTGTTCAGCAAAGTTCAGTACATAAAAAACTTATAATATTCTGCACTCCATGAACTAATATTCATTTAAATTGGTTAAAGATTCAAGGACAGAAGGCCAAATTTGAAGCATCTAAACCATTATAAAACTCCTAAAAAAATGTGGTCACTTATTGTTTACATAATTCAACAAAAATTAACTTTTCTATATTTGTATGAGATTTCAAAAAAGTTAAGATGTTAATTTGTGATCGATTTAAATGAAAAATAGTTTTCATGATTAAAATAAGCATAAGATTTTTAATTTTTTACCTATTTTAATTTTTTACACCAAAAATTTATTGAAGAAAGACTCGTTTAAAAGCAATTTAATTTTAATTTCGGTTTTTTCATCAACTTTTTAAATACTTTCCACGTTGAAATGAGTAGCATCTTACAACAACGTATGAATATTCTTAAAAACTATTGAAAACATTTTGTACATAAGATATCGATAACACCTCCACAAGCTAGTCTTATAAAAGGTACTTTCAGATATTACAATAACTCCGGCTAACTTATTTTTCGAATATCATCGGTGTAAGTTTTCTTTTCTTTAATAAAAAAATTTCGTTTACCAAAGCGAGTGTCACTTACTGTTGATTGATATGCACGCAGATCAACATCAATCACAAATTGATATTCTTATCCGATAATGATCATGATGATCAACTCCGATGCGTGTCCAGTCTACTTTCAATTTGACAGTCCAACTGACAGCTGACAACTTGTAAGTTATCGTATTTGTCTGTTTCGTGTTCGTCACAAGCAGCAGGATTTTATTGTCTCAATAATGATGAATCGGCTGTGATCCTTGGCACGTTGCTTATTTATGCGCAGGCATAATGAGCATAGCTTTGCTGTCGCCTCTCGTCCCCCCAACGTCCTTGGCTACAGTACTTGCAAGCGGCAACTGCTTTACGTCTACGTCAAAGACCAGAGACGAAATAATTTCTTCATTACATATCAGCTCACGTATTTAAAAGCACGCATCGATCGCGTCGCTGCTGAAGAGAAGTCAAGTGAATTATGCGACATGATTTGCACAGAATACAATGTGCCTTGGGCGGTACGATTTGAATATTTTTGCTTGCAGTTTTTCTTGATTTCTGGCTGTTTAGTTCAGCAATGGTGCAATCAATTGTCATGGTCAATATAACAACATTATAATTGATGATATTGTCTTTTAATTTCCAACGGAAACGTGGTGGTAATGCTAAATTTTTAACACACTAGTGTTTGAAATTCAAAAATATTTTTAATATGTTCTGCGTTAAACCAAGTTCTTGTAAATCTGAAGCAATGAATTAAATAAGAACTATTTTAATATTTTTATTACCGTACGAAAACAACAATCGCACACTCAATTTTTTCAATTCTTGTAGACTGTTAATTAGTTAATCAGCTCAATAACACAGGAGAAAAAAAACGACTTCGCAGAAATTTTTGGATATATAATAATTATCTACAAGTGAGCTACGATATGTTTGAATAAATTTATTTTTTAACTTGAGTTAGAATACTTAAAATAAAATATTGCAAATATTTTTCTGTCAACTAAAAAAACTAAATAGATTTTCTGGACGCAAAATTAAACATGATTTTTTAAACTATTAGTATATTTAGGTGGTTGCAAAGAAAAAAGTCTAAGTTAAAGAAATGAAGCCAAATTATGAAACATGGACGAAAAATTAATCATGATTTTTAAACTATTAGTATGTATATCTAGGTGGTTGCAAAGAAAAAAGTCTAAGTTAAAAAATAAAGACAAAATATGAAAATTCATATCGTTTCCACCTGTAACTTTTGTAATTCTTTAGACACAAGAAATTTTTTTTACACCGTAGAGAAGGTCTGCTTTTCCCCTTTTAAAATACTTTTGCAATTTTTAGATTTACTGCACAACAGCAGAGTTAATGAATTCACATGAATCTCGCAAAAATAGATTTTTGAATACATATATTTCAACTATGTCTTCTGCTGATTCTTTTCTTCAACGTTCTTTTACCGTGTAATTAATTCTAAATTAATTTTAGACTCATATTTTAGAAATGGTGTCCTTTTTTCGCCATCAGCTAAGAGTTAAGAAGTTATAAACAAAAATGTTAATATATATCTTTTTCAGACAATATCTTTTTAAGAAATTGACCGATTTAGCCCTTTTTTTTATTTAATACTAGCTGATACCCACTTTTCTCGGTTTATGTACATTGTACTCTACATAGGCCTCAAATAATGGCACTGAGCGAGACCCAGGTGGCCGAGGATGCAGATCCACTGGATTTTCACATACCTGGGTATCGCTTACTGCCATTGTTTTCTTTGCATAGGGGCATTGCCCTTTTTATAAGAACAGATGTAGCGTACCAGTGTGAGCGGAGTCTGAACGTGACCGATCCAGAGTTTAGCTCAATGTGGGTTAGGTTCAGGCTTCGCTCTCACTTGCTACATTTCTGCTTTATTTATAGAAGTCCGAATCTAGGAAGAGAGCCCACTTTTAACAAACTGGACTCTCTCTCTGATTCGATTACGCATATTTTGGGGTTGTTTCCTGACAGTGAGATCGTTGTAGCAGGCGATTTCAATGTCCACAACCCGGCTTGGTTACGTCACTCGGGCCCATTGACACCTGTTGGACAATATGTTGAGCTATTTGCTGAATCGAACCAACTGATTCAACTAGTGAAGGAACCCACTTTTTTCCCCCAAAGTGATTTGCAAAGCCATAATATCCTTGACCTTTTTCTGACTTCACATCATGAAAAATATGATGTGAGCGTCAACGCACCTCTTGGTAACTCGGACCATTGTACCATATCCGCTGTTTTTCCATATTCTAACCCCTGCACCTCTACGCCTAAAGCCCCGAAGAGGACTGCATGGTTTTATGGAAAGGCAAATTGGACTGCGTTAAATAATTTTTATCGCAGCTTCAATTGGAAATTATGTTTCGCTGATAGAAATGTGAATGCCGCGGCTGTCATGGTACAAGAAATTATTCTATTGGGTATGCGGTCTTTCATCCCCAATAAGATGAGAAGCATTAAACCAAAAGACCACTCATTGTTTAATGAGACTTGCAGGATTGCAGTCAGGTCCAAAGAGGAAGCTTTTCAGAATTGGCGTTCTAACAAGAATACTGATACTAAAAGACTTCGCATCGAGGCAAGGAATCGCTGTAATGCAATTTTAAAACGCGAAAAGTTTCTGCACGAAGCTCGCATTCGAGAACAGGTTCTTCTCTGCCCCAAAGGGAGCAAAAATTTTTGGTCATTTGTTAAAAGAGTTAAGAACCAGACATCGTCATCGATTCCAGCTCTTTTAAAAGATGACCAAATCTTCACTGACTCGGCTGATAAAGCGAACCTATTGGCTAGATTGTTTGCACAAAATTCCACTCTCTCGGATAGCAATCAGCCACTGCCCTTTGTTGAGGGTGGATCTTCTGCAATGCAGGAGATATACTTTCGAACGAGAGCAGTTAAAAGGGTCCTTACAAATCTCAACGTTAACAAAGCCTCTGGTCCTGATGGCATACCGCCAATTGTGCTTAAAATGTGTGCTTCTTCGCTGGCTCGGCCTTTGCGCAACCTTTTCAACATCTCCTACAGAACAGGAATATTTCCATCTTGTTGGAAGGTGGCAAATGTCCAGCCGGTACCTAAAAAGGGTGATGCCACGAACCCTGCAAACTACCGACCCATTGCGATATGCTCTACGCTTTCCAAAGTTATGGAGAGCGTAATAAACTTCAACGTTATGAACTATCTGGAGCACAACCAACTGCTCAGTGACCGTCAATATGGTTTCCGTAGGGCTCGCTCTACTGGTGATCTTATGGCGTTCTTAACCGAAGAATGGAATAAATGCGTTCACTTTTTCGGCGAGAGCAGGGTTGTTGCTCTGGATATTTCAAAAGCGTTCGATCGAGTGTGGCATAAAGCGCTCGTGTCAAAACTTGCTGCATATGGTTTTGGTAGTAATTTTGCTCGATGGATCACGTGTTTTCTCAAGGACAGAACGATTCGAGTCGTAGTTGACGGTATTTCGTCCGAGAAGCACGCCATCAACGCAGGAGTACCGCAGGGTTCAGTTCTATCGCCAACCTTGTTTCTGGTTTTTATCAACGACCTTCTGTCGTTGACGCATAACCCAATTCATTCGTTTGCGGACGACAGCAGCATTTGTCATTCATATTCATTCAAAAAACGCCCAAGCTCTATGGAGATTGCGAGAAAAAGGCAAACTATGAATGACACACTCCTTAATGATCTACAAAAAATCTCCGAGTGGGGTCTTGCTAATAGAGTAGAGTTCAATGCAAGCAAGACCCAGTGTTGTCTGTTAACCCACAAGCGGATGGATTGCCCCTTAGCTCCCCTCAATATGAATGGTGTGGATCTTGTGGAATCAGCCGCTCTTGACGTTCTGGGCATATCGATCCAATGTGATCTTCGTTGGAATGATCATATTTTCGATGTGTCGAAAGAAGCGGGCAAGTGCCTAGGTTTTCTAAAACGGTGCAAAAAATATTTCACTTCAGCTGATCTTCGCATGATCTACACCTCATATATTAGGCCGAAAATGGAGTACAATTCGCACATTTGGGCAGGGGCTTCAAGATCTTATTTGGAGCTTCTGGACCGAATTCAACGTCGTGCGATATATTTGATAGGAGATGAAAGTATTTCATCCTCTCTCAACTCTCTGGAGCATCGACGTAATGTAGGTTGCCTAAGCCTTCTGTATAGGTATTACCATGGGAAGTGTTCAAGGGAGATACATGGCCTGACGCCACCAGCTCGTGTGTTTCCCAGGTCCACTCGGGCAGCTGTCCAAGCCCACCCCTTAACCATTGCATCGATGCCTAATAGAACCTCGCATTACCGCGATAATTCGTTCTTTAGTCGCGCGGTTAAGTTGTGGAATAGTCTCCCTGCGAGCGTGTTTCCCGGCAGTTTTGAGCTGTGCAAATTCAAAACAAATCTTCACCGACACTACTCCATCTATCCACCCTCCAACTAACTATCACCCATCTTCCGAATCAACACAATGCTTAAGCATTTATAGGGGCCATCCCCTGAGCGTTGGTTCAGTCTAAAAAAAAAAAAAAAAAAAAAAAAAATTTGATGCCACTCTCCCTTGTCAAACGCCCATAAAATGTTATCAGTTAAACAGCATGTCTAAATTGAGGTAGAATACTGAATTCCGAGACTGTGCGACCTATATCCACAAAGCTATTCGATATAACAAATTTGGGTTGTATAGGAAGTGCCACGCCCTCTTGATCACCGCTCATAGAATGTAATCAATTAAACTGCATGTGTACATGGAGGTTGAATACCGAATTCCAAAACTGTGCGACATATAACTCCAAAACTATTCGATAGCACAAATTTGGGTTGTATGGGAGGTGCCACTGCCCTTTTCCTTACGCCCATAAAATTTTACCAATGAAACTGCATGTGTAAATTGAGGTCAAATACTGAATTCCGAGGCTGAGTTACCTTTAACTCCAAAGCTTTTCTATATCGCCAATTTGGGTTAAATTGGAGGTGTCACGCCCCCCCGAAAAACTCTAAAAAATTTTATCAGTAAATCTGCAAGCGTAAATTTTGGTCGAATACTGAGTTCCGACGCTGTGCGACCTTGAACTCCAAAGCTATTCGATATCACAAATTTTTGTTGTATGGGAGGTGCCACTCCCCCTTGATCAACGCTCATAAAATGTAATCAATGAAACTGCATGTGTACATTGAGGCCCAATACTGAATTCCAAAGCTGTGAGACCTATAACCCCAAAGCTATTTGATATCTCTAATTTGGGTTAAATAGGAGGTTTCACTCTCCCTTGTCGTACGCCCATAAAATGTAATTAATGAAACTGCATGTATAAATTGGGGCCGAATACTGAATTCTGACGCTGATATTCGATATCGCAAATTTACGTTAAATGGGAGGTGCCACGCCCCTCTTACCAATGAACATAAAATTGAATCAATGAAACTGCATGTGTACATTGAGGTCGAATACTGAATTCCGGCGTTGTGCGACCTAAAACTCCAAAGCTATTTGAAAGCACAAAGTTGGGTTGCATGGGAAGTGCCACTCCCCTTTGCCCTACGCTCATAAAATGTAGAGGAATGAAAGTGCATGCATAAATGTAGGTCGAATACCGAATTCTTACGCTGTTAACATATAACTTCAAAGCAATTCGATATCACAAATTTGGGTTGTAAGGGAGATGTCACGCCTCCCTGTCCAACAACGCCCATAAAATAAAACCATTGAAACTGCATGTGCAAATTGAGGTCAAAAACTGAATTCAAAAGCTGAACTTCAAAGCTATTCGAGATCACAAATTTGGGTTGTATGGGAGGTGCCCCTCCCCCTTGTCCACTCCCATAAAATTTCATCACTGAAACGGTACGTCTAAATCGTGGTCAAATACCGAATTTCTAAGCTGTGCGACCCATAACTCTAAAGCTATTCGATAACAACAATTTTTTATATATATGTGGGAGGTAAAAGAGGGCATTTCCTCTTAAACCATCTCGTACTCAAAGCAAAGCGTACTTACAAAATTTGAGCTCAATCGGACCAATAGTTTCGAAGTATTTTGATATTTTCTTAAAAGTAAGCGTAGATGAAGTGTGACCACGCCCATTTTTATCAAAGTTAATGATAGTTATCATACGAACTTATTTACCAAATTTTAATTTAATACGACCAAAACCGTGTTAAATACAGCATTTTTATTGATTTCTGGGTGACAAAAGGGGGTGTGGCATTATATTTTTCAAACCAGTAGAAGGAAGTATCCAATTTGGTTCAGTCGTTTTCAAGTTTTAAGCATCCGAAAAAATCACGATTCATTTTTATATATACAGATATTGATTTGTGGGCGGTAAAAGTGGGCTTGAAAGCATTTATGTATCGTGACTGCCTCTTGGAGCACCTACACAGCAAGTTTCACTATAAAAATGTGTAGAACTCCGGAATTGCCATGATTTCGAAAAAGTGGGCGTATATATATTGCGACCACGCACATTTATTGTACAGTTACTGACAGTAACCATCTGAACAATATTACTAAATTTTAGTTTTTTACGATCGAAACCGTCTGATATATATCCTTTATTTGGTTTGTGGTCGATAGCGCAAATTTGGCTTGTATGGGAGGTACCACGCCCCCTCGTCCAAACGTTACCAAACCTCGCAGGAACACTCACTCTCCTCGGCAGACGTTGTTCTGCCATAGAACGCCTTACTGCCATATACGAAAAAGTCTAATAGCTGCCGAAAGTAACCATATGAACTAAGTAACCAAATTTCAGTCTAATACGATCAAAACCGTGCGAAATATAACATTTTTGTTGTTTTGCAAGCGGTAAAAAGGGGTGCTGCAAAATATTTCCCTAGAGCCATCTAGTAATCGAAACAAATCGAATGCCCAAATTTCCGCTCAATTTAGGTAAAGCCTGGCGCACTTTACTTCACTCGACGCTAACTCCCCGAAAAGTGAGTTTAACTAAAGTGGGACAGGCCTATTTTTAGTGCACTTGCCGAGAGTAACCATATGAACTGAATTACAAAATTTTTGTCTAAAACAACCCAAACCGTTGAAATAAAACGTTTTCATTGGTTTGTGGGCGGTAAAAGGGGGCGTGGAAACCAATTTTTATTTCAGTTGCTGACAGTAACCGTACAAACTAAGCCAACATTTTAGCTCAATCGACCCAGTAGTCAAGGCGATGACGCCTTTTTTTAGTACAGTTGCCGAAAGTAACCATACAAACTTAGGTATCACATGTTAGTCTCATACGGTCAAAACTGCTTGAAATATAGCATTTTCACTGATTTGCGGGCGCAAAAAGTAGGTTTGGAAACCAACTTTTTGTACAGTTACTGTCAGTAACTACACAAACCAAAGTACCAAATTTAAGTCTTATACGACCAAAACTGTCTGAAGTAAACCATTTTCATTTATTTGTGGGCGGTAAACGCCCAGGGGGTCGTGGAAACCCATTTTTAGTACAGTTGTCGACAGTAACCGTACATGGTTAGGTTAGGTTGAGGCGGCAGCCGCTGTACGTGCTTAAAACCAAAACGCACGTACCACAGCTCACTTAGACCAGTGAGGTCCGTTGTGATACCGCTGCACACTTGGCCTTCAGTCCGAGTGGAACCACATTGAGCTCTTAATAAAGCTTGTTAGACGTTTGACGCTTGTCTCCGACAGGTCGTCAAGCTCCGAAAAGAAGAATGACCCCAAATGTTTATGCCTTCTTCTCGCAAGCGCGGGACAGGAACATAGAAGGTGGGAGATAGTTTCCTCCTCCTCCTCGTCCCTGCAGCTTCTGCAGAAGTCATTAGTGATGACTCCCAATCTGGAGGCATGTCTGCCTATTAGGCAGTGCCCTGTGGTAACAGCCACTAACGTAGCCACCTCTGATCTTCCCAACGAGAGAAGGACTCTCGATCGCTTTGGGTTTAGAGTCGGCCAGATAAGCCTTGTTGTTCTGCATGTTGAGAGTTCAGCCCATCTTGAGTTGGCTTTAGATGTGGTGTACTCATTAAGTAGCATTTTGACAGTTGCCATCGGGATGCTCGGCGAGTTTCGACCCATTAGAGTCCCCGATGTACCTTTCCTAGCAAGCTCGTCTGCTTTTTCATTTCCACGTATGCCCTTATGCCCAGGTACCCAGATTAAGCTGATGTCAAAGAACTTTGACATTTCGCCTAATGCAGCACGGCATTCTCTGGCTACTTTAGAGTTGATGGATACCTGCTCAATCGATTTGATCGCTGCTTGGCTGTCCGAGAAAATATGTATTTCTCGTTTAGAGATGACGTTCTCTGAGAGCCAGGTTGCAACTTCTTTAATCGCCATCATTTCGGCTTGGTAAACACTACAGTGATCCGGCAGCCTACGAACTAAGGATACCCCTAATTCTTTTGAGTAGACCCCATACCCGACCTTGCCATTTAATTTTGACCCATCTGTATAGAAATAAAGACACCCCGGTTTCCACGGCGCACCTTTATTCCAGTATGTTCTAGGCGGAATAAGCGTACCGTAGTTTCCATCAAAGGAAAGCAGTGGTTTACAATAATCAGTCCTTGGTGGAATGAAGTTGAATTTGTAGAGTATAGATGCGTGTCCTGAACCCAGGCTTTTCCATACTCCAGTTTCCCTAAGTCTGACCGCCGAACAAGCTGCCTGTTGCCTAGCAACCAAGTCAAGCGGTAGAAGGTGTAATAAGGTCTCTAAAGCCGCAGTCGGTGTTGTTCTCAGAGCACCACTGATGCAAATAGATGCCATTCTTTGGACTTTTTGGAGCTGGTTGAAATATGTGACCTTGTCCAAAGCAGGCCACCATATCGATGCTCCATATAGAAGTATAGGTCTAATGACCCCTTTATACAGCCAGTGAACGATATTTGGGGAAAACCCCCATCTTTTCCCTATAGCTTTTTTGCAAGTGTACAGCGCAACTGTCGCTTTCTTCGTACATACTAAAGTACAAAATTTTAGCCTTATACGACCCAAACCGACTGAAATTTAACATTTTTATTGATTTGAGGGCGGTAAAAAGGGGGTGTGTCAAATTTTTTTCCTAAACCATCTCGTACCTGAAACAAATCGACTGCCAAAATTTCAGGTCAATCGGTTCAGTAGTTTTGGAGTCTACAGACATCACACAGCCAGACACACATCGTTTTGCTTTTTATGTATACAGATATTGATTTGTAGGCGGTAAAAGTGGGCGCGAAAACATTTACATATAGTGACCGCTTCTTAGATCACCTACACAGCAAGTTTCACTGTAAAAATGTGTAAAACTTCGGAATTGCCATGATTTCGAAAAAGTGGGCGTATTTATATTACGACCGCGCCTATTTTTCGTACAGTTACCGACAGTAACATCTGAAAGAAATTACCAAATCTTATTTTTTTACGATTGAAACCGTCCGATATATATCCTTTTTTTGGTTTGTGATCGATAGCGTAAATTTGGCTTGTATGGGAGGTACCACGCCCCCTTGTCCAATAGTTACCAAACCTCACAAGAACACTCTCAAGATGTGGCTTCAGTTTCCCTGAAAATTTCATTAAGATCGGTTTTGCGATTTTGGAGTCTATATGTGATATAGCCACATACCCACATACCCACATACATACATCCATTTTTATATAGGATGAATTTCATGTAAAAATCGAGATGTATTGAACCCGACCCCCTCAGATAGCGATGAAATTTTGTTCATAGCTAAATTTGATTAATACAAACAATTTTTAGAAATGACTGTTTTGCGATTTTTTGGGCGTGGCACAGTGGGAAAGTTTTCGAAAAAACGCGAAAATGGTCAAAAAGAGCTCCATTTAAACTACAATAACTCAGAATCGGCTGAACCGATTTCCATGATCTTAGTATCATTAAAAAGATATTTTAACAGGCTTTATGACACGTTTTATGACACAAAAAAAATTACACTGTAAAAAATTTATAAAAAAAAGAAAATTTTAACTAACGAAAAATCCAAAAAGATCAAGCGTTTTTTACAGTGTATTAATTTTTTAGAAAGGTTTATCCTTCACCTATACCATATCATAAAAAATAAAAATGGGTTCTTTTTTAGTTTTTTTTATATAATTTTTTAAGTAGTGTCACTTCTAGTAATTGCCCTTATATTTTATATATACAGGTAAAATAAATAAACATAGTCCTAGGAAAATTATGAATATGTTTTATCCCCAATTTTTTAAGTAGTGTCACTTCTAGTAATACGTACCGAAAGTTTTCGAAATAATTCGAATAACAGCGAAAATATCAGGTCACATTCTTACACATTTACAAAATAGTTCAACAATTATAACATTTTTTAAATGTTTACAAATAAAAAACCATGAACAATTGTTTATATTATTTGCCATATTTTTATTAATTTGTATTTTATTTTATTTACATTTTTTTTAAGTTAATTATTTGTAAGAAATTTTGCGCTGCTCAAATTTGGCACAGTCAGAATATCTGCGCACATGTACAAACGTTTCATTTATCGGAATGAATGAATGAAAGCCTTGAGTTCCTGTTATAGTTTGAGCTTCTTTATATCTTGAAAATAGCTTTTCTTTAACGTTGTTGTATTCGTCAGCATTTGCGTAAGCAACTTGTATGGTGGTCTTATATTTTTCTGATGCCCAGTGATAGAGTTGTCTCGTTGTCTGGATCTCATTTTTTTTTTGCAATACTATAATTTCGAGCACCTCTCTTCAATGTTCATCCGATTCCATCACATGCAGATTTTCCGTGACTGGTAGCATAAAAGTGCCATTCAGCGTCAATACCAAAATCAGATTTGTGATGGCATAAATTAATGAAGTTATATATATTTTTATATTGTGCTCCTGCACCATCTGATACGTAAATGATTTTATTAATATTGTTGGTTATATTGGCCTTCACGAACTGTATCATTTTTGAAATATATAGATGAACTGCTATACTATCATGGGTATTGCAATCAGATATTATGGCGAAGCTTTTATGAGTTAATTAATCGTTATCTGAAAATAAACAAACAAAGGAAAAAAACAAATAAATAAAAAATATTAAATATTTTGATGAGTGTGGATGGATGTGTTTACTAATACCAAAATATTAAAATAATTACCTTTGTAATAAATAACGAACGGATGTATTGTAGCCTGATCATTATTCCAATGGTATCCTTGCACGGCATCTTGTACAAGAAACGCATAATTTTCAGCAAAGTCCATTTGAATTAACATTTCGCCTGATAACAGCGCCGCTCTTTTATTGCTGATAAATTCAGATTGTCGCTTTGCTATGAAATGATGCGGAATCAGAACTTTGATGTGTTTAGTAAAATCGCTGACAAATGATTCTGGGTTGGTGGTTAACGTTTCCAGAACACATCTTATCGTTGTATTCCACTTTTTGTATATTATTTCTTCAGTTTGGTTATTTTCAAAATGTTTTAGCATATGCGTTTTCAGAATATTTAAATTTTTGAAGCAGTGACCACACATTGAAACGCAACACTCGCTTTTTTCT
The DNA here is from genome assembly GCA_963920525.1 of Dichetophora obliterata. Taxonomy (NCBI): domain Eukaryota; kingdom Metazoa; phylum Arthropoda; class Insecta; order Diptera; family Sciomyzidae; genus Dichetophora; species Dichetophora obliterata. The sequence goes on along the minus strand of OY986435.1, from coordinate 149,948,180 downwards.
ATGTCACCATTACAAACAACGAATTTTAGAACATCTTTGAAGTCGGTAAATGTGCATTCTCTTTCAATACAAATTGACTTTAAGCCACTTTTTTCAAACATCAATTTCATATTCTGATGCAATGTGCATACACAGATATTTTGCTGGTTTCCAACTCCAAGTTTCATACAATTTTTTGGCCTTAACATTGTAAATTTTGTAAAACCCACTTTGGCCAAGGGATGTTTTTTTTTAAATTCGTAGTAAGATTCGCGTAGTGAAGATAACATCAGTCTTTTTTGAACTTTTTCACGTAAGTTTAATTGAATATTGCGATCCTGGCATCATTCGGCTAATTTCATCATCTTCATAAAATAACTTGACTGTGCTTAGAGTTTCGGTTGGTAAACTACGTGTGCTCATTTTTAAAAGATTGATATCTGCAAACTTCGTTTTATTCCTTTGGATATCTTTACTTTTTTTTATACAATCGTGAGATATTTCATCCCCAAAACGATCTTTAATTTCTGCGTGGCTCATATTGATTGGTAAGAGAGATAAAAGTTTTTGCTTTTCCAAAAGATTTGAGCTGTTCTCTATTTGATATTTGATGTTTTGCAAAATTTCTTCGTAAATGGCTTTGACGTTTTCAAGTTGCGCTGACAAATCAGACAATGGATCAGCTCCAAGTGAATCTGCTACATTTTCCAAAATTTGCAGTGAGTTTCTATTTCTGTATGCATCTCGTTTGTTATATTTCCTATTAAGAGGCGACATTTGATTTGGTAGATGAGGAATAATATGATCATTTATATTTTCAATGAGTTCGTTGCTTTCGATGTTTGTATTACGGCTGGTACAAGTTGGAAGTACATTCAATTCTTCGCTAATTTCATCACTGGGCGTTGTTGGTAAATAATTTGAGACTTCTTGCTCCACGTTGGATTCATTACGACTGCGCGCTTTTCTCAGTGTATTCCGGCAAGTTTCGCAAATACGGCTACAATGAATGCTGGCGACAGCTGGAAAATATTCAATTATATTTGCAGCCTCGTTTTCACTTATTTAACGAAGCGAAGCGCCCCACTTATTAGATATTTTTATGCATCTGTACTTATTGTTTGAATTCATATTCACTCAAATTTTTAAAATATACGCGTAAAAATTGTAATGGGATATCTTGGCTTCTCGAAACTGTTTATAATTATGAATTTCGGTACGTTCATCAGGTGCATATATATAGCAATTTTTAAGGCAAGCAAGAACTTTTTGGGGTTAAAACATATTCATAATTTTCCTGGGACGATGTTTATTTATTTTACCTGTAAATATAAAATATAAGGGCAATTACTAGAAGTGAAGCTACTTAAAAAATTATATAAAAAAAACTAAAAAAGAACCCATTTTTATTTTTTGATATGGTATAGGTGAAGAATAAACCTTTCTAAAAAAGGAATACACTGTAAAAAAACGCTTGATCTTTTTGGATTTTTCGTTAGTTAAAATTTTCTTTTTTTTATAAACTTTTTACAGTGTAATTTTTTTTGTGTCATAAAACGTGTCATAAAGCCTGTTAAAATATCTTTTTAATGATACTAAGATCATGGAAATCGGTTCAGCCGATTCTGAGTTATTGTAGTTTAAATGGAGCTCTTTTTGACCATTTTCGCGTTTTTTCGAAAACTTTTCCACTGTGCCACGCCCAAAAAATCGCAAAACAGTCATTTCTAAAAATGAGAGTTTGTTTGTATTGATCAAATTTAGCTATGAACAAAATTTCATCGATATCTGAGGTGGTCGGGTTAAAAATTTCAGTTTTATCTCGATTTTTAAATGAAATTCATCATATATAGATTTTTAATATTATTTTACTTTGAAGGCTGATAACATTAAAACTACGAAAAATCTCTTGATATTACAAGGTTATAATTTAGAGCTTTAGGTCAACTAAGTTATGAAAGAAGGCAACAATAACAATTCTGTATACATGCAATCATACAGCAGACTAGACAGACTGTTTTGGAAAGGAGCTACGCGTTCCATTTTCAGTAGTCTTGCCTGATTCAGTGAGTCTGATGTGACTCAAATATTTTAAAATATTTTAAATTAATACTAGGTTAAACAGTTGCTTAGCGAACGCCTCAGCTGGCCTCATAATTTGGTATGGAATATGGATTGAATATGGAATTTATAAAAGTAAAGTAAAAATTTTATATTATAGTGTTTCAACATAATGGATATACTACGTTTTTTCATTACTAGTGAGATGTGTGCTACATATGCCATTCCCAATGCAAATTTCAACAAGCTTTTAACCAAAAAAATCCATGCATTTTTTTTAAAGATATTTCTTTATATTTACTTCGCACATTTACATTTGGAAAAATAAATGTTTTCATAGAAGGTGTCTAAATATTGTTTTGATTAAGAAAAAAAGGGTGTAAATACAAATATTGTTCTTATATAATTTTAACTGTGAGCTGTTTAGATCATTATTTTTATCACATAGCAGACTAGACACACTTTTTCGAATAGAGCTACCCCCGTCATCTTCAGTAATCTTGAGTGATTAAGTTACCAACCACTGTTTATGTCTTATATGATTTGACACTTCGCAAGAATTTCTCATCGACCATTTTATGATACGACATTAAAGCAGTAAGTATTTTAAATCAAGCCAAGAATTCTACCAAGGATTGCCGTCTGTTCTTGGCAATAACAAATATAATTCTTTAAACTTACGTTGTTGATATTTCGTAAAAGGGTGAACCGTCAAGTGTGCGTAATATATAAATTGTTATACATATCTTCAAAAGTAATGCATGGATACTTGTAGGTAAAAGCTTGTTGAATAGGTAATAGCATAGACTCTCTGATAATAATAAAGCTTTTTTTAGAAGAAAAATTCAAAACAAAATGACAAGTTCTTCAGGCCCATTTTCCGACCTTTCGGCCCCTATTTTTTTAAATCACTTGCCACCACTGAAACTTTTTACTATTGGATTTAGAATGTCTTAATTTCACGAGAAAAATTAAAATTTTCGAGTTGCCGGTTTTTTTCAAAAACGAAACTATTTTTGGTACAAAAATAATGTCTGAGACTATACAGAAAAATTTTTATTGGTGCGAGCGAGATATTTTCGATCCTTTAGGATATACTTTAACTTAAAAAACTTGGATCTAGTAACAACTTTTAAAAAACAAAACTTGAATTATGTACACATAGCCTATAAAGCATGCGTTCAAAAATGATTTTTGAAGGCAATAAATGTTACTTTTAGATGCTTCATCGATTCATTTCGAAAAGTTCGATACATCGCTTAAATATGCCCTAACATATAACTAAAAACAGCATTTTTTTGCACTTTTCAGGTTACAATATCTCAACAACCAGACGAGATAAACCAAATCTTAAATAAAACTCGGATTAAGACAACGTGGCTACACAACAAAATACTAAATTTTATTTGTCATTACTGTTTCAAAGCATTAATAACTTTTCAAAACTGAAAGCAGAATATTTGGTTGTTATATTTACCTATTGCTCCCGTTCTCATAAATGAAGAAAAAAAATCTATATTTTTTTTTTTGCTTTTTAAACTTAAGAATGTAAAGAAGAAACACATAATAAAAAAATTCAGATGAATTGTATATTTACATTGTGTTTTTATTCACTTAAATAAGTTAATAAGGTGTACGCAGACTTTATGGGCTAGGTGTATTAGATGCATTCACATTTATATGAATTTTACTAAAGTGTTTCTGAATCTCCGCCCCCCCCCCCCACCCTCATATGAAAGGTGCTTGCATAAAAATAGTAAAACACTCAAAAAAGACCACACTTCTAATAAACTGGATGAGCTGCAGTTAAAAACGTTTTTTGGGCCCTCAGAGATAATGTGAATTTATTAATTTTCATACTGGCATTAAAGCTACATGAATATTACAGCAAAATTCAATACACATGAAAAATTGGTCGCTAAATCCGATTCCGTACTCAGACTTGTCATGAAATTAATTTTGCGGTCACCAGAAGCAAATAAACGCGAATATAAATGATTTTTCCCACTCAGTTATGATTTCAAATCTCTCAATCTGGAATATTATGATGTTCTATTAAAAATAAAACCTTCGAAGTTGCGAAGCCTGCTTAATGTAGATAATATTTGAAGAAAAAGTTTTGCAAATCGAACAATATTTATGCGAAATATAATTCGCCTCACCCGAATTGGGTGATTTAGGCGAATTTGGGTGAAAGAATTTTTCCCTGATGATTAGGGCTAAATACTTGATGTGGAGTAAAATAAAAAAAAATCTGTAAAAAAATATAGGCTGTGCAAACATAAATATATGTATGCATTTTGTTTTACGGTATACAAATTTGAGTGATTCGAGAAACTTTCATCAGATAAAATAAATTAAATACCATACAAAAGGTACAAAACCTACAATGAATAATCAATTAATAACAATTGATGCACACTATTTTAATCACTATACCTAAGCTAGAATCAAACTGAATTCAATGAACAACACAACAATGAAACATATGTAAAAATTAATTTCAACTAATTAATAGACTAAATAAAATTTCCAAATTTTGGTTTCGTTAGGAAATAATTTTAGAAGAGTAGAACAGTTAAGACATTTTAAAATCTGTCAACCCATTCTGCAGATCTGCTTAGTTAAACATTTTATAAAAAAAGCTGTTCCAAGGGAGCCTCGCTCGATCACTCCAATTAAAGATTAATTGCACTTATTAAAATACACTATGCTGAGTAGACAAAGACGTAGGTTAAATAACCAAGCAATTAAAAAATAGTTCAGACAAACATTCAAAATTCAAGTATGTTTGTCTCTATCATAATATTCACATTTATCATGATTGACAGCACTACACTATTTTTGCTGCAACTAATAGTTGAGGCAATCATAATACGTCAACAATAGTTCAATTTCAACCATATTATTATTTTTGGTGACTTTATCTATACTTTTATATAAAAACTTAAAGTTTTTTCTAAATGACCTTGTTATTTATTATGTTGATTTTATAAGATTTAAATACAAATTCTAAATGTTTGATAGTTTAAATTATACTTGTTTTTAAATACAAATTCTAGTTGTTTGATAGTTTAAAATCGTTTATTGAGCTTTAGGTCAAAGTTAAAACAATTAATTGTTCTAACGAATCTTCCTAAAGAAACAAAAACAACAACAAAAACAAAAACAACGAACTACACCACAGAGGTGATGATAGTTTAAATGTCCATTTCTTAGTTTTTCCCCCATTTCATATTTTCACATTTGTTGTTGTATTTTTCCTTTACTTTAATCCTTATGCTTATGTTATTATTATGGAGTCCAACAGTCTGCTGGAAGTCTTCCACTAACAAAGCATGGTTACTGAAGTTGTTTTTAGATTTTTGCTGATATATTTTCAGCTCGTTTCTGTTTGGTCATTAGAATTTCTATTTTAAGTACACTTAGAATTTGTATTTAAATCATATAAAATCGACATTATATAAAAACTTCTCACTTATCTGCGACGACGCTAAACTTAATAACTACTAAACTAAATTTAGTATTTCTTTCATTAATATAAAGCTAAGTGTTCAGCATAAAATCATGCATCATTTATTTTTTTAAACTACTCTTAAAAATTATTAAATTTTAAATTGATAAAGTAGCCAAAAAAACCAAACATAAAAATCATCATGAATTAAATTGCGAGCTTTATATCAAGTAAGTTTAAAAAGGCAACAACAACCACAACAACTCTGTATAGAGTTAAGCACTTAGCTGACTAGACAGTCTGTTTCGGAAATCGCTAATTTTCCTCTTCAGTAGTCTTTGAGTGATTAAGCTGTGATCAACTCACTGCTTTACACTTGTATATGAGTGCGCAGATTTTTGGAATTCATTCTTTTGAATTGTATGGCTGCTAATCATATGACATTTCAAAGCAGTAGGCTATTTATAGATCACCGCCATCAACTCTATCAAGGTTGCTTCTTTATTTATTTCAATATTCATTGGTGTTCGATAGTTTGTCGAAATGCACCATAGAAATGAAACGAGTTTTTTGCTTCGCCAGAAGCTAGTGTTCTAACTGAAAGGTGGCTATTTTCGCATCCAAATGTTCAATTACACATGACTTTGACCGAAATCGATTAATTATTAGATTATTTAATCAATTTGACATTAATTAAATTTATGTGGCCGTGCGCCATAGTTAATTTATTAGTTTTATGATCTATGAAATTATTACATGAATTAAATTGTGAGCTTTAGATCAAGTAAGTTTTTAAGAAGGCAACAACAACAACTCTGCATAGAGTCAATCACTTAGCTGACTAGACAGTCTGTTTCGGTCTGTTGAAGTTCATTTTCTGCAAAATGTTTTTATAAGTTTTTACAGAATGGTCAAGCTTCAAGAATAATTTATGTGAAAAATGTATACCAGTTTTTAAATTTCCAAAAATGCTTATTTTAATAATAAAGAATAAGGTCATATAGAAAACTATCAATTTCTTATTTTTTATGTTTTTAACTGAAGTGCATTGAAATTTAAAACAAAATAATTTTTTTTGGAAATTTTATAATTTCCACTTTCATTTTTGTGCGCTGTGTATACTTTGTTAAAAAATCACGATATCTATATATATAAAATAGGATGTGTGTATGTATGTAACGTAAGGACTCCAAAACGGCTGGTCCGATTTTGATGAAATTTTCAGGTAGTGTTCATCTTGCTACGGTGGGTAACATAGGCTATATTTGGACCCGATAGGTGGCGCTGGGGTGGACTTATATCGAAAATTTGAATTTATGGACCAATTTAACTGAAATTCAGAATGTATGTTTGTTTGATCATAAGAAAATAATTTGTGTATAAATGGACCCGATAGGTGGCGCTGGGGTGGACTTATATCGAAAATTTGAATTTATGGACCAATTTAACTGAAATTCAGAATGTATGTTTGTTTGATCATAAGAAAATAATTTGTGTATAAATAGACACGGTAGGTGGCGCTGGGGTGGACTTATTTCGAAAATTCGATGGCGTGAAAAATATATAAATACTTTTAATTTTATTTTATAACGAGGGGAGTAGCGAAGCACACCGGGTTCAGCTAGTATGAAATAAAAAAGGAACATTGTATAAAACATAGCTGTTTCACTTTTTGTAAATTAATGTCAATTTAGATCAAAAGGCCGCAAATTCGTGAGAAGCGGAGAGCTTTCACACGCATTTGTTGGCATGAAAATAAAAACGCTTTCAGGAATATATATATGCATATTATATTTATTAAATAAGTCATGATTAAACCAAATCAACTGTATTTTAAATTATAAAATTATATTAATTTTTCGTGGTTTTTTTGAAATAATGCCGATTACATTTTCGCACGTTACTGCCACGTCACGATGCACGTTCAACAACGCCAACCCGTTCTATCGGTCTTCACTGGTTTTGCTTCGCAGATGCGTTTTTAATCTTCGTAGGGATGAAAATAAGCGTTCGCTGAAGCCACTGAAATCGGAAGGGTTGCGCAAATTTGGAGGAACCGATGTATTGATGGGTAGAATTGCTTGTTGCTGTTGAGAGCATCAATAAATGATTTCGCTCTTTTTTCTTTAGAAATTTTTAAACAATGTCTGCAAAAATATGGAGTACATATAAGGTGTGATTATTGAGGATGAACATCAAAGATTTTCTATTATTATATTCTCACCTCTTCCACATCGCAAAGTCCACTACGAAGTCTCCCACAATATCTTTCGGCCATTGATTTTCAAATGCTTGCATCGTTTTGCGATTTTCCTCTGCATTAAGTTCTGTGCATTTTGTTGGCAAAATATTTTGAATTTTAGACAATAATTCATCATGGTCTAGAAATCTTGATTGCAGCTGTCTTAAAAAATTATCCAAAAATGGAATATAGGTTGATCGTCGGAAATGCGATTCCGCATCTACTTCGTAATCATTGCGGTTTAGCTGCTGTCGAGTACGACTAGGAGCTTCCGGTTTCACTTTGACTGCTTCAGCTATTTCGTGGCCCTGATAAAGATTTCGTGAAATTTGGCCTACGAATTGCCACGCATCTCACTTATTTCTTCGTACAAGTCGGTTGAATACTCGACGCAGGTGCTCAAATCACAATCGATTTTTTGTAGCAACAAGCTCAGGTTTTTCGTCGCGCTGAAAATTGGTTCCAGTATCGTCAATGAAACAATTAACTGCGGTTTACAAATTGACGAAAGTAGTACGTCAGGTTTACGCCATCGGTTTTTATATTGCTGTTGTCTAATTTTTCTAATGCTGTGCATATATATGGAAATGCATTTTGGAAAAGTTTTAGCGATTCGAGGTGCTCAACCCAACGAGTTTCGCAGAACTTTAATAGACGTGTTTGTTTTGCGTCTGGACACAAGGCAAGAATACAATCTTATTAAACCAAGCCAGCCTTAGTTGAATAACGGAAAAGTTGAATTCGCGCAAGTAAGGCTGATAGCATCTGAACAGGTTTTGCGAACCGTAGCAGCGCAGCCTTTAAACTTTCCACTCATAGAAGCTGCCCCATTGTAGCCTGTGTAATTGTAAAAATTTTGTTTATTAAAAAGCGACCCTACAAGAAGACAGTTAAATTTTCCAACTGCTAAAACAAAAATAACCAAAACTTCTAACATATTCGGTTATAAATTCCTTTATTGTTTTTAGCGCTGAAAAAATATAAACGCGTTTTCTTGTACGAGATTACATATTTTGTAAAATGAGTTACAACAAGTGTAAAATGAGCATTAAATTTAAATTCAAGTCAATTCCAATTTTTTTATAAGTATTCAGCAACGCTTCTGCAAGAACCGCCCCGGTACCGTCCTTCAAGGGAACAAAGCGTAAAAAGTCTTCACGAATGTTAAATTCACCATCAATCTCATCTACGTATCGAACGCAAACTGAAAACTGTTCAATGCCGCTCACGTCAGTCGTTTCATCGGCAATGGCTGCAATACATTGTGATTTGTTAATACGTTGCACAATTTTCTCGGTGATTATTTGCATTGCAGTTTCAAGAATTTCGGATTAAATGTTATAGCTTAGGTACGTAGCGTTTGCCCCAGCAGTTTTAAGATGTTGCTCCAGAACCTGATCACCACTTTCTACCGCGAATCGAAGGAGCTCCCTAAAATTCCCATCATTTTGGTCTGGCATTTTCAAGGACAGTGGTCCGTCATCGCAATGGCTCCTTAATGCTATCCCTTGCCTACCGCACAGCAAAACGCTTCGAATGATTGGAATTATTTTTTTCCTATTTTCGTACTGTTGTTACTTTCGTCCAGAATCAATATGACATATAACATCATTTTTTATATTCTCATAAATAAGTTTGAAATTTTCTACATCTTCCACAGTTTTTTTATGGTAATCTTTCGCTTGATGTTCTTTAAATTTTTCGAGTGCTTTTTTCCAATTTTTAAACGGAGTCTGGATCAGGGTTTGGAGGTTCTGATGACTTCTCTTTCCTACTTCTTTGACGGAAAATAAAATGCAAAATCGACAGTACGCCTCGTCCTCTTTAGCCGAATAAGCTAACCAAATAAAATTGTGCAACCAAGACAATTGAAAATTCAAATTCCTATTGCCCGAAATCGGATTCCTATTGAAAGTGATATCTGGGGTCCAAACGCGTTCAAGGACTTCGTATTTCTCATTGTCACATTTGTTCCATACATCATGTGCTGGGATCTCTAAGTCGTGTCTTGATGATTTAATCTCACCACGATCAGGTTTTCGCTAGTATTGTGCTTCGTGTAGGGTTCTTTCACCAGATGAGTTTTTCTCAAAAATTAAGCTTTTCGGTGATAGTCTTAATGCTTTAAATAACAATTTTAAAGAAATTGTTACATTTTTTAATGAAGTAAGCACCTCACCCAGTACTAGCATTTATGATGAAAAGTCTTCATCGGTAAATATTTCGACCGCATTGTCTCAGACTCTTCCAGCCTCTTCTTCTGAGACTCAAATATTTTTATCTAAAAAAGACCTAAATATTTCGAAGAAAAGATAAATAATTCCAAAAATAAAAGTAATAAGCGGCGCATGACGCTTCCAGCCACTTTAGAAACGAAGCAGATCTCGGCTAAACCAGTGTTTACGCCAGTGAGAATAGATAATATAGTTATTACTCCATCTTCTCCATCTGTTTCTCCCCCGGCTAGAAATGACATGACTAATGAGCGCAATAGTTCATTAAATTTAAGGTGGATGGTAAAGCTTTGTCGAGAAAAAAAAAGATTTAATTTCACGTCTTCAGCCCGACACAACAAGTGAAAATGTATTGACGTTTGTTAAACACAACCAATTAGTAAGTCAGGCTGCTTTCTGCTCATGGAAGAAAATTGGCAATAAACCGTCCCACGCATCATTTATTCTCACAGTAGCTGCTGAAGAGTTTGCAACTGTTCTGAGCTCTAATCTGTGGGCTGATAATACCTTTGTTTCTGAGTTTAAGCCTAAACACAGGTCTAGAAGGACGAATAATATCACCAGTCAGACCCAAAAAAACTAAATAGGCTTTCCCTTTACTATCAAAATGTAAGGGGATTGCGTTCAAAGACGCGCGACATTTTTTTGTCAACTCAGAATTTTTCTGAAGATATTATCGCGTTAACTGAAACTTGGTTGAACGGGGGAATAACTGACTTAGAACTGTTTGACAATAGTTTTCAAGTATATAGGAAGGACAGACACGCTGACAATAATTCTGCAGTTGGTGGTGGTGTCCTATTAGCTGTAAGGAACTCCTGTGTTAGTTCCTTTATTGATATTCCCTGCTCTGCTAATATCGAACTTATATGCGTTAAGGTTGTACATTGCAATTCTAATGTATATGTTATTAATGCATACGTTCCTCCAAAGAGCAGTGTAGAGGTCTATGCAAGCCTTGCGGATTGCATAGAATTTATATTAAATTTACTTGACGTTAATGACGACATTTTATTGTTGGGTGATTTTAATTTGCCTGACTTAAAATGGCATTCTTCTGACGATGAAACACATTTTTGTGCATCTAACTCGAAGACACGCCAAGAACATATATTTGTTGACAATATATGTTCTGACTTACAACAAGTTAGTTGTATTTATAATAGTCTGGAAAGGCTGCTTGACCTAGTCTTAACTACAGACAGTAACAATGTCATTGTTCAGAAGGCACTTCATGCTTTGACTACTATTGATAATTACCATCCACCTTTGAGTATTTGGTATAAATCCGATAGGGAGAATATGGTAAATTCAAGCTCTGTTGACACAGTTTATGAATTCAATTTCAAAAAAGCTGACTTTTTGGGGTTGAATCATTTACTTTATAGTAAATTAAATATAATTACAGAATACATAAATAATAATAATCTTAACAGTTCAATAAATTTTTTCTATACGGAGCTCTTTGCCATGTTTTCTCAGTCTGTACCATATAGTCTCAAATATGCGAAAAATTCTGCGTACCCTTGGTTGGATTTAAAGACTCTTCGCAACAATAGGAATAGGGCATGGAAGAAATATGTTTGTAGTTTTGACTCAAATGAACCTAGAAACATACAAACGTTTGTTTCTGGAATTTGAGAATTGCTCAGCCGCATTATATAATGAGTATTTGGATAATATGAAGCTGAGTATTTTGTCTGATCCAAGAAAATTTTGGGGATTTATTAATGATAAGAAGAAGACTGATGGATTTCCTTCTTCTTTCAAATTTCAGGATGGATTTACTGACAATTCCACCATTATTTGTGGCTTATTTGCCAATCTTTTTAAAGAATCATTTTGTTCAGATTCTTTTAATCCTGATTTAGCGTATTTTGATTATATGAACAACGCATCCAGAGTTTCTTTGGGGCATATATCTTTTACCTCAGAGGATATTTTTAAGTATATTGAATCAATCGATGAGGATTTTAGCGCTGGACCAGATGGAATTCCTGCCGCAGTGTTAAAACAATGCGGCTCCGTTTTGTGTCAGCCTCTCTCGTTACTTTTTAATAAATCAATTAATGAAAGTAATTTTCCTCTTTTTTGGAAAAAATCTTATATCAGTCCTATTTACAAAAAAGGTTGCAGGAACGACGTCACTAATTATAGGCCTATCGCTAAATTGTCTTCGATTCCTAAACTTTTTGAGCGAATAGTGTAAGATCGAGTGAAAATTCACTGTGGGCAAGTCATGACAACTCGTCAGCATGGTTTTGTTACTGGCAGATCCACTGTGTCTAATCTCCTTGATTTCGCTACATTCTGCTTAAAATCTATTGATTCTGGTAGCCAGGTCGATTGTATTTACACTGATTTTAGCAAAGCTTTTGATAAATTACCACATAATCTAATTTTATTTAAACTTAAATTAATGGGATTTCCACAATATTTTGTAAACTGGATCAAATCGTATTTGATGGAGCGATCTTATCAAATACGGTTCCGGGGTTTGTTGTCTTCTGAATTTGTTGCAGAATCGGGTGTTCCTCAAGGAAGCCACCTGGGCCCACTTCTGTTTATTTTGGCAATTAATGATGTTACCCACGTCATTAAACACTCTCATTTGCTTATTTATGCAGATGATATGAAAATATACAGAACAATTGATTCTAATGACAATTCAGACCTGCTCCAGTCAGACTTGAACTCCTTTGAGGTTTGGTGTTCTAAAAATAACATGTTTTTAAATCCAGATAAATGCTAAACTATGACCTTTTCGCGTAAAAGGAACAATTTTATTTTTGTTTACAATATTAAAGATACTGCTTTAAGTCGTGTAACTACCGTCAAAGACCTTGGTATATGCATGGATTCTAAATTGTCGTTTAACATGCATATTGATACAATTTGTAAAAAAGCGTCTTCTATGCTTGGTTTTATAAAACGGTGGGCCAAAGAGTTTGATAGCTTAATAACAACAACTCTGTATTATTCAATCGTGCGTCCTCACTTGGAGTACGCAAGTCAAGTATGGTCCCCACATTACAATGTGCATGTTGATCGTATAGAAAGAATTCAAAAACGTTTTGTTCGGTTTGCTCTAAGAGGCTTGAGTGGAACTAACACATTTAACCTTCCTCCATATGAGGATCGTTTGAAATTATTAAAAATGCAGTCTTTAAGTGAGAGAAGAAAATCTGCTGATATCGTCTACTTACACCAACTCACTACTGGTGTATTCGACTCTCCAGAGCTTCTTTCTCTTATAAATTTTAACACTAACCGTAGAAGCAGTAGAAACTCTAACAACTTGATTTATTTACCATTTAGTAGAACAAATTATATGTTAACTGCTCCATTAAATCGCATGAGTGCCTTTGTTAACAACTGTAACGTGTTTGATGTTAACTTGTCGAAAGGTCAACTCAAAAGTAGATTGAAAACTAATGTATGATTAGATCTATGTAAACGCATGGTTAGTTGTTATGTCTTGTGTTTTCCCTGAGCCCAACCCATATTATGGTGGGTAAATTTTTCTCCCTTTTGGTTTTTTATTGGACCACTTTTATCGATATCTTTGAGTTATTTCAATGATATTGGATTGGTTCTTAAAATGATCTATTGCGGAGAAAGTGTGAAAAAGCTGTAGTATCTGAACTCTATTGTTATTGCATGTTATAAGTCGCCGTTTGCAAAAACTGACGACGTCATTATGAGGTGCCTGAAAGGTTATTAGGTTTTTTTTCATGCAAGCATTGTGAAAGATGGTGTTTTTTAAGCGATGGAGAAAGTTTAAATAAAGTTCAAAAATTAATTTAAAAATTCAATTTTATTTTATACTTGCTTTTACTGCTTAAAAGCACCCACTGGTTCATTATTTCAATAAAGATAAATACTTTTCTAGGTGACACTTACAAGTACGGTCGAAGCTGCTCCTGATTGTGAAGACTCTGTTTTGTTTTTTTTTGTTGGTGGACTAGATAAATCGTTAGCACTCGCAATGTCGATGGCATCTGCTCGAGTCAGTTTAAAAAATTCTGAAATCTTTTTAGAAGTCATTTTTCTATAACTAGTCACAATTCAAAATCAAATACACAACACTTTACACTCGCAATGACACACTACAATTAACTTGTCGAAAGCCGGAAAAACCGCAACTACACTTACTTTTTATATGACTTTGATACAATAAAGGGGATTTACTGACCACCTTCAGCAAGTTTTTTGTGAAAGCTTTCTGTTAGAATGTGCCGCATGTCGATTCACCGGCATGTTAAACTTTCAGCAAGTTTTCTTTTTTTCTTTGTCATAATCAATATTGCCAGACGCAATGATATTTTACTTTTGAGCTTCAAAAAATAGAATATGCCAATTTCAACTCAAAAAACTCCATATTGGCAACATCGCACAAAAAGATTCCGCAAGAAATTTAAATCAAGTCAAAGAGAGTGCAGTTAGTTTTTGTTACTCTCTCATTGAGAGTGGAGAGAGATAGAGCACAAATATTTTAAAAATTTCATATAAAAAAACTGTCAAAACTTGATGAACGTGGTCAGTAAATCTGCCTTAAGGCTTCTAATGCCGTGGTTATGCTAGCCAAACATGTTTGGTGTTCATTTTCGTTAATTTATTCTCTTCGCTGAAATGTTTGTTTGGTGGTTATGCTATGATTGGTGGCACAGTTGCATTATATGTAATAGTATGTCAAAACACAAAAAAGCACAACCCTAATTTGCATTTTTGTATTTGCTATACATATTTGTTATAGAAGTGAAAATAAAATTAACGAATTAAAATATACGAACTGATATTACTTACTCTGAATTTTTATTATAATATCTTAAACAAAATTGTTTGCATATATCTGACATGCTAGCTGGCTGTTTATGTTAAGGGTTACTTGAAGACACAATCAACTTCACTTTTTAATACTTTTACCTACTTTTTTGATGCTATTATACAAAATGACTACAGCCAACACTGGCAAGTTCGGCATGTTTATACTTTACATGTTTATACAAATTTAAAATACATACTTAAATTAAGCTATTTTAACTAATCTAACACAAAAAATTACTTAAGTTTTCATATACTTGTACCATTAAATCACATCTTCAGATCATTTTCCATTAAATATTTAGGCACAAGCTGAGGCTTATTTGACTCACTAGTAAATAACAATTAAGAAAAATTGTCCCCCAAACCCCCCTGAGTCCACGCCTGCATATTAGTATATTATAAATAATATAATATAAATACAAAATAATGTTATAAATAATAAAATCTATTTTTACTTTGAAAAAAGAAAATAAAGTTTCTTTACTGCTAGCGAACTCACACCACGATGAGTAAGTCAATCACTTCATCTCTGCTGCACATAAATAATAAAAAAGAAATTCACGATTCAGTGAACTTGCTACTGTACACCGAAAATAAAAACAACGTAAAATCAAAAATTACAACTTAAAATTAAAAATAAACAGTAAGAAAAGTAAGGTCAAGTTGAAAATTTTTCAATCAACTACAATATTTTCATTTTGAAAATTATTCTTATTTTTATTTCAAAAATGGGTCATTGTTAGTTTAATGCTGTTTTATTTTTAATCTGAAAACAGAAAATTTTGTTTTAAATTTGATAATTTTTAATTTAAAAATTCACATTTTTGCAAAGGAAAATAAACATTCTGGTTTTAAAAATGTTTTATTTTAATGTAAAAAACGTATAATTTTGATTTAAATTTTTTTTTACTTTCTTATATTTTTTTCCATGATACACACATTGAAATAAGATAAAATAAATTTCATTTGATTTTTTTATTAATTATTCAGTTATTAAATTTAAAATAAATGAAAACTGATTATAAAGTGTGTGTGCATAAGTTAACAAGTATTACTATGAAATTCTACTAGATGTGGTGTAAGGAAAAATTCATTTGTAAAATCTTAAAACTGAAATTCCTGGAACAATGTATAACCCAAAACTACTAATTTTAAAAAATTATTTTAGAAAATTATAAATCTTTAAAAAAACTTTTTATTTGTGTTAAATAAAATAAAATGAAAATTTTGTTTTTATATGAAACGAAAATAGATTTCTGAGGGAAAATATTATAGGGATATAGTATATTTATATGTATATACTATTATATAAAACTAGACTCACGAAATTTGGAGCTAGACAAGCTTGGTAATGGCTGAACCTATTTTTTTTTTTTTTTTGATAATTCTTTATATTAATTCCTTAATTACAGTTTGATAATTTTGATAATTCTTTGATTATTCAATTCCTAAGATAATTTCCAGTGTCATAAGTTATTAAGTTTTTCGCAAAATAAATTCTTTATTTCCCAGTTGAAAAAGGAGCACTGATGTACGTCTGCCGGCAACATGCCTCGGAAGGACAAGAGACATGTTCGCCTCCATACCATCTTATGGTATGGATGCAGAAATGATACATGTCTGCCAAATGAACTGCCGAAGCGGCAATACTGCATGCATCTCACGGCATTAATGCTACATTCATATAATCAGATGCATGCTGCATTGCTGCTACGGCAGTTTATTTGACATACAAGGTGGCGCAAAAGTAATCTTCCTATCAGAAAATGCTATAAATTTTGCGATTGGCCCCTAAAGTCAGTTCTGTTTTGACATTTGTGTAGTAAACACATGCGAAATACTTGTTAATAAACAATGTTACGCTACACTGCTCCAGAACGCGGAATATTGGTGACTATTTATTTGACCAATAATCGGTCGGTGACTTTGGCACAACGTGAATTTCGTCGCAGATTTCCTGGCCGTCCAACGCCTACTGGTGAAACACTGCGACGTTTAGCCGCTCGCCTCGAAGAGACTGGCACAACACGAGATGCTGCCAGGCGTGGCAGACCCCGGAGTAGCCGTTCTGCAGAGAATATTGCTGCTGTAGCCGAGGATGTCATGGAAGCGCCGTCGACATCGACCAGACGACGTGCCACGCAAATGGGTATCGGTCGACGGTCTTTACAGCGAATTTTGGTGAAAGATTTGAAGATGTTTCCGTACAAAGTCCAGACGGTGCATCAGCTGTTAGCTGCTGACCGCCAATCGCGTCTAACATACGCTCAAGCCATCCTTAATCACCACCAAGAGGAAGATGATTTTTCATCAAAAATAATCATGAGTGATGAGGCCCATTACCATCCTAGCGGGTATGTAAATAAGCAAAATTTACGCTTCTGGGGCACTGAAAATGTGTGCTGTTTTCGCTGGAGGAGTCATCGGACCTTTTTTCTTCGAAGACGTCGCGGGCCAAACGGTTACTGTGAATGGTGAGCGCTACAGAGCAATGATCAACGAGTTCTTTTTGCCGCAACTTGATGAATTGGGATTGCAAAACATGTGGTTCCAACAGGACGGTGCAACGGCACACACTGCACGTGCCACAACCGATATGCTGAAGGATGCATTTCCCGGGCGCCTAGTCTCCCGTTTTGGCGATTTGCACTGGCCAGCAAGATCGCCTGATTTGACCGCTCCAGACTTCTTTTTGTGGGACTTTTTAAAGTCGCGGGTTTATGTTAACAAGCCTCAGACTCTTGCAGCTCTTAAAGACAATATCCGTCAAGAATGTGAGGACCTATCGCCGGAAATTTTGGCCGAAGTGATGAAAAATGCCATAAAAAGGGCTCAAATGACTGTGAAATCAACTGTGGCGGCGGCCATTTACATGACATCATATTCTCGACTTGATGTAAAAAAAATTAAAAGACCAAATAAAAATAATCCACAAGAAGAATCAAAGTTTTTCATTTTTTTTTAAATTACGGCCAAAAAACATCGCAAGGTTACTTTTGCGCCACCTTGTACATGCCGTCCTAGGACATGCCTATAGAAAAAGGATATAAACGGGTATGGGGAGGCGAGCATGTCTGCTGAGTTTCCAAGTAATGTTGCCGGCAATTGAAAAATTACCATTATCCGGAGTCTTGAACCTCGGCCGCCTGACTGTAAGCGCATATGCTTATCCATAGCAGCTGTTGACTAATCGTCACTTAATTTGCTTCATTAAAAATAAACGTACGAGCACAGAGTAAGAAAGTTATTGCGTTCGCTTTGTTATTATAAGAAATTAATGCAAAAAACAGAACGAAATCAATAAACTAACAAAACAAAACAAAACAGAACAAACTAAAAAAAAACAAAACTAAAAGCCATTAAAAAAAAAATTATGTTTCTGATGGGATTTGAACCCACAATTATCAAGATTCCAAAATACATGAATAAAAACTAAAGACCTAGCCAACTGAGCCATTCGCACTGTTGTGATTTTAATAAAATAATATACATAACAACATTGATAGCAAAAGTGCTTCAACGAAAACACAAAGTGTCAGCGTGTTACAACAATTATGAAAATATTGAAGTTGTTGTCCCTTAAAATTAATCAGAATTTTGCAAAACATTTAAATGATACTTTATTATGATACAGTTTTATTATTATTATGTTGAATGGCCCGCTATCATTGTCAAAATAAAAGTCGACTCTAAATTTAGTGCAAGCTTTTTGACCACATATTATATTAAAACACTGTCAAAAATGCCTATAATAAATTTAGAGACGACTTTTATTTTGACTATGATAATGGGCCAATATATTTATGTTGTGCTATAAAAGAACTTATTTCTTACTGTTCTGATGCTTTTTGTTAATAAATAATAATAATAATAATAATAAAAAGTAAAGAGGAAGCTTTTAAAATTTAAAAAATAGACTCCTTAAGTTAGCATTAAAATTATAACCTGCCACATTCCCTCCATCGGCAGGCTTGCTTTGTTTTTCATCTGGGTTATTACAAAATTCATGTATTTTATTTGATGCTGAGCATTCAACAAGCAGCACAATAAAATAGAAAACAAAGTTTTCCTTTGTCGCGAGAGCTACTCTCAATATAACACGGCAGCCATGTTCAGTGAGATTCTTGCTGTTCAGTGTTGCCAGGCAGGGGCGTACCGAGGCCATTTTGATTGGGGGGTTTAATGTATTTCGGCCGACTGGATACCTTTAAGTCCCGACTTTTTTTTAAATATAACATAGTTGAATTATATAAAGTTACTCATCCGTTCGGTCAATATAAATAAATCTTAAGGGGTCTTTTTCATTTGAAGGGCTAAGAAAAAACCTTTTTAACTATTTTTACTAAAAACTTTTTTTAATAATGAAAAAAAAAAACTTGTGTATGCAAAAATACATATAATTAAGTATGTTTTGAATTTTTTTTTTTTGGTTTGGCCTTTTATCTGCTCTCTTAAGCTTTTCGAAATTTGGACATCATTTACCAAATCCACAAAGGTGGCAACAAGTTCTCAGCTTCTACAACAGGTAACTGAAAATTTTGTTAGTTCTTCTAAACGATAATACTTAAAACTAATATATTACGTATAATCAGCCAACTAAACCTCATACCTGTTTTTGGCACCATTTCCAAAACAAAAATTGAAAAATTACCCTAGTTTTTACATATCTAACTCTCTGAAAATTCGAGATTTAAGTTTTAATAGATGATTGTAGGTAATAATCTAAGAGATTTTACAATAATAAAAATAATGCAAAACAGTTTCAGCTCAAACGGACTTTTTCGTTAATCTTTGGTACCGTTTTAAGAAATCCTGAAATTTTTGACCTATATATAGTAACACTTTTCAATCTTTCGATCTTTTTCAAGTGAAGAATTCCCCATAATTTGTTATTTTTACGAAATCGTGATAGGCTATTGAGATAGGCCAACGAGAAGCGTAGATTCCTTGCCCTATTACATTATATATCAAATCTTTATAATTGTAATCTTTATAATCTTATCTTAATTCTTACAGTTTATTAAAAAATAATTTATAGCTTTTTTAATATATTTACGAAGTTTATCCTCGCTTTAGATGCATTACAAGTTCATAATTTAAAGGGATCAACAAATGTTAAACTGTTAAAGCAACAAATTTTTTGTTACTCTTACAAAGCTAAAATTTTAACATTTTCAATTTTTTTGTTAACCTAACAAGTTTATTGTTGTAACAACCAAACTTTTAATAAATTTATCTAAGTGCGAAATACTGTTGTATCTACTAACTTTTTTTCGGTGTAGTATAAGACTAAAATTTGGTAATGTAGTTTGTATTATTTAAATTTTTTTTCACAGAAATTATTCTTTAAGCTGCAGAAGATTTGGAAAATAATATTATAACATCTTAAAAGTGAAATTTTATACAAGAAATAATAGGGGGTGGTAGCCCCTGATTTTGAATGATAGAAACTTTTTATTGAATTTTGTGTCAAAATTAAGAAAATTTTGCAGATAAGTGACATGTGCTATGAAAGAGAGGGGAAAATGGAAATTATAAAAGAAATTGCAACAAAAATAATATTTGATCAATTTTTTGAGCATAAATTTAATATTTTAAAGGTTTTGTGAAAACAGTATAAAACATTGAATTGATGAAGTAACTCCCATTTATCCAAATTCACTTAATTGGCCTTAAAGGCAAAGGAAATTTGATGAACATCGATTCGAAAATGACCAAGATGTTTGTTTGTAAATTCAAGAATTACAAATTCAATCTGTTTTTCTCATTCTAATTCTAAAGAAAATGTGTTATAATCTGAGATAATCTGTAGTTTTCAAGATATCACAATAAATTTGATGTCATAAGAACCAAAAATTTTTTAATATACTAGATATACGTGCAAAATGCTTTCGAAAATCTTTCGTTTACCATTATTTTTATTAATCAACGAATTTTCATAAAAATAATGCGTTGTACTGAGAAAATATAGTTTTTGAGATATAGCCAAAATTTTGATGTAATTATAATGGAAACTTTTCAAAACTTAAGAAGAATATATTCATATTCAGTATCTAAGTTAAGAAAATTACATTTTAAAATAATAAATTCAAAAAAATTTTTACAAAAGGTTTTATAATCCTATATGCAGGACTTATTAAAAAATCAAAATACAAAAAAAAAGCCAAGCAACTTTATGTCACCATAACAATTACTGTTCAAAGACGGTAATTTAAATTAAATAAAGTCAGTTTTTAATATTTGTGCCATCATTTAATTATTAAACAAACTTAAAAATTTTTATATTTTGCAATTGAAGATAAAACAAAATAATTTTATTTTAAGATTTAAAATTTTTACATGGTAGCTATTTAATACTTTTATCGCAAGCGAAGCAACGGGTATTTAATAGTTAACTATATAATAACTTTATTAAGGGGACAGTACACCCCTGGATTTTTAAAAAACTACATTTTTAAAATGCAATTTTTTTTAAGAAATAAAAGATATCTTATTGAAACTTTGCATATTTATTTTTACATATCCGCGTGTTTTTTGATTGCTGCAGGTTTTTGAAAATAACATCAAAAAATCACGGCGGGCGTGATTTTGGCTCACTGGAGTGTCTGAAAAGAATTAATATGTGGTTTTAATTAGCGTCGAAATCGCTATTGATTGAATTCAATGAACATTTTTTTGCCCAAAAATGACAAAATGGCGGTGTGTTTTCGAAACTAGCCAATTTTTGGGACCAAAAAAGTCCCTTGAAAACCAATAAATACTTTACCGATCGTTTTATCCGTAGTTCAATCTAGAGATTTATATGTGTATAATAACAAATGAAAATTTCAGATCGATCAGTCCAGTAGTTTTTTTTTTTAATTACTCCCGCCAATTCAAAAAATGATATTTCTAGAAAAGCGATTTAAAGTTTATAACACCGACTATACGGTCTTGACGCTCTGCGTTTAAAACCTTCACCATTTAACATAGAAATTAATTTCGAATTTTATTTCATTAAAAAGAGATTCTTTGAGGTCTTTTGAACTATAATCAATCATTTATAAATCGATTTTTTCGAAAATTCAGTAGTGTGCTGTCCCCTTAGTTCAAAAATTTATGTTTTCAGGAATTGAAAAATTATTTTAGTAAAAAATTATTACTGCGATAATCATGTCTCAACCATGTATTTTCTCTGCGTATAAATTCATGGATTTAGTGAACAATTTACTTTTGCAAAGAACAAGATATTCAATGAAATTTCGTATGGCACATAAAATCAATTTTAATGAATGATTCATTGAGACAGAGAAATTTTGATTTGAGTTTATGTAAGATTTTGGTTCAGTGTATCATATCACATCTATTATTATTTATTATTATTTTTATTTATTTATTTGAAACGCTTGTAAGAAATAAACTTAAAGTTAAGCACCGATAACATGTGTGGATATAAATCAACAAATTTTATAATGTTAAACACTTAAACATAATCTTGAACAAAAATTAATTAATAAAATACATTGAGATCAAAAACAGTTTTTAAAAAGCCATTATGAGAATTGAAAACTAAAAATTCAAAATAAAATAACTTTAAATTAAGATATAAAATAACATTAAAAAGAAATGAATTAGGTAAGAAATCGAATAAAAAGAGAAAAATGAAGAAAGATAATAGAAAAACGAATCAAGTAAAAGAATCTATCACTTGATATCTACATACCACACCATCCACTTTTCTTTGAGTGGACGTGTCACGTTTATGTCTGGTAAAAACCCTCTATCTATACACTTAAATACTACATTTTCCCTAAATAGCTCAAACAGTTAAAAAATATAATTTTTAATATAATACTCCCCCTTTTGTGTGATAAGATATGTCCCACCCAATTCTGATAGAGTTGTTTGTTGGAATACTTAAAGCTACTAGCCAAATTCCAAACAGGAATTTGATTGTAAAGAACAAAAAATCTGAAACAATGATATATCTTCGGCATGCCAAAACAATGAATGTGTTCTAAAATCCGTTTGAAGTGAGGTAGGCCAACCAAATTTTAATCATAAATCGAGGGATCTAATGCCTACATATCTGCAAGCCAAAGTATAAAAAAGAACATATCTTACATAAAGGGTGTTTAAATTTTAAGAGCCGATGTTGATTTTGAATAAAACACAAATTATTTATTAAATTATTGCCATTTCTTTTTATTATGATAATGTTGGTATGGTTCAATTATGTATGGATTAAAATATCGTTCAAATGGCCGCCGCGACCACGGCAGCACACTTCCATCCGATGGTCCAAATTTTCGTTGACGCTGAGGCATAATTGAGGTTGTATGCTTTTGAATTGTTGCTGGCTTATCGCCGTACACCTTTTCTTTTATATAACCCCAAAGAAAGAAGTCCAACGGTGTCAAATCATATGATCTTGGCGGCCAATTGACATCGTCAACACTTGAGATAACACGGCCATTGAATTTGTCACGCAAAAGAGCCATTGTTTCGTTAGCTGTGTAGCAAAAGGCACCGTCCTGTTGAAACCACATATCGTCCACATCCATATCTTCCAATTCGGACCATAAATAGTTCGTTATCATCTCACGATAGCGAACACCATTCACAATAACTGCCTGACCGGCCTCATTTTGGAAAAAATACGGCCCGATGATGCCGCCAGCCCATAAACTGCACCAAACAGTCACTCTTTGTGGGTGCATTGGTTTTTCGGCAATCACTGCCCAAATACGGCAATTATGCTTATTGATGAATCCACTGAGGTGAAAATGTGCTTCATCACTGAAGATGATTTTCTTCGAAAATTGATCATCCATTGTTGCAATTTCTTGCCACCATTCTGATCATTGACGACGCTTGAAATGGTCAAGAGGCTTTAGTTCTGGAGTCAATTGCACCTTATTAGTGTGTAAATGCAAGTTTTTATGCATAATGTTCAACAACGACGAGCGTGAGAGGTGCAATTGTTGGGCACGACGACGAGTTGAGGTGGACGGCTCTTCAGCCACACTATCGCGAACAGCAGCAATATTTTCTGCAGTACGAGCATACACTTGTGTTTTCACATCTCCTACAGACCCGGTTTGCTCAAATATTTGCATGATTTTTCCGATTGTACGCACATTTGGACGATTAAATTGACCGAAAAAAATCACGAAGTGCACGATATGCATTTTAATTTCAACGTCCATTTTCATAATAAGCCTGAATAACTTTTACGCGTTGCTTGATTGTGTATCTTTCCATGGTTCAATTTGAATTAGTTTGAAATTACGAAACTTCAAATGAAATGCAGAAAAAACTTGCCGTTTAGGTGTGGGTAACATTCAACATCGGCCCTTAAAATTTAACCACCCTTATCTTACGCATTGCTCGATTCTTGAAGAATGAATGTTTTATAAATTGGAATTTTTGTGCATGCCAAAATAATAAATGTGTTCTAAAATCCGTTAGTAATGAAATAGGCCAACCAGATTAAAATCATAAATCGAGGACCTAATGTTAACATATCTGCAAACCAAAGTATTAGAAAAAACAGTTTCCTCGCATTAATGCATTACTCGATTCCTTGAAGCATGATTGTTTTACAAATTGGAATTTTTGTGCGTGCCAAAACAATGAATGTGTTCTAAAATCCGTTAGGAGTGAAGTAGGCCAACCAAATTTAAATCATAAATCGAAAACCTAATGCCAAGATATCTGCAAACCAAAGTATTAGAAAAAACAGATTCCTCGCGTTAATACATTACTCGATTCCGTGAAGCATTAATGTTTTATAAATTGGAATTTTTGTGCGTGCCAAAACAATGAATGTGTTCTAAAATCCTTTACGAGTGAGATAGGCCAACCAAATTCGAATTATAAATCAAGAAACCTAATGCCCACATATCTGCAAGCCAAAGTATAAAAAATAACATATCTTACACATTACTCGATTACATATATACCAAGTTAAAAAATAACATATCTTACATATCTTACATATTACTCGATTCTTGAAGCATGAATGTTTTATAAATTGGAATTTTTGTGCATGCCAAAACAATGAATGTGTTTTGAAATCCTCTAAGAGTGAAGTAGGCACACATATAAATTTACAATCATAAATTTAGGGACCTATTGCCCACATATCTGCAAACCAAAGAATCAATTAATAACAGATCTTCAATATTCATACTGTGTTACTCGATTCTTTGTAAGACTGAAAGTTTTCTAAATTGGAATTTTTGTGCATGCCAAAACAATGAATGTGTTTCAAAATCCATTTAAAGAGAGGTAGGCTAGCCAAATTTTAAAATTTTGTTAAGTCACTAAAAACTTACCATTCGGTAAATAAAAGTTTTAAAAAATTTTACTAATATTTGCCATAAAATTTTGCCTTAACTTTCAGAAGTATTCAAACCTTTAAACTCATTTTCCCAAAAACTATAAAAAAGCACATTCATGGTTTTGGCTTGCAGGTGACGATATGTATTGATATAACTCTATTTTAACAGATTTCAATTTATCTTCCGGTTTATTTTGAGGTCCGCTTTTTTAATTTTGCATCATGCCCACATTTTATAGTATGTAAAAGTTATTGGAAGGAATCTTTGCTAGAAAACTTCAAGCACAGGAACCAAATTTCTTCTTGTAATAATTGCATGCCTTTTATAATTTGAATATGCTTACCACTATAAGCTCCTTCCCCTACATCTATATAACTATGTAGTCATTTTAATTTTAAGTTTTGTGTAAAATTTGTTAATCACTTTTTATGAACTTACTTTCAGACACCTAAAAGCACTTTTTATTTTTTGGTTTTTTTGATTAAAGTTATTTCAAGTTGACCACGCTTCGACTTAGTAAAGCAATAGTGTTTTTATAAAAAAAGAATTTTGCAAGCTGTCAGTGAAATAATTTTTAAAACATGCAATATATTCGAATAATGTACAAATATGTTACCGTATTAAAAATTTTAACTGTTTTTTATTAAGTTATTTTTTTCCAGTGAAAATTGTACCATAATTCCTGAGCTCACTAAACGCGACCATAAAGATAAGGCGAGTATGAAGCATATTATTATCATTCGTCATAAAACAGCGGCGCACACACAGTACACAGACACCTTCAGCAGGACTACAACTCAAATGAATGTATGCTTCAGAGTATCCTGCTGGCTGCACACGGTCAAGCTGCTGTTGCCAATACTACATGGGATAGGTACATGGGGAAGATTTAAAAAAAATGATATGTGTAACAAAGCCATGGAGGAGTAGTAAAAGCAAGCTAGAAAGAATGGAAAGAAGACAGACAAAAAGGATAGCCGTTTAACTCTTTTTAGAGTCGCGTCTCGGTCACGGACCCGGTACTAGATTCTTAATTGTGGAAATTCGTTTGCCAGCAATTATTTGATAACAATTCACAACCAAAAATGTTGGGATTTTTTATTGTATTTTTGTAGACTTGCTGTTTCGTGTATGCTGTTAATTTCTTAAAAATAACTCTTGTGTGCTAAGTTATCATGGTTGCAGGATCTTTAACCTTTTTTATGAGCATGTGTGTGTATGTCCTTGTGTTCTTGTGAACTTATGTGGGTATGTGAATGTGGTAGACTTGAATATGTTATATGCTCTTAGATATTGTCCTGTGTTCTCACACAAGCACACATGAAATTGAAAGCTGAACAGAAGATTGTCAGAGTATTTAAGAACTTAAGCTAAAACTTTAAACAATTTCATTAAAAACTACGAAATATCCAAAAGTTTCATTTAATTTGAAATTTATTTGAATTCTTTGTGTGTAGTTATTATTTTTGTTTTAGTGTTTGTGTTTTTGTTTGTGTTTGTTGTATGCATGCTTTCCTGTCAAGCTAACAATATAAATACTACTACAAATTTTCTCAAGAAGCACTTTAAGAAACCCACAATAACAACAAAAACAGAAACAACAACGATAACCTCTAAATTACTTCTAGTCCCAGCAAGTCTGCATTTGTTGCTGGCAGTCTTTGTTGTTCTCTCTTTTCTGCTTCTCAAAGGACATAGCATCCTAATAGACGTACCAATGTCCCCGCTGCTAGTACTACACAGGACGAGTGCATAAATTCATGTGCGCTTTACATTAAAATACTAGGACCCAAAAATTCTGAACTGCACAATGCAATAAATTCATAAACATGCAGTGCTTGCAGTTGCCGCAGCCCTTGTTGCACCCACTGTTGCACATCCAACCCGGTGGCAGGCACACCACTCACTCGACTGCGTAATAAAGCGTTGGGCTCCGGAAATTTATTACCTTTGAAAAGCTCAACTTAAGCATCGGCTTTTTTGTGTGCAAGCAACAAAAACAACAGCAACAACAAAATGCGACACCAAATTAAACAACAACAATGAGAGCATGTTATGGATGCTTTGCTGTAGGCCCATTTATGTCTATAGACCTGTAGAGCAAGCAATTTTTTTCGAATCATTTTCATTTTTGGGTGCTCGTACTTCTTGAATAAATCTTTAAATTGATAGAAGTCTAAATCAATCCAGAGCGTATATCATTATCGTACGGGAAAGCATCATCCAGTAAGGTGAACTACACTGAGGGAAGAGTTTGGTTTTCTTCACTAAGCGTATAAAGTTCGCATCTGTCGAGCAAAATTTATTGATTTCACCAATTTTTTATAATTATTATCAAGTACAACATAGTTTTAGCTCGTCAATCTCGGATATCTATAGTCACTTGTAAAGTCAATGCCAGGCCCGTTGACAAGAAGGCTTTTCGGCATTTAAACTTCCCCTTAGGTATGTAGGTTTTTTAGTTAAAGGTCGCACAGTCACGAAATTCAGTATTCCACCACAATTTACACAAGCAGTTTGACTGATTGTGTTTTGATGGGCGTTTGGAAATGGGGCTTGGCAGCAACTTGCCGGGTTTTAGCTAGTAACACTTAAATCGAACTGCTGGTACTTCCAAAATTACATATAAAAATAAATGACTGAATAATTGATTTTTAAGCATTTGAAAAACAAAAGCACAAATTTCATGACTATTTTTTTTTTTCATTTTGTTAAATGTTTTGTCCGATCCGTGCTCTTTGCTTATTAGGGGTCTGTAGATGTGAGCGCAATTGTCCGTGTCAGTCTTAAAATTTTGTCTGAGCCCAGATAAAAAACAAAGCAGGCCTACCGATTATAATGCTAAGTTTAGAAGTCTACTTTTTGAAACTTTAAAAACTTCCTCTTTACTGCTAAGCGGGGTACGTATCATGTTTGCTAATGCTAAATTCCGGTTAATTTTAAGGGACAACAACTTCAATATTTTCATGATTGTTGTAATCAATTTTGCCAGATTTTGGAAGAGATCATTCCTGTTTTGTTCAAGCATTTCAATAAGTTTTCCCCGTTCTTCCCTTAACATTTTCCTGTTTTTCCCCTTTTTCCAAAATTCAGAGTTTTATTTTAAATAGAATCCGAAACAATACAAACCTTAGTAATGAAGTTAAAAATAAACCTTAAAAAAATTTATCACATTTTGCTTGCACATATTACTTGAGTTTAACTGCAAACAATTTCTTTCGATTTCTAATCCTATTCAGTTTGATTTTTCATATGTATTTTGATGTGTAAGATACCATTTATGGTACGGTTAGGTTAGGTTAAAGCGGCGGCCAGTCAAAGACCAAATGTTGAAACTGGATTTATACTCATCCCTGCATTAAGTTCTACCCAATTTCTTAGCTTTATTAAAAATCTTCCTGCACTGAGACCTTAAATTATTAATTTCCCATGACCACCAAGAGGTTTTATTTTGCCTCTTGGGGCGCTCTTAGGGCATAAGATTTCTAAAGCCTCCTTTAGAGTCCCCGCCACGATTGAATTTAGTTCATGTGTAGTCGAAGGGGGATTATCTGAGAGAGAAGGTACTGATGCTTCAACTACTTCCCTAAATTCACACCAATTTGTTTTCTTCTGATTCCTAAAGACAGCTTGGCTATTGACGTGGCCCTTTAGACCAAATGTTATATACCTATGATCAGAGAAGGAGTTCTCCTGAAGCACTTTCCAGTCCGTGATCCTATCATAAAAGAAGTCAGAGACTAGAGTAACATCTAAGACTTCTCGCCTACTCCGAGTAACAAAAGTTTGCTCATTCCCAACGTTACAAACATATAAATTACTTTTCATATAGTCAAACAAGAACTCACCTCTTTCATTCACGTCCGTGCTACCCCAGACTATATGGTGCGCATTCGCATCAGCACTGATAACCAGGCCACGCTTCTTTTTCTCTGCCTCGTTGACCAGACGCCGCAGATTACCCGCCAGCGGTGGCTCAGGATGGTAATGGGCTAGGTACGCCGACGCAACCCAGCAGCTGCTCGATCCTAGCTCAAAACTGACTGCCACCAAGTCTTGATCAATTAAATTAGATAATAAAATTAAGTTAATACAAGTTTTCGCTAGTAGCGATGATCAGCTTATAACCGTTCATCTTCAAGTCACAAACCATTACCTCCATGAGTCCAAGGCTCCTGAATCAGGATTACATCTTCACCGCCTCTACTAAGACGGGTTACTAATTCGTCGCTGGCCGCCTTCGCATGGTGTAGGTTGATCTGCAGCAATCTAACCAGTTCAGAGTTCACTCTCCTCACCATCAATAATGGTATTGTCTCCATTATCCGAATCAGATTCCAGAAGCTGCTTCTCTGAAATCTCATCGAAAGAAAACAATTGCCTCATGTCGGCAATACCATACACCGATGACCCTACCGACATCCGGTCTACCTCTACCGCACCCTCTGTCGAAGGTGCGCTTGTCGACGCTCGGTCAGCATCTACTGTCGCGTTAACCGCTGATTTTTTTGTGACCCCTTCCCATGGAGCAGTGCTTTTCTCCACGCTTGCGTTATCCGCTGGCTTATCTTTTTTATATATTTTCACGAGTACCCTCGTGACCCCAAAGCGAAGCCACCCATCGCATTTACCTATGGGACCCAGAGATGCCTCGTCCAAAGTTTGA
The DNA here is from genome assembly GCA_963920525.1 of Dichetophora obliterata. Lineage (NCBI taxonomy): Eukaryota > Metazoa > Arthropoda > Insecta > Diptera > Sciomyzidae > Dichetophora > Dichetophora obliterata. Next base: position 149,918,392 of record OY986435.1, on the reverse strand, counting down.
CCGACAGACCTTTACCGGCTCCAGACGATATCACCGTGCCGCTTTTGATGCCTAACGCCCATTCACGGCTTTTAAGCTGCTTGTCCGACAACACAGACCCTGCAGCGAACTGCTTCTCTAGATGGAAAAAAACAGCACTTTGCTTGCTATGTTTTTTGTTTGCCTGGTAGCAAGATGTCAAATGCAGACATTAAAAGAGACTTCAAGACCCATCAAACAAAATATCATGTATAAAAAAAAGTTAATTTATTTTATTTCAGCTACAGCTCTACATATACATTGAAAGAAAAAATTAAATATCCTTTTTGAGGATTATTTTTCATTCAATAGTGCTCCCTGTATTTTTATTTTATATCAACAATATTTAATTTAAATGTAATAATATCGTTAGGTGTAATTATAAAATAAATATGCTATCTGAATAAAAAATATTTTGAAAGAAATAATCAGAGGTTGAGGGGGTGAAAATATAAAATTTTTTCCGATTTGGCGAGAAAAGAAGTTGGCAACGCGATGCGCAAGTAAGCAAAATTTGCTGGTCGGTTAGAAATATCGCTAAAGTAATTAAATAAAAGGCACAACAACTATTAAATGTGAAATTATATATTATTAGATTAATAAACATCATAAGTTCCAGAAAAGTTTCTAAAATATCCTTGTAAACTTTATTACATTATCTAATTTGCTAATTTTCTGTCTAAGCGTGGTTAACATAACCTCACTATTTATGTGCCGTGCGTTCTATTACAGAATAAACTATAGTGAAGAAAAACTATTTCTCATAAAACTCTGCTTCAGCCTAAATAAAACTTAATACACTAGTCTGCTTCATATCGCTGTGGTTCCTGTTCATGATTATTGCAGTGCTAAATTCTAAAAATCTTAAAACTTCTTGACATCTCAATGTGGGTGTCAACATAACCTCGCTGTCTTTGTCTGCTTACCAGTGTTAAGTTACACTGCTTTACTTTGCTGTTGCTGTGGTTCCCGCTCGCTGCTATTTCTGTGCTGTTGTATCGGTTGTTCCTGCTCCTGCTCCCTAGCTACTTTTCTTGGTGCTGTCATATTGCCCGCTACGTTTAATTGACCTGTTCAAGATGTCATCTAAATCTGGTAGTCACTGCATTTGCAAAAAAAATATATCAAGAGGGCAAGCGAGTGTTGGTTGCATACTATGTGGACAATGGTTTCATTCTTCCTGTGCTGAAGTAGGTGCTGAAGAAATGAGTTTTTTGATTAAAAGTAAAGGCTCATTCGGATTTACTTGCAAAACCTGTATTAGTGACCCCCCAAAAAAAGCTACTAATGAGGAATTGAGTTTTCGAGAGGAGTTGCGCTTGGGCATGGCCAATGTACAAACAAAATGTGACCAAATCATTGAACAGCTTAAGAGTGATTTGTCAAAACAACTAAATGAAGTTAAGAATGAAATCCTTAATTGTACCAAAATGGTAAAGCTGGTTGACGAATCAACTTCTAATAAGATTTCAACCCTGGAAGCTGAGAACGAGACACTACATAAAAGACTCAATCGAGGAGACATCATAATATCTGGTCTGCCAATTCCTCTGACTGACCTAAATAATTGTGTAATTAATGTTGGAAAAGCTTTGGGAGTAAACCTAACAGAATATGATATTAATCATTGCTGCTTTATTAACAACAAAAAATCGCTCCTAGTAAAATTTAACTCAGTGTATAAAAGGGATGCGCTTATGAGAAGTTACTTCAAAAATCGCAACCTTAAGTTGGATGATGTAATAGAGACTGATATTCAGTCAAGGCTTTATTTGAATGACCACCTTACACCGGATACTAGCAAGCTTAACTTTTTTTGCCGGAACTTACGTAAGGTTAAGAAAATTATCAGATTCAGGTTGATGAATTCGGATAGGCCTAGAGTTAGGATTCTTTTGAGTGACAACATGGAGAGGGTTTTTACTTTATCGGAATGCATAGCGCACTTTGATGACCATGCTCCTAACATCAATCAATTATAAGATTGATTGTTGTTGGGAGTATGATCATCGTGGTGCGATGTGAGTTCTGGCAGAGTGAACGTTTTCTCCGTGTTGTTGTTCAGGAGGGTTTTGGCATTGGGTTTGTCGGGGTTCATCGGTCTGAGTCTGATAATTTAACTTATAATTTTATAAACTCATAATCGCTACCTTAAATAGTTTTGAATTAATTATTTATTTCCTCTTTAACTTTGTTTTGCTACTCATATTTGCTATGTATAATTAATAATTTTAAATTGTCATTACTTTACAATATTTTAAATTTCTTTATATTTGCACTGTCATTTATGTACATGCTTTAGATGGTTATTAATTCACATTACTTTAAATTGTGTAAATTACATCCATTGCTTTTCTATACTTTCTAACCGACTGTTAACATTAATGTTACTTTTGAATTTTGAAATTAAATCGAAGTTGTAAATTTGAATTGAATTGAATTCTTTGTTTGACATTGTAATTGAACAATAAATTTTTTTTTTTTTTTCCTATTAACTTAATTATTTCTGTATTCTTACTGTATCACAGTATTACAGCATTCATTAACAGTAACACTAAATATAAGTATTTTATTAATAGTTAATTTACTTATCTTTCTTCATTTCTAAAACATGTTCCCAATAATTATAAGCTTAGTTTTTCTCAGGACATCCTCTTTTCCTTTTAATGTCAATTAACTATAATCTTGGACCTGTTGTTAGCGACAATTCACAGCTGCGTTTAAGCTTATTAAGTAGAAAACAAAATTTGAACATTGGACATATAAATGCACAAAGTTTGAGACCCTCTGTCCGTTCGTCTAAATTTAATGAAATAAGAAATGTTTTGAAGGACTCATGCTTAGATGTGTTTGGAGTATCTGAAACTTGGCTAAAACCCTATATTTCGAATACAGCTGTTAAGATTCCAGGGTTTAACTTTTTCAGAAATGATCGCTTGAACATGAGAGGTGGTGGTGTTGGAATATATGTAGCTAATAATATTAAAACTAGAATCATACATGAGATTTCAGTTAGTGGAACTATTGAGGGTATTTTTGTTGAAATTAACTTAAGGTGTGCACGTATTCTTGTTGGCTGCATATATCTACCACACGGCAATTTTTCAAATCTAAGAGACATCCTGTGTGATTTATGCTGCAGATACGAAAATATTATTTGCATGGGTGATTTTAATTGTAACCTTTTTAATTCCTCTGCAGTAAGTACAATGAGAGAGGTGCTTTCCTGTGCAAACTTGTCTTATGCTCACAATAACCTACCAACACATTTTGATTACCATTGGAATTCAGTATCGCTTATTGACTTCTTTTTACTAAATGACATTAGCAAGCTTAAGTACTCTGGTCAATTTCAATGTCCTAATATATCGCGGCATGCTTTTATCTACATAAGCGTTGATTTCCTTGCCGAAAACAAACAAAGATTTATTGAATATCGTGATTATAATGCTATAAATTTCCAACAACTAGAACGTCGAATAAATAATACTATCTTGAACTACATTTTTGAAACAAATAGCGTAAATGAGCAACTGCAATGCCTTAATGACGTAATATCTGACTCTTTTTCTATGGTACCTATCCGTAAAAAAACTCTGAAAACCGGAGATATGGACCCCTTCATGAAAAGACCTGATGTAGTCTATGCTATTAGTTTGCGTGATTTGGCTTATAAATCTTTTATTGAAAATAACTGCGAAAGTAACTGGAAGATTTTTTCAAAATATAGGAACAAAGCGAAGTCTATAATTCGTAAAGCAAAAATCCAGTATGGAACTGCACGTTTCCAAAACGTAAATGGAAAGCAACTTTGGAATATGCTGAGAGGAGATGGATGTGTGAATGAAAATAGCTTCTCTGATGATGTTGATCCAGATATGCTAAACTCTTTTTTTGTCTCTTCTCAGGTACGCTCCAATAATGCATATAGTGATTTTGACGCTGATTCAAGCACAGGATTTATGTTTAGAAACATCACTCTTAATGAGCTCTACTTAGCTACATATCGAATAAAGTCGAACTCCATTGGTTCTGATAATATTCCCATAAAATTTATTAAGATAATATACCCGTTTATTGAGCAGTATTTATTACACTTTATTAATACAATAATTACTACGTCAACATTTCCCACTGCTTGGAAAACAGCAAGAGTGGTTCCGATTAAAAAGAAAGGAAATTCCTGTGCTTTTGAAAACTTTCGGCCTATAAGCATTCTTCCATCACTCTCAAAAATTGTGGAGAGTATTCTCAATGCCCAAATATATGATAATCTGAGCGATTTAAGTAAACTCAGTCAATGTCAATCTGGATTCCGCAATGGATATAACACAACTTCTATGGTACTAGGACTAACTGAAAAGATACGTCACAACTCCAATCAGAACAAGCTCAGTGTACTACTTTCTCTTGACCTGTCTAAGGCATTTGACTTAGTTGACCATAATATCTTAATCCATAAGCTTGCACAAGATTTTCTTTTTTCCAGCTCTGCATGCTCCCTTATTAAGTCCTTTCTAACTGGTCGAAGACAATTTGTCTCTTGTGGCAATCGGTTGTCAAATACTTTAGATGTGCTGAGTGGAGTCCCTCAGGGCTCTGTATTGGGACCCCTATTATTTATGATTTATATTAACAGTCTTGTAGATCAAATAGGTATAGATAGCTCTAATATCTATCTGTATGCTGATGACATATACCTGCTCTTCTCTTCCAACTTTGACTTTGTTGACTCGCTACAAGCTTGCATTAATTACACAACTGATCAGATATTATATTGGATGGATGTGAATAAATTAGTTATCAACTATAGCAAAACAAAAGCTATTATATTTAATATGCCTTATAATAATGATGAAATACCTATTTCAATTTCTATAAATAACATTGAAATTGAATTCGTAGAACACTTAAGATGTTTAGGCATTATAATTGACTCCAACCTCAACTATAAGGCTCATATAAACAAGTTAAGTAATAAGATCAATTTTATGTTACATAAATTATATAGCATGAATACCTACATGCCAACTCCAGTTAAACTTAGTGTTGCACAAGCACTACTTATGCCCCATATCATATATGGGTTAGAGATTTATTCTTGTACTAATCTGTGCAACATTAATCAACTGCGTCGCATCTTTAATAGGATTATTCGGTTTGCTTTCAACATCCAAGTTCGTGATCATGTTTCGGAACATGTTCTTATGTTTCTTCATTGCAATTTTATTAACTATATTGAAATGAGACAAATTTTGCTATTTTACAAAGTTATTAAAACTAAAACTCCAATTTATCTTTGGAATTTATTTAGTTTTACTAGGTCTCGAAGAAACACACAAATATTAATTCCTCGTATCTACAAATCTATTTTTGAGCGGTCATTTCTTATCAAGGTTGCACGTGTATGGAACCTTTTACCTAGTAGCTTTAAGCAATTTTCAGACTCATTAAATACTTTCAAACGTAAATATTTGCAACACGTTAGTGAATTGGCTTAATCGTAACAGCAGGTCTTATTTCGTCTGATATAGGGGTTGTCTTGTGAAAAATTAAATAATTAGGGATTTTAGATTTAGGGTTTCCACAATTTATTATTTGTATTGAAATTGAAAAATAAATATACTATATCATATTGAACTTTAAACTATAATAGAAATTTATAAACATCTTTAATGTAAAATATAAACTTAGACTTACTTGTACAATTATTTACTTGTAATCATATTGGCCTTAATTGGCTTCGATTATACACATGAAATAAATAAATAAATAAATAAATAAATTCTGCAATGATTAATCTAATGACTTCAAATTTTACACATAAGCATTAACAATTAATAAGTGCTTTAAGTAAGAAATTTGGAAAAATCGAATGAAAAGCACGGCAACCTCCCATACAAAGTGACTTTATGAAATTAGTAAAGTTACTACAATGGCTTAAAATTTTTCCATATTAGTTTTAATCTTAACTATCCACTCGATGTTTGAAATTTAAAAAAAAAACTGAAAAGACAAAATGACGTAATCGTAATAGCAAAACCTTTATAGATTTCAAAAAAATTAATTTTTGAACTTGATGTTTTACACAATAGGCTTTAGTAAATAAAAAGGACTGTAAGTTTTAAATGTGAAATATTTGGATAAAAACCGTTACCAATAAAAGTGACGTCATGAAAATAATACAACATTCAAGACTTCAAATAATTTTAAATACGGCAGTGAAGGTGTTTTAACTTCGGTCTAGTCGAAGATCATTCCTTACTAGTTTTTGTATACTATGTATACAAACAGATAGAGTTGCCAAATAATATTTAGTTTGCGAAACAAACGGGGGTTCCACATTCGCCGCAAACTCCACATTACCCAAAGTTGCTCTACTAAATGTTGAAAGTATTATCATAGATATTTTACTTTGAATTTTGTGGCGTAGATTATTCCAAAAATGCTAACCAGAGTTTTCTTAAGAATGGTTTTTGAAACATAGTTACAAAACAGGTTTCCACTACTTTAGCTTTAGTAATAGCACTGCTCGGCACGAAAATCTGTATTTGATAATTTCATAATTTTACACTTAATTTTGGTATGAAGAATCTCGTGGTAATATTTGTTTTACCATTTTACCGAACACTTTAGAGCAACATTTTTTTCAAAGATGTCTTTTTTTAAAGACCCACTAATTTTTCATATTTATCTGTTCAGCAAAGTTATTGGTCAAAATAATAGGAACAACTTTGCTGAAGAAATTAAGATGAAAATCCTAATAAATCAAGAGTTATCAACATGAAATTGAGTGTATATCTTTAGTAATTTATGATTCTGAGCTATAAATCTTTAAAAAAATCTTGCTCTTAAGCAGAGGTGCACACGCATATACATACACATTTTTATGTTTGTGTTGTAAAGCTTTTGCTTTTAAAGCTTGCACTTGAAAAAAGAACGAGTTCAGCAATGAACTTTCAGTAGCTGTCTAGGGGCCGAATTACAGCATCCGTATCGAGCAAAATACGAAGGGCACGACGAGACAAGTGCTTATCAATCTTTTACAATTTTGCTCGATCACGGATGCTGTAATTCGGCCCCTGACTTCATGCTAGCAAGTTGCGGTTGCTTGCTGTTTCGTTTTTTTTTTGTATCCGCGATCTAAATGTGGTGAAAATTAAACAAAACAAACTATGTTTGATTCATTTCTTGTTGGGACTAGGGACGTGCAAGTTGAAGTCGAAATAAGTCGAAAATCGACTTTTGCTTGAAAGTTTTTGACTTTTGGCAATCGACTTTCTGATATTGAAAAAGTCGAAAGTCGACTTTTACTTTCGACTTTTTTCATTTTATGCGAAACAAAAACCTTAACGCTAATCTGAGAACTGTCTTTTCTAAACTTATAAACGAAATAGCTATTTAACAACAAATAAAGCTGCGTTGGCAACTCTTGATTCGATAATTGTAAAATAGTGGTCGGCAAAACTAAAAAAAGAGACTGTAAGTGGATGTGTGACAAAGCAATTGCGTATCATCTGATTACGTTACACGCGTAACAAAATGTTTTAATGAAATTTCACTATCTGAAAAACAGGTGACAATTTTTATCAAAATTTATTATTTTTGAGCTTCAAATTTTGTTTTGGAAAAACAAAAACATTGCAACAAACACACAGAAATATCAAGAATACTGGATAACAATTGTTACTTTGCCAGAAACTGTTAATACAAATGTAGATTCATAATATTCAAACTACTCTAAAAAGGATTAATTTTTTATTATATAAAACAGAGGAATGTTCTGCTTTAAGTCAAATAAGCAAGAATTTAAAACGAGTGCTTGCTATTGAAATCACAAAAAAATTTACAATAATGAATTGGCAAAACCATACGCTTCTTTAACACTTCCAGATCCTAGGTTCAAAAAGCACGCATTTCAAAATATTCGTGAGTGTTCTCAAGCTATCTTTCACCTTGGTAAGCAGCAGTACATAAATAATTACTGCAAAATTACCCCCCTCCTCCATTAAGGTGATCTTGTGAATTCCGAGATGAGACAAGCAAGAATTTCAAATGAAGAAGTTGTGATAGTGGCATCGACATCTAATAATAAAGAATCCGATAACAGTGACATAAAATTTTTTTGTGGATGAGGTGGTTAAAACAAACATGGATTTTACAACTGATGAAATTGAAGGGGTACCCACTCAGCTGCGTGTTTATCTGGATCGCCCAGCTGTTGATCGAAAACTTAATAAAAATCCGCTTGTTGTCTAGAAATGCATGAAAACTAAATTTTCTTTTGTTTGGGCCGTTACAAAAAAATATTTATCAATTGTTGCAACTTTGGTGCCATCCGAAAGGTTATTTTCTCTTGCTGGTCTCATAGCGAACCAATTGCGAAACAGGTTTTCGTCAGAATATTTTAAGACGTTGGTTTTTCTACGTTCAGTTGGTGAGGACATGTGGTTCCTTTAAATGTGCATTCACTTGTGCACAAATATATCGAGCCCTAACCGCCGAATTAACGTAAGCGCCACTTTTTCGAAATTAATTTTTAAATGGCAAACGATAGTACGACAGCAAAATCGTCAACTCCAAAAATTTCACATCTTTTCGTTAAACTGTTCTAAAGTTATATCTAACACAAAAATAAAATTTACATGTACCGCTTATGCAAAAAAAAAAACAAAACAAGGAAATTGCTTCTCTTGTAAAATTTGGCTTTTAACGCTTACGTAAATTTGGCGGTTAGAGCTTGATATTCAGCCCAACTATGAATAATTTTTCCTGGGGAATGGAGAAGGGAGTTTTCGTTTTTAAGATAGCAATATTTTTTTTTTTATTTACTGAAGTACCATGTTTTTGTTCCTTTTTTAAAGAATAATACACATTTTTTCATATTAAACCATTTGCTTCTTATATAATTTTTTGCAACTTGAGCTTAGGCTAAATGGTCTATGGTTTTTTATGCAAATAAAAATTAATTTAATTTTTCTCCTTCGACGTTTCGCTGGTTATTATTCAACTTCTTCAGGGAAATTTTACTTCATCTTAAAAACGAATACAAAAAGAAATTTTTTCGAGAATAGTCGATCTTAGCTGCCCAAAAAAAGCGGTACAAAAATATTTTTAAAAAAGTCGAAAAAAGTTGAAAAGTCGACTTCTAAAGGTTCAAAAAGACGATTAGTCTTTAGTCATTAGTCATTAGTCATTAGTCATTAGTCATTTTCAAAAGTTGAAAAAGTCGAAGTCGACTTTTGCTGGCAGTTGCATATCCTTAGTTGGGACTTATATTTTGAATTCTTATTTATACAACTTGTTTTAGAACTGACATTTGGAAGAATTATTTTTGGGTTTTTTAAAAGTTCTTTAGCTCTAATAAAAAAAAACTAATGTACTTTATTTACATTTATGACACTTTTTGTTATAATATTACGATAATATATGCTTCAAAAAAACAATAACTTAATTTAATTTTTAGTAGAAGGCATTTCTAACATTTCATCTTTGTTCACTCTGTATTCTTTTTTTTTTTTTTTTGGAGTGCATAATTTACGTAAAAACAAGAACATTTTTAAAAAGCGAGCAACCGCAAATGGCTTTCTTGAAGTCTGGATAGCTACTGAAAGCTCTTTTATATTAATAGCCATGATAGAATTACCAGGTAGTATTAATCGCTACTTTTACTCGTTACTTTGGGCATATAGTGTCAAATAAAAGTATTGCAATCAAACCAAGAAGTAAAAAGGGATCTGTTGATCTTTACTTTTGCCTTGCTCTATACAATTGCATATGCAGTCGGTAATTTTTCTGCTGCTAGTTACTTCTGTTGTTTTTTATGTCATAGGTTACATTTAAGTTGTGAAAAGTTTAAAAAAGTATGCTTCCTTATTTTTATCTAATTTTTTAAATTAATTTATCAATCAATTAAACAATAAAACTTTAAATCATATTCTTCATATTGTTTCTCTTATGCAGAAGCCTAATTTTTAAGAAAATAGCAATAAATTTGCTATTTATCAATATTTATAACGCGGCTTATATCAGGTTGAAAGACAAGATAGGTAATTGTTTGTCGATTTATCATTTCAAATAATACAAGAAGCAACATTGTTTGCACCTACTCGCTTTATTTTGACACTATATGCCCATAATGACAGTTTATCCCCAGCTGACTTTCAGCGAATAATAATATCTGATAATTCAATCATGATTCATGTCATGCGTACGAAAGCTCTACACATACTGGTGGCCATTTACGCACTCCTGCCCTAAAGTGTTTAGTAAAGTGGCATAACGAATGTCACGACGAGAGTCCTCATATCACGAAAATTGTCTAATACAGAGAAGAACGGGTACAAAAATGCGCAAAAAATAATTAATATAGAATTAGTTAAGAAAACATAACCATATCTTGAGACAGCTTTTGATTTTTGATATTTTTCAATATTTTGTATTTATGTTTGAGGAATGTGTTTTGCATTTTTAAATCTTTTGATTTTACAAAAATAGTCATCAGCTTTGGATTAAATAAAAATTATAAAGGATTTTTATAAAAATACTAAGATGAAAAGCTTTTTAAGGCTTTATAAAAAAATAATAATTTTTAAAATAGCTTAACATAAACCAAAAAATTTTTTAACAACTGAAACGAATTCGAGTATATAGTAATAGTTCTTTTTGCAAGCGAGTTGGAACAAAACACAAGGAATTCGTTCGATTGCGAATATAAATATTTATTTTAAATATTAAATATGACATTAAGTTGCTCATGCCACAAACATTACAAAAAAAAAATGCTTTCGACATTTCAGCCTTTTAAAGGAATTTGACCGATCATTTTATGATCATTTGTGTTGTGCGTGTTATTAAATAGGAAGCTAAGATTCAAAAACCTACTATTGCAAAACACAAAAAGTCAGAGATATTTTGGGAAAATATATTTCTTGATGATATCTACTTATCTACATAATTTAAGGTCAAACAGACATTTTTTATTAATTATTTCTTGAAAATAGTAATTGTTTTTACAGTTTTTTCTTCAAAACTACTCTTGTCCATTTTTATGAATTCAAAATTATACAAATTCTTGTTAAGTTTTGAAAGTAACCAAGTCGAACTAATTTCGTTTCTAAAGTGGCCAAGTTACGTAATAAGTTTCCAAATTGGCAAAGTCCAATAAATTTTTTACAACAACTTAGTTACTATCGAAAAATTTGGCAACAAAATTTTTTGAAAATCTATAATCAAATATATAACTTAAAATACACCCGTTTTCGTGAATCAATTTTTCATGATTTTTCTGAAAACATAAAAAAGTGGATGTGGCCATTTTCTTATCTAAGCCTTTTAAACATTTGTTCACAAATTATTGAGAACTCGGTTGGTATTTCATGGTCACAACCAAATACATAATACACTAGCTGATATGCCCGGTGTTAATCAAGAAGTTATATACTTGTACCCCAAATGTTTGAACTTTTTTTTCATCGCCAATCGTACTTAGCTCCTCGAATTCATCAAACACCTTAAATGTTTAAGGTAAATAATCTGCCAAGCAAGAATTTTTAAAGTTATATTATTGAAATTTGATAATTGCATACCTTTGTGGTAAGTTACATTCTTGGTTTAGATGTATTTTATTAGAAATATTTCGTTTTCTATAGGAACATGCAAGTTGCTAAAAATTTCCAAGAAATTGACACCACAAAAACTTTCGTACCTGAAATACACAAAAAGTTTTTAGTACTAATTTTATTTTTTGGTGAAAAAAAATCAACCAAAAACGAAAATGCTTGCTTTAAAAGTGAATAACTCGTTCAAGTTACAAAGGATTGCATTAATTTTTCTTTTGTTTGAAAATTTAATTATTTTTCCGTCCAATTGTGTTTCATTTTTTTTTATTTTCGCTGCTCTTCTAGTTTTTCTAATTTTTCAAAAACAACCTTAACGAATTTTTTTTTTTTGTAAAAATATTTGTTGTTGAAAAAACATTCGAATCAAAAATGGTCTTTTTAATGTTCTTTCATATGGCGTGCATATATATTGGATCGATTTAAAGATTCTATCGTAAAAATTTAAAAACGTTTTGTACGGTCGAAAAATCAAGCCTTCATAAAATCATAAAATTTTAGGATTTTTTTGTTTTTGTTTATTTTTATTCGTATTGTATTTTTTTAATTTTGTTTTCACAAAAAGTAATGGTGTAGTGAAAGAGACAGCAATTTCTCAATTCGTTTCTGAGTTATACTCTCAAATACCCCTTTAAGCACTGCCACAGCAACAACAGCGCCACCTACCGGGTAAACAAAACCCTCTACAGACCCAGCCGCACACGCACACACCAAATTTCATCAAAATCGGTCCAGCCGTTTAGGAGGAGTTCAGGGACAAAGACATGAACAGAAGAATTTTATATATAAAGGTATTCAAGTTTTTGTTAATTAAAATGTTCATATACAAAATGGTTTTGTTACTGAAAATTCTCCTTAAATTTTTTCAGAATAACTTAACTAAATTGTTTATTAAACCAAGAAAGAATTATATATTCTAAAGATATAGTTTCGATCATAATTGAAAAAATTATTTTTTTTAAATAAAAAATTCGAGCATTCGTTTTTATATATGTTTGTATTTTTTTATGGAACATGTAAACAATTATTTAAAAAATTTATAAGAATAAGTTTGTTTTTTGTAGCTTAAAGTATTGTAAATATTTGAACACTCCTTAAAATTTTCTAAGAAGGCCTTTAAAAAAGCAACGTCTTGAAATTTCAAGTGTTAAGAAATATTTTAAACCCGCTTTTTTCTAATTTTGAAAAGTAAACAAAAAATATCCAAACAAGTTCTTTTAAAATTTTGAAATAATCATCAAAATCCTGAAATATGAACATAAAGGTATATTATTTCAGAATTGTTTAAAACATGCCGCGGACGGTAAATCAAAAAAGTATTAAAACTACCCTCACACAGAATATAAATAGTTGCAGTATTTTTTTATTTCTTAAATTCGATATTATTGTTAAGATGGAGTTCAGTGAAATGAAAACGTTCTTTCTTTTCAGCTTTGCTTAAGGCCAAAGTAAAACCTGAAAAACGAAGAAAGGGTTTGGAAAAAGGATCTGGAGGAATTAAAAACATCTTTAAATTTTCGTAGTTACTCCAATTCAGAAATTAATATATTGGAATTCTATTTTCATCTAGACCTATTTCAAAATAAGCCGAAGATACTATTCTCTCTTTGGCGATTCTTCTTTGAAAAAATATGGTGGTATGCATGATTTATTTTTCAGCAGAGTTTCAGTACATTTTTTAAAGAAATTTTAAAACACATGTTCGCTGAAATGAGGAAACTTCTTTTCGAGTGCATACATAGGAATGTGAGAACACATAAACAAGTGTGACTCAAAGTCACATCTCAGTGTGATGCGTACGTATTGTACATGTTAAATAAATAAAAAATAACGGTTATGCCACAAAATATATTTTACTCAAAATTTCTAGAAAATTCATTTGATAATACAAATACGCTTCAATGCTTAAAAAATACTTATTTATTAACTACAATCTTTTTAAAATCAAATGTGATCCAAAGTAACACCGCAGTAGGAATAGGGTTAAACAAGGCTGTAGCCAAAATTGTTCTCATTTTTTCTTTTCTGTACTGCTTCATTTTCTAACAATGCTTCTGTGTTGATTTCTTTGTGCTCTTCGTCATAAGCACTTGATACCCTGTCTCATCCTGATAACATCGTTCATGACGCGTAAATTGTGGCCTTGATCTAGTTTGTCTTGATCCCACGATACTGCAATGCTGCCAACTTTTATTTATATATTTGAATGTACCATATTAAGCAATAATATATTTTTTTTGTATAATTGTATAATTTTATGAATTATGTTATTTTTTATTTAAAAATTAGAATAAAAACTTACTGTGAAAGCATTTAACGAGAGAGAGAGCAAAAAATTTAGAAATCATACGTCTTGCAGACGTAGGTTATCAAAGCAGGGTTAAAGGCTATTTTGGTCTAAGGTTACGGCTATTATTCTGGTCACAGACAGACAGACAATATGACAAAATAGACCGATATAGAACACATACCCTTTTTTATACCTGTCACGCCTCCTTATCGGCGTTATAAAAGGAGTAGGTATAAAAATATAAATAATTTGCTAAATCCAGGAATGGGTAACACACTCTTTGGATCTTGTTTAAAATCAGATCTTTTATACGTTTAATTCTGACAATTGTCCGATTCCGACAATTGTCGGTTTTCATAACACCCCTGAATGAAAACATTGTTGATCTTTTGGGATTGGAACTGATCACTTTGGCAAATTGATACGCCAGAAATTTAAGATACAATAAAAGTTGTTTTATGCTGAATTTGTTACCTGATGAATTATTAGCTACTAGGCAGTGGACAAGTAAAAGTTTACAATCGTTTGACTGATTAATGCAGGCTTAGGCTCACTGAAAATTTGATTGATACGATGAATTGTGCAAAGTTCATTTTCGCTCTCGCAGAGAGTTCAATTTATTTTTAGCTGGAAAAACAACAACAAATTTTTATTGATCACTGACTTTGACTGACATGTAAGTTGCGACAATAAAGTAAGCAACATAGATTATTTTTACTGTTTCTTATAAACACGGATAGATTGATAGTGAACACACTGGGGCAAGTTATTTTTACTACATAACTAGCTGAAACTCGGTGCTTTTCTGCCACTCCCCCGTTTCCAAACGCCCATCAAATATAATCTTGCTTGTGTAAATTGTGGTCGAATACGGAATTACGTGACTGTGCGACCTTTAACTCAAAAGCTATTCAATTTCTCAAATTTGGGTCGTATGGGAGTTTCCACGCCCCCTTGTCCAACACCCGTAAATCAGTGATTCCAAATCAGCTAATTCCAAAGCTAATTGATATTGCGCATTGGTTCTGTATTAGAGGTGCCACACCTCATTTTGCAATGCAAAAACTCTCTTTTGTTCAAATTTCATGAAAATCCGTAAAAACATAAGCTAAGTTACCAAATTTTAGTCTTCTACGGTTTAAACCGTCTGATATATAGCATTTTTACTAATTTGTTGGCGATAAAAGTGGGCGCAGATATAATTCGACTACACACATTTTTTGGAAAGTTGTCGAGAGTGAAAATATGAAATAAATTACCAAATTTCAGTATTTCGATACAATTCGCCCAAGCCCATTTTTCTATACGGTTGCTGACAGTAACCATCTGCAAAATGACAACATTTTAGTTTTTTACGAACCGTTTTTATTGGTTTGAGGGCCTTCTTTTCCAATCAAAACCAAACATCACAGGAACACTCTCAAAATGTTGCTTCAGTCTCCCTGAAAATTTTATAAAGATCGGTTCAGCGGTTTTTGAGTATATACGTAATATACAAACATACCCATATACACATTCAATTTTTATATATAACTAAAATAATCATTAAAATTTAGTCGAAGTATCATTAAATCCTCCCCCCAACGTTCTCTGATTATTATGTATATAATTTTAGAAATTTTGGTGGTTATTTGAAGTGAAAATTCCTATTATTCACGAAAAATTCCGCCATATCGTAAGTGGAAAGCCTCCTTAATTTGAAAAAAATTTTAAACTTACTGTTAGATAAAAAAGTTTTATATGTAGAAAAAACTAATTCCGCCAAAAAAAAAAATTAAGGAGAACCATTGTTTTTTTGATGACAAAAACAGTAAAATAATTTTTGCGCTTAACTGGAGGATTTTTTGCAAATTAATGCTATGTCATATGAAAGGTAATTAAATATGCATTTTTTACTTGATATTATTTTTACAGCAAAAACAATTTTAAATCATTTTTTTAGTTAAAGTATTTGGGACGTTTTTGAAAAAATCATAAAAATTATATAAACTGACCTAACGGTACAGTTCAAACTATTTTTGTGAAGTGCTTTTATTACACTTTTGAACAAAAACAATTTGAATAGAATATATTAATGAACTTAGAGATATTTGCATTAAAAGACCAAACTTCGATTTTCATGACTTTTTTTCTCATTCTTAGGTAATGATGACAATGTGTTACGAAATATTCGTTGTACTAAAAATTCAGTCAGTATTTTGGGCCTTTTTTTTAAAAAAAATCATAAAAATTATATACACTGACCTGATGGTACAGTTCAAACTATTTTTGAGAAATACTTTTATTGAAATTTTGATAAAAAAATTTGTATGAAATATATTTATGAACAGAGTCTTAAATTGTATTTGCATCGAAAGATCGAACTTTAATTTTTATGTCGTTTTTTTCTCATTCTTAGGTAACGATGCTTTATGAAAAAGTCGTTGCATTAAAAATTTCTCCAATTTTTAAGATATGTGAATGTTTTTGGTGTCAAAATAATAGAAATTTTCTAAAATTAAATGGGCCAATATTTTTTACAGTAAAACGTATTTAAATAACAAAATTTACATTAGTTAAAAAAAGGCGTAAGAGGCAAGGTCAAAACAAAGTATATAAAAATAAAATTTATGATGCATACAATATGTGTACGAAGTTAATTACCACAAGTTAATTACCACATTTAATACGACATCTAATACGACAAAAACCGTTTTAAATATAGAATTTTTGCATATAGTGGGCGTGAAAAGTAAGCGTGGCAAATCTTACATAGCCTAGCACGATTCAGTTAAAATCGAAAATTGTTTTGTACCATAATTGTCTAAATCGCTTCAGTGGTTCTCGTGTGATTGCGGAACATCCGTACGTGTCATAAGGGCTTTTATATGATAGTATAGACACACAACTCGGGAATTATAATCGTTTCTGAAAACTGGGCGAAGTCATAGTTTGACTACGCCTATTTTTTGCTGAGTTGCCAAGAGTGACCATACAAACTTAATTACAAAACTTTAGTCCAATACAGCAAAATTCGTCTGAAATATAGCATTTAAATTGAATTGTGGGCGGTAATGTGGGGTGTGGAAACTTTCATTTTTTGTTATTTGAGATATAAACGTTGATAAGAGATGTTGTAAGTTTGATGGCCTATGGCGTTACCGTTCCTGAGATTTTAAAAAACACTGCACAAACTATTTTGTGTGACAAGAAGGGGCGGTAAAAGTAGGCTTTAGGCTTTAAATTATTTATGTATATAGAGACCACCACTTGGCACATATACACAAAGTTTCATTACAAAAACATGCACAACTCAAGAATTATAATGATTTCTGAAAAAAAGGCGTAGTTGTAATTTGACCACTCCCATTTTTTGTTGAGTTTCCGAGAGCAACCATACAAACTAAATAACAAAATTTTAGTCCAATACAACCGAATTCGTCTGAAATATTGGTTGGGTTTTTAATTTGTGGACGGTAATAGGGGGTGTGGCATTTTTTATTTATATGTATATTATTTGAGATATGGGCCTTAGCAACAAATGTTGTAAATTTGATGCCCTTAGGTGTGACCGTTCCTAAGATTTTAACGGACATTTACCCGCACGAACGATTTGTATGGGAGTATATGGGAAAATTTTTAAAATGCCATCCAGAACCATTTCGCCGATTTCGTGCAAACTTAACACAAACCATCTATGAACCATACCCATACCCGTACCTTGAAATTTTGGTTCAAATCGGTTAGTGGCGACATCAAAATGTACACTTATTTTTATATATAAGATAAGAAATAAAAAACCAGTTTACTAACAGAAAAAGGAATTTTAATCTTCACTTAAACTTTCGGTTCATTTGATATGAAATTTTTATGAAAAAAATTAAACACATCAAACTTTGTTATATGACTGCTGTCCACAAAAACAGAAAAAACGTTGTTGTGAAAACTCATTTGAATGCCATAAATTTTCGTCATAAATATTAACTCCATGATATCAACTTGTCGCTACAGAATAAATCATCGATACGAAACCATGTCGCTGAGTCTGTCAATTTGATAAATTGACTGGTTAATGACAAAACGAGGTCAACGTAGGCCAAAATCAAAATAATATTAAAATTAAAGAAAAAACAAAACTACTGCATCAAGAGAAGTTAATACAGCATTAATAGCTTCTCTGTTGCCACACTTAAGCTTAGGATGCATCATGGTTCTGTAATAAGAACCTGTGTAAATAAGAATTATGACCCAGATCCATACGCGGTAAGAAGGCATTTTTTACTGTACTTACTCTCAGGTAACCATAGATTGTTTTGTTCTCTGTCCGTCCTCCACCCACTTTGTAAAAGTAGACCCGAATTACATGCGTTCTGCAAATTTATGGCGCGTATTAGTTGGAAAAACAATAAATTCAACTTTTTCGATGCTCATAAAACATTATTCACAGGATTTATTAAGTTTGTTTGTTTGGAGCTTTTTTACTTGTACCGCGTAGTGTGGGCATTAGAGAGGCTATAGGTAGAATGGTGGTTTCCGCCACTTTTTGACTTACTGTATTGAAGCGTACCGATTCACACTAAGGCTCATCGCACTGAATTGAGCTGCCGCATTGAGTTTCACAACCTCAGTTAGTAAAATTTTGTTCGTGTAAACGAATTTTATAGAAATGATAAACGACTGCTGAATGTCGTTGGTCTCGGCCCAAGAGCTGTGCGATTCCTGTGCCATATGACTTCGCTACAAAGAAAGAAAACCAATTTTCTTTTGACTTTATTGAGCAGTTAATGACTTTGACTCAGTATCAGCATCAGTTTTACTTTCACTTTGTTTTATTGTAGTTTTTGGTTTATTTTGTATGAGTCGTTAAAATAGTTATTTTTACAGCCGTAGCTATTTCCATTGCATTTTATGGGATAAACGTTATCTCTGTGGTCTTTTTTTTTTTGACTGAAAAGAATTTGCTCCATTTTGGTTGTTTTGTGTGTCCTTCAAACATTCTCATCATCTGCTTAATTATTGCAATGTCTTGCTTATTGCAACTACCTGTTGTTTTCAATGGTTTTTTTAAACACAATTAAGGTGTGCTACACTGGCCATATTGCACTAAACGAAAGTAAAATAGTGCCGGTGTTAGACAAATACAACCTTGAAGCTATTTACAGTTTTTAGCCTTGAACTTTAGGCATATTAGTTCAGGAATATGTACTTGAATTTAATGCACGGCTGTTACATAACCATAACATTTGCCAGTTTTATTATTTTAAAATAATTATTTCTTTAGAACCAAATATTCTTTGTGAACATAAAATTAGAACAATGTGAATGTTACTTTGCTGAGAAAGTATTTTACTTGTTAATTTCAATGTTTATTATCTGCTCTTTAAGTAAGAACACTCAAAGAGTGCATATATTCTTTGATGTAACTTTTTTATAACATCTTAGCCAATTGACTTAAAAGTGGCAGTATTTAATTAATTTTGTACCACCCTTATTATAGCGTTATCTTTGTCACTCTATTTGTAACGCAATTATTTGAATGAATTGCTTTTACAATTCATACAATGAATCACAATTATTTGACAGTTGCTTGAAAAAATAGTAAATATTCTTTGGATTATCAGCATAGCTTTAGAAAAAAAAAAATTTTTTTGGTCTATGTTTGAAGCCTGCATATTCAACAAACACCAAAAAAAGAGCACGGAATACATTTGTTTGTACTTCAAATGCACTGCAAAAGCCAATGACTTATCGGAGATCCTGAACTTTAATGGTGTCATAGCAAATAAAAATACACAGCCTTCTTAGCAGAAATCAAAGGGATTGGTACAAATTTTAGGACTTACAAATGCGTATGTGCTATAAATGTATATTTCGAAATATACAAACTCTGTCTTATGGAGATCTATTCGAAACGGACGTGTTGGCATTCGAATAGGCAATGCAGCAGAGCATTGGCAGGGATCACGGGGTAAATCCTTTTTTCTCGTTGAATTTTAATATAATCAAATATTGTACAAAGCATTAGATTGTCATGGTGATGGAACAGAGTGAGGGGGACACAGAGAACAGATGGTTTTGCGGACGCATTGGGTAGAATAACTAAGAGGTTTCAAGGATTTGTGAAAAAGGATTTCACCTTTTGTGAAGAAGCAAATTAGAGGATAGAAAAATAATTAATTGCACTCATGTTTGATCTATGAATGGAGCGAAAGCTTAAGAAAATAGTTCTGGCATCTGAGAAAGAAAGATGGAAATAGTATGCCAAATAGATAGAATTGTAAAGAAAGGGAAAAAATCGGAAATTAAGATATGGTAGTCGTAAAACATAATTTTTTTTTCTCTGGAAGTGGCTTCTTGGTTTCCATGGCAATGTTTCCATACATAATTGTTTGCTTATATACGAAAATATAAACATATGTTTTATGTGTGCATCTTCACGAAATCGGCGCATCACTTGTCATCATCTATCTTTGTGCTCGTTTCTTGTGCTGCATCAAAAAATCTGCTCTAAACTGTGAAAATAAATCAGCGCAGTTGTTGAATAATGAGTTGTTGTTCTCTGCTTCATCCTCTTGCCCACTTCATCGTTGCACTGTGCAGCGCTGCTCCAAATTGCATTGCAGCTCTTCCACAGCAATCACTGCAACGCCGCATTTGCTATATTTTTATGTCCTTAGAAAGAAAGATTTATGACACTTGAGTTGGCAGCATTTACTTATCTTATCGCATATTTGGCATCACTGAAGAAAACAACAATGTAAGCAATAGTTTGTTTTTCATACCAAACTGAAGGACTATTGAAAAAAATCACTAAACTTGACTAAGATTTCTGACGTTGTGCTAAAGAACTGCTTCTGTTGAGTTTGCTTTTAAGGTTTTAACCCCATGTTAATTTTCAAATGAAAAAATATCGAGTTTTGGGTTCCGGGCTCCAAGCATGGCCGGATCATATCCAGGTCCTACGCTATAAAATTCGTTCCTTATTTGTAATCAAAAAAAATTATAACACATCAATTTACTACGAAAAGTTGCAGTTAGTGGTGATAGAAAATTTTGTGGAGAGGAACGCTTAGTAATTATTTGACTAAGGTGAAGGCATAACATTTGCTACAGATACCCATTATTATCAGTTTTTATGATAAAAAAAAGTTAAACTTTCCGCCATTAAGCGAATTCTCACCCGATGTCTATATTCTTGGGTTCAATGAAAAGGTATTTTAAATTGTAATTTAGTTTTGTAAAAAAATGTTGTCTAGAGCACATTATTAAAATAAAATTGATACAAACACAAATATTCTTGAGAAATTTACAAAAAGCAAAAGAATTGGCTTCGCCACACGCCACTTTTTGTTTTTTTTCAGACATTACACAATGTTAAAGTTGAGTAAAATAAAAAATCAAAGGTTTTTTAACTGATATTTTATTAAAGAAACTGTACGCAGCAAAGAAGAGTTACGTCTCAATATCAATTGAATTGCTTAAACAGTTAAAATTGTTAATATGCCCAGTAATAATTTTATGTATTAAAGTATATGCTAACTACAATAAATAAAAGACATTGCAATAAAGAAAAGAGTGAAATAAAATAAGCTTTAAATACAAGTAAGAATAAGAACAGAATAGATGAGAGCGCGTTGGCATACGCCAGCAGAACTAGTAAATAAAGAAATTTGATGTAATAAAGAGTGAAAAAAATAGTATAAATTCGTAGCAAAGCATACAATGTTAGTAAGGATATTTAAATTCTTGAACCATTGCTCCAACACACAATCATATTCTACTGATTATAAATGGATTTTATTTTCCCTTTATAATAAGGCAAATGGGTGTAAATCATCCATGAATGTTGGCGCAATAAAATTCGAACACATAAATTTTAAAAATCAATTAAAAAAATTGTGATGACATTGAGAGGTCAGACCAGGTGCGATGAATTCTCAAAATTTTTCTACAAGAATTTCTACAAAAGGTTCTTGTAATTTTCTAGCGGTCGCTCTGTGTTATCATTAATGATATAAATTTGTTTATTGAGTTTTGTGTCAAAAAGAAGCAATTTTTGCTGATAAATAACACGTCAAGTAAAATAGTGTGAGACTTTAAAATTTAAAAAATTAAAACAACTTTTCACCTCTTTTTTAAGCAAAGATTAAATATTTAAGAGGTTTTTTAAAACAATATATAAACCAGAACTGGTTAGATAACGGTAAATATTTTTCTATTTTTATATGGTGCTTTTATTAAAATTTTAGTCAAATTAAATTTGAGGGAAATCGACAGGAAAATGTCGGATAAATTTGCTTGCAAAATCAAAATTGAAATTTCTCGTTTTGAGGCAATCAAAATTTTATTAAAAAATTCTTTTGTATGCCGTTATTTTTCATAATCAACGAATTTTTACAAAAAAATACGTTATGCTAAGAAAATCTATAGTTTTAGAGATATCTAGATACTTTTGTGCACATCTTGTTAATGTGTACAATTCCCTTTTACATCATGTTCTTTCATCTCTTATAGTTAAGCTTTTATTTAAGATTTCTCCTTCTACGCTCATGTTTCAGGTCAAAGATCACCAATTTATTATTTAAAAGATCATGATTAGAAGAAAAATATATACTTTACAAAACACTGTTATCTCACAATCTTACCTTAATTCTAGAACATTATTTAAACTATCATTTTATCCCATCTATGTATAGGGGGTTGGAATTAATTTTAAAGGTTTTTTTTCGGTTTTTGAGCATTTATTTAGAAACAACGGTACAATGTATATTATTCAAAGTATTGTCCATCGTTAGCTACAACATTTTCCCATCTTTCTGGCAGCATATGGATTCCGCGCCGGAAGAACGATTCGTCTTTTGAGGCAATAAGAAGTGAAGCGCTGCTCAGCCAAGCCATGCGTCATCGATCTGAATAGGTGGTTGTCGGAAGGGGCTATGTCTGGGCTATAAGGCGGGTGGGGTAGCACATCCTAATTCAGCGCCTCCAACGTTTCCTTGACGGTTCTTGCAACATGTGGCCGTGCGTTGTCATGTTGAAAAACCACTTTGTCGTGTCTTTTGGCATATTCCGGCCGTTTAACCTTTAATGCTCGGCTCAATTGCATCAATTGTTGTTGGTAGCGTTCCCCAGTGATGGTTTCGTTAGGTTTTAGCAGCTCATAGTACACGACACCCTTCTGATCCCACCAAATACACAGCATAAGCTTGGCGCCAAAAATATTCGGCTTGGCCCTCGATGTTGATGCATGGCCGGGTGGTCCCCACGATTTTTTTCGCTTAGGATTATCGTAATGGATCCACTTTTCATCGCCAGTGACAATACGATGCAAAAAACTCTTCCTTTTATGCCGTTGAAGCAGTTGTTCGCACATGCAAAATCGCCGTTCAACGTCTCTCGGCTTCAACTGGTACGGCACCCAATTTCCTTGCTTTTGAATCATTCCCATGGCCTTCAAGCGTTTGCCGACCGTTGATAAGTCGACTCCCAATGATTCTGACAATTCTTGAAGGGTTTGACACGGGTCTTCATCGAGCAAAGCCTCCAAATCCTCATCTTCAAACTTTTTCGGCTGGCCCGGACGCTCTTTGTCTTCCGTATCAAAATCACCACTTTTAAACCGACGGAACCAGTACTCACAAGTAGAAATCGATGGAGCATAGTCCCCGTAAGCCTCAGTAAGCGTGCGTTGTGCTTCAACCGCTTTTTTCTTCAAATGGTAGCACAAAAGTAAACCTTCCCGCAAATTGCGTTTTGTTGGAACGAAAGTCGACATGTTCACAGAGAAAAAAATATATGTTGTTTACACTTCAGTGGAATGACACATACTGAAAAATGAAGCTTAGACAATGTGCTTTGAAATGAATATAGTCACAGGTGTGCCCGATGCGATCTATTGATAGTTACGCCATCTCTTAGAAAACCTTTAAAACTAATTCCAACCCCCAATATATAATCTTAATATATAATTATATTATATAATATATAAAAGGCAATATCACGTATAGACTCCAAAACCGCTGAACCTATCTTTATGAAATGTTTAGGGAAACTTAAACCACATCTTGAGAGTGTTCCTGTGATGTTTGGTTATGATTGGACAAGGGACGTGGTACCTCCCACACAAGCCAAATTTGCGCTATCGTCCACAAACCAAACAAAGTATATATATCAGACGGTTTCGATCGTAAAAAACTAAAATTTGGTAATTTTGTTCATATGGTTACTGTAGGTAACTGTACAAAAATCTACACATATTTATAGTGAAACTTGCTGTGTAGGTGCTCCAAGAGGCGTTGACTATATATATTTTCACGCTCACTTTTACCGCCCACAAATCAATATCTATATATATAAAAATCAAAACGATATATGTCTGTGAGTGTGATGCCTATAGACTCCAAAACTACTGGACCGATTGACCTGAAATTTGGCAGTCGATTAGTTTTAGGTACGAGATGGTTGAGGAAAAACACTTGCCACACCCCCTTTTACCGCCCCCAAATCAATGATAATGCTATATATCAGTCGGTTTGGGTCGTATAAGGATATAATTTAGTAATTTAGTTTGTACGGTCACTGTTAACAACTGTACTAAGAATGGGTTTCCACGCCCCCTTTTACCGCCCATAAATCAATAAAAACGCTGTATTTCAGAAAGTTTTGGTCGTATAAGACTTAAATTTGGTAATTTAGTTTGTATGGTTGCTGTCGGTAACTGTACTAAAAGTGTGTGTCCACGCCCACTTTTATCGCCCACAAACCAATGAAAATGCTTTATATAAAACTTTATTCGTCGTATAAGACTAAAGTTTGGTAATTTCGTTTGTGTGGTTACTGTCAGCAACTGTGCGAAAAATTGGTTTCCACGCATTGAAGACTAACATTTGATACTTAAGTTTATATAGTTACTTTCGGCAACTGTACTAAAAATGGACGTTATCGCTATATAGCTGCACCTATTTTTTGAGAAATCATTAAAATTGACTACTGGGTCGATTGAGCTTAAATGTTAGCTTAGTTTGTATGGTTACTGCCAGCAACTGTACTAAAAAATTGTTTGCACGCCCCTCTTTAACCGCCCATACACCAAAGAAAATGTTTTATTTTAATGGTTTGGGTCGTATTAGACAAAACTTTTGTAATTTAGTTTATATGGTTACTCTCGGCAAGTGCACTAAAAATGGGCCTGTCCAACTTTAGTTAAACTCACTTTTCGGGGGGTCAAGCATGGAGTGAAGCAAAGTGCGCCAGGCTTAATCCAAATTGAGCTGAAATTTTGGCAATCGATTTGTTTCAATAACGAGAAGATGGTTTAAGGGAAATAATTTTGCCGCACCCTTTTTTACCGCTTACACAACAACAAAAATGCTATATTTTGCACAGTTTTGATCGTATCAGACTAAAATTTGGTAATTTAGTTCATATGGTTATTTACGGCAGCTATACTGAAAATGGTAAGTATATTTGGCATTTCTTGATATTTTCGTATATGGCAGTAAGGCGGTCTGTGGCAGAACAACGTCTGCCGGGAATACTAGTATTTTATAAAATCTGTGCAAGCATCGCATTTAGAAATTTCATCTGATGCTTCATTCTACCTCTTACTAATCCTGAGATCCCTTACTAAATGAATATATACTTATATACTGAATGTATACTTTCAACGCTCATATTTCGGGTAACAGTTTAAAATCGAACATGCTTTTGCCCATCTTAGGTGCAGTATCTTTCGCATGATATACGTTTCAGTAAACTTCTTCTAAAATAAGTTATAAAAAGTGTAAGACATTTTTCACATATTAATATATAAGATTATAGCTTCTGTCATATTACATCTTATGGTGAAGCGATAAAGCATTTCAACTGCCTAAGTTAATTGAAATCAACTGATAGAACTTTTTCCGAAAAACCGTAAAAAATATTGAAGAATGTTGAATAAAATATTAAAACAAAAATATTTATTGTGACGTAACGCTTGACCGACCGCTCCCCTATTTCACGTTTCGTCAAAAATGTTGACCACCTGTCAATACTACATTTCGCCATAAATGTCCAACCACCCATAAATGTGTAACGTATTTTTATATGGACAAAAAGTTTTTCAAAAGTTTTGTGCTATGATACTTTTGTATGTTCATTTACTGATACTAATTCTTTAACGTTTTTATCAAAACCGCCCATTGAAAATCTTAGCTACATATTAGGTTACATAATAAGTTTGCCTGCATACTTTCATGCGTAATATGTATTTAACACAAAGATTTTTATTGATATTTTGAAGCAACTAGATGTGCTACTCTTAAAAGAGTTTTGTGGTTAATTGTTTGTAGGTACATGTGAAAAAATGATTTAAGACGTTTTTAGTTTATTAAAATTTTATCCTAATATGGACCGAAAAGACGAGACTATTATCAGATTGGAAAAAAATCTAGTTTCTAACAACCTAAAACTATCCCTGTCGAAAATTGGATCAACTTTTAAATAGTTGTGAACTAGTTCCAAAAAGGACCAGTACCGGTCCCTCTACAATACTATTTTACATTGATCGAATTGACGCTTTTTACGTGTTGATGTCATAGGAAAAGACAATTGTAACCCAACACATTTCTTTTTCCCTATATTTGAGCTAGTTCCAATATGAACATTTCCAAACTGGTACTTTTTGCTAAAGTCTTAAAGTAGATCTTAAACTGGGTTGAAAGTATTCAAACGTTAGAGGCATTTATTTTCCATCTCTTGCATATATTACAAAAAGAAGTGCATCACGTCAGAGATGATGTATTTTTTTATTTTATGTAGCTACTTTTTTATATAATGCAAAAACTTATCTCTGTTTAATTCTTTAAATTTATTCCTCAAACAGTTTGAAAATGACAAAAATTGACACAACACGAGTTTAGATTTAATTTACTTTTTTCAGTACAAGTTTTGACAAAAAAACAAAATAAAATCAGAGTAAAGTGTTCTACACTGAAAGTTTTTTGAACTATTTCAAAGCAAGTACAAATTGCGTTAGAAATGAACTAGTTTGTTTTTCCAATTGACTCCAAAATAACTACTGGGATACTTCAGACAATGCATTTAAAAGTGCCTTGCTTAATAATTTATCATTAATAAAATAACGATGCAACATTAATTGGTATTCTTTCGTCTTTTTTGCTTGTGTTCTTGCTAGTGTATTGCTCCTTTAAGTTTAGCAGTTAATTGTAGCTATATTTCGAAATGTTTTTGTATGGAAGATGTTGTTAATATCAGGCACATAATTTAAGCGCCTTACGTTATACTTTATGTGGCACACATTCACATACGCACTCTGACAATTGACTCACACACAGATCCCGACAGAAATGCGCGCATATTGTACAAATTTGTTCTCTATAAATTTTATATATAAAAACCGATGCCGAAATGAAATTTTGTGTTATTTGGAGAAGGGATAAGCAAGAAGGATAGGCAGAAGGGCGTAAAAAATGGCCGAAAAGAAGCGAAAAACTAAACAAGCGAGAAACGGTAATAAGGGAGAATCTCCAGTTGAGCGGGAAAAAGAAACGAAGGAGGAAAGACACAGGGGAAGAAGAGTACTAAAGAGATAAAGCAATAAATTCTGTCAGAAATTTAATTTGATAATAAATCTTTGCTTCTAGCGCTATGGAATTTATTTAACACAAACACATACAACGGAAAAATATACAAATGCACACGCACATACACAGAATAAAACCCGAAAAGTTTCAATGTGTACGTGCGTGTTTGGTAAAGAATGAATGAGGATACAAAACATGACACTTATGGATGTTTGTTAGTGAATATGTATGTAGTAGATACTCTAAACAAAGGATTCGTGCCGTGAATCTTTTTTCTTGTTTTTGTTATATGTCTCATATTAATCTAAATAACGGTCTTAGTCACATACTTTTTCTCACCCACATACAAACACACAACAAATAGCAACGCAAAAATACTGATTACCGGTATTCGAATCCGGTCCATTTGAGTAATATTACAATAGATCACGAAAGCAAGTACAGTTTGGCATTACAAAAGCTAGTAACATTGATGCCTTTCCAAAAAAACAACCTTCAATGAAGGCTTAGAATTGTCAGTGCTCATCATTCTAAGTAGCGTTCCTACAAATTTTTTTCTTTTGAGTTTTTTCTTTTCTTATTTTTATTCAATTTCTGCCATGCTCTCATTCGCCAGCACAAACTTTTCGTCGCATAGTGCACTTTTAAGACCAGTAGTGGCATTCTCAAACGCGTTAACGACGATTTTCGATATCGTTAACTAGCAAAAACTGTCATTTACTATGAACATGGCACGCACAATGACCGATAACGACAACGATTATTATCGTTAAACTTTTTGGAATTGCACTACAGATATATTTTTTCAAAAATCTGTAAACTTGGCATATGACTAGTGGCATATGACTAGTGGAGGTTGTTTACTTGATAGAACGTCAGATAACTGCATACTTGGTTTTTTGAGTCCAACATAAAATTTTGTTATATATATGTATATTAGGCCGATTTGGCCCAGGACACATTCGACAGGTATTGTAACAAACATATAAACTACAAAATTTCATTTCGATCTGATTGCATCTTCCTTCTCCGGTTTGTCCTTAAAATCAGGATATTTTTTTAAAAATTATGTTATTAAAATCTTAATAAGTGATTCAGTTAGTACAAACATGAAATGAAAGTACACCAAATTTCATCGTTTATGTAAAAATAACATAAATTATAAAAAAAATTATATTGCAAAGAATATTTGATGAAGTTTTATGTACTAACCCAAATATTGATTTTATCAAATTATTTTTCGATACATCATCTTCTTATATCAGAAAGTCCTTGAAAATGGCATATTTTTTAAATTTATAAAAATCGTAAACAGTTAAGGCCAAAATAAACTGATAATAGGATAAACTAAACACTTACAAAACTTCATCACGATCTGACCTCAAATGCTTACTTCAGAGTGTCCTTGAAAATAAAATATTTCTTAAAATTATTTATATCGTAGTAAACATGGTAAGGATCAATAATTATTAGATAGATTAGTGCATATGCAAAATTTGATCTCGAACAATAATATCTTCCTTTTCCAAAATATCCCTAAACATTACGGTGTCCAAGAAATCTATCGCTGATTTCTTAATCTGGCAACGCATTTTTTCATCTCTATTAGATCTTAGGATGTATACAGAATGAATGAAATACATTTATCATTAAAAATTAATGGATTGTAGTAAAATCGTCAAAATACACTTGAAAGATAGACTAGATTATAGTTTGTAATCTTTCAATGTTTGATAGCAAAATGGTGAGAGTCTAGCTTTTATGAAAACACATTCAAAATACTAATTTTTCCGAAAGTAAAAAAAAATAAAAGTGTCCTGTTTATTTGTTTGTCCGTTTTTCAGGTTTCAACAGAGTTTAATGATATTTGGAATATAGGTTGAATAGGTTGTAAACTAGCTTAAAATCTTCGAATCTTGAGAATGCAATAAATGCAACAGCAATTATAACATAATTTACAGGTAATGTGAATTTTTACTGGTAACGCAAAATTTTCTTAATGAGTCACTTGACAAGTTCTTTAATTTTTATAGACTGAAAAGGATATTTAATATTATTATAGTTACGAAATAATAATATACAAATTTTTGTTTGTGGTTCTATAAAAACTGGACTCTCAAAATTTGTTTTAAAATTTTTAAAATTACATACAAACACACTATTTGAACAGTGTCAAGTTATAGATAAGGCTTACTTTATCATTCAAGACTATTTGAAGGATTTTACCATTATCCATTCTTTTTTAATAATTACTCAAATATGCCCAAAAATTCATATTTTTGTTTTTTCAACAACGCTACATATCTTAAGATAGAACAGAGATAAAAAATACTGGTACCAGAATCGAAATCAGCGTTTATGAATCTACGAAACCGACTATAATATTGACAAAAAATTTAATTTTTTTTAACACCGTGATATTTAAGGACATTTTGGTATAAAAAGATGTTGTCATATCGAGACCAAATTTTGTATAGATGATTTTCTAATTTATAGTTATTCATTCTGTTCATTTCAATTGCAATAAAAATAATTTTTGGAAATCGATTATTTTAAAGGAACTTCTGCAGCTCTAGAAAGGGATCATATCGTGACGATAGTTTGTATGAATAATCACCACTCCAATGTTTATCAATTCCATTCATTGGAAGTTTTTTAAGAAATCGTTTAAAAATTGTCCTGTTTTTGGCTCAAAACCGTCTTATCTTATCCTTTCCAAATTTTGTATCGTTAATGTATGATACCATATCTATTGATTCCCCACATGAGCCAATTCGATACAAGGGCACTTTTTTTTCTCATATAAAATATTTCTGCCGAATGTATATCCAAAAACCCGATTTTTGTGCGGTTCGTGTGAATTAATTTGCATAACTCTGCTGTTTTTGAATTAATTTAAAAATTGCAAATGTTTTCTAAAAGGCTTTTAAAAAAACTGTCCTTCTCTACGGTATATAAAATTTGGTTTTGTCTAAAGAATAAGAAAAATTACAGGTGGAAACGTTATTAATATTTACATTATTTTTTTAATTTCTTCGACTTTGATTTGTTAAATAATTTCCTTTAAACTACCTTAATATAATCATATATTTTCAAAAAGCTTGTTTAGTTCCGCGTTTTTCATTTTACTGAAAAATACTTTCATTATTTAATTTTTAGTATTCAAACTAAAGTGAAAAAATACATTAAATCATTAAAAATAAATATATCGTCTCACTTGTCAGAGAACTGTAAAACTTAATATTTTCTTGATTTATTCATAAACTAAAATTCTAACTCACATTTAATAACACAACAAAACTCAGCTTTGAACAATATCAGAATCGTGCTGGCAAGCATCGTGCATCGTTCGGGTGAGTGTGTTTTGGCTGATCGAACATTTTGCATTAGTCTCGTTCAATCTTTAAATCGCTCATAAAATCATTTAACCACAAAAGTGTTCATACTCATCAAATTTTTCGTCCAATTTCATTTCGTTTTGAACACCGAAGTTAGCACATCGCGATTACGGAAATTTTTTAGCATTTGTTATTAAAACCTTATTGGAAGAAGAAGAAATTATTTTATAAATTACTAGCTGAAACCAGGCGCTTTGCTGCCACGCATATATAATCTTGCTTGTGTAAATTGTGGTCGAATACTTAAAAATTTGTTAAAACTTGAAAAAATCTGACGGAACCAGCATTTAAAATTATGTTCGTTTTTAATGTGCAACAAAAAAAAATTCATCGATCATTCAGAATGCGTCGTGAAGTAACTCCATACAAAATGCATGGGAAAATGAATTTTCTTCATATTTTCTTTTCGGGGATTTTTCGGGAATATATTTAGGTATTCTTCTTGTTTGGCCGGAGAACAGTTCGAATTGGTATGAATCATTGAAATCTGTCCAGCCGTTATTGAGTTATAAGTGCAGTAACTAATGCCACTCTATTTATATATAATAGATTTGCAAAATCGTTCTACACAATTTGACAAGTATTCACACTGGTCAAATAGTTTGTCAAATCAGCAGAAAAACCAAAATATGTTGATTTTCATCATATTTGATGAGAACAAACGATTTGATGAGAACAAACGATTTGATGAGTGTTCAGAGTTGGTCAAATCGTTTGTTAAATGATTTGATGAGTGATTTGATCAATGTGTATACCCCTATTCATATTTAATCACTTAAAAAAATCAGCGTTGTTAAAAAATAGCATCGTGCTGGCGAGTATAAGCTTGCTGATCGATCATAATTTATTCACATGTTTGAAAAAACTTGCGTTGGCGTTATATGCTGCAATAAATATATGTAAATATGTATGTACAGTGATGTGAAAATAATAAGGACACCTGCATTTTTATATATAAAGCTGCTTGAATTATATACAAGATGCCACAAATACAGATCTAATTCCCTTGGGTGGTGATTTTCCTTGATTAGGCGAGTAAAAATATGCAAAAATGAGGTTCACTCGCTCCTTCTATGGGAGCTAGTGAGGAAAAACTTGAAAATATGTATCATTACATTTCACTCCATATTTAATGTATCTTTTAGCCGATTTCCAAAGTTCATATTTTGTTGAGAAGAAAATCAAATTTAAATTAAAATGTTTATAAAACATTTTGCATAAAGTCACAATTAAGGTACTATTACAGTGTTTAGCAATAAAAAAAACCTTTCTATAAATTTTTTTTACCTTGTGTTATTAATTTTAATGATTGACATTTTTTACATAATGAATAATTAATTATTCATAAGGAAATAAAAAAAAATTTTTTTGTCTTTATAGTTGTTAATTTTCTACAGGGCGTTGAAGTTAGCGTGTTTAAAAAATTGTTGCAATTGGCTTCTCGTCTCCAGAATATACAAATTAAAGTAAAAAATCAAAGTGCATTCTTGAGTTTAGGGTTGAGCACTCAACCCACGTAAAATAAAAAAAATCAAAAAAAATGGCATGCTGAAAAAAAATTTACAAAAAACCACCTTTTTTGCCGAAACTTTCAGCCATACAAAAAAAAACATATAGAATTTTTTTGGCTCTTTATAGGTGTAGTGCTTAACAGAAACTATAAGGATCACAATGAATCAAGATTCATCGAAATCGATAAAGTAGAACTCTAGATATCTTAGAAGCCGTTTCGAAAAACCTTGTTTTGAGAAAAACGCGATAAGGATTTAAAGGTTCTTGAATATCACGCGACATACGAATATAACATATGTTATAACCTTTTTTCTATTTGATATTTTTTTCTAAAATTTTGTGTACGTATTCTTAATACCTTAAAGAACCATATTCTAAAGAAAAAAAAAAATGTTTAATATTTTACACATTGTAATAGTACCTTGAGGAAGTTATGAGCAACTAAATTCTAAAAAAGTTTTTAATTCAACTTTGATCAACTTTCTCGATTATTAAAAAAATTTTTTTATAATTTTTATGATGTTCTTTTTTTATGATAAATTTTTCTATTGACTTGGTTTTTGCTCTTGCCATAGTACTTGAGTACTCAATCCAAACATAACTACTTTTTCATTTTAAGCTACCACACGTAAAACAGTTATTTTCAGTGTGGTATGATTAGAAAATGGTTTTTGTATCATTGGTTTGAAGGTCAAGTAGTCTCTTTTTCAAGATGCTATTGACTTAAGAGATCGGTTAAGAGATAAATAAAATATAGAGTAAGACGCAATGAAACATATTATCAAGTTTTTCTCTCTAGCTCCCAAAGGGAGTTGCATATTTTTAATCGCCTAATCAAAGAGAATCACTATTCGAGGGAGTTAAATCTATATCTGTGGCACCTTGTATATAATTCATGCAGCTTTAACTATAAAAGTACAGGTGTCCCTATTTATTTTCACATCTTTGTATATATTTCGTAAAAAAGGAAACAAAAAATTAGTTTAGTTTAGTCTTTTTAAAAATTCGTAACAAAGACTTAACCGATTCAAAAAAAAAAATGCCGGACGACGAAGCTTTTGTGATAGAGCAATTTCTTAAAAGTGATAACAACAAACAAGTGTTTGCTTCGTTGTTATGAAAATATTTTGCTTTTGCTTCTATTTGCCCGCTTGTAAAAATTTGGTGGTGATGACATTGTAATGCACAACTGTAAGCGGAAACAAAATCTATTTGTGCTCACTTCTTCTTTGTGCTCATATAATTTTATTTTCATTTTTCAAACAACAGTTTGAAGTCTATGCTTTCTAACAGGAAGAAGGTTCGCATTGAATTCTGTTTGCAAAAAATTACTATTCATATGTTTAATAAAAAACTAAGTGCTATTAAACATTAATTCTAAAATGCTAATAAAACGTAATAATTTGTTCTTTAAATTGTTAAAATTAATGTCAAACCATTGGTGGCGTTATTTCCTTATGTTTCCTTCTTGTCACTGTGTTCTTCGTTTTCGTTGTGTTTTTGGCGTAAAGAGAATTTTCGTTCACCCGCTTGTAAGAATTTTTCGGTGATGACATTGTAATGCAAAACTGTAAGCAGGGTGCGACAAAATCATTTTTGTGCTTAAATTATTTTATTTACATTGTTGATACAGCAATTTGGCTTTACACGTCTGTGGAGACAAATCGTGTTTTCTAGCAGATAGTTTTGCAGTGAGGTGTGTTTTTCAAAATGTCGATAAAAGGCAATACATTCGTTCATAAAATTGTAAAAATTATTGTGAAGAAATTATTGAAAATTTGTGGTGTCATTTGCCTTTGCTTGCTTCATTCGGTGTGTTCTCTTTCGCTTTCGTTGTATTTTTGGCGTAGAGACGACTTTCGTTCAGTTGTTTTTTCTCTCCTATTTTGTGCATACCTACTCCCATCGTCGCTTACTGTGTAAGGTAAAATCCATCGGTTTTTTAGCGGCCATGTCTGAACAACTGTAATTGAGAATTGTCAACAAGCTTTTGTGGCCTCGCAGCTATATTTTATATAAAAAATAACTGCTTACGTCATGTGTCCATCTACCACTGGGTAATTTATTTGTTCTCTTCTATCTTGTTATTTCGCTCTTTCTCTCTCCCTCTCTGCTAGCCTTTGCAAAAGTCATAAGGCCAAAATGCATAGAAAGCATGCATGCCTCCAGCATGCATCATATCTGTGAAGCATGCTTCATTAAAACACATAGCAAGCATACATCGAAAATGTAATAAATGCCAAAAATGTTGAAACTAAACAAAAATGTTTAACAAAAAGTCGAGGAAATACATTGAATTAAATTTAAAATAATTCAAGCAATCAATAAATGCAATTGAATGTGTTAATATAGCCTTTTCAAGCAGAGCTAGCTGATGCTTATGTCTGTCAAAGCTTTGATGCCTACAAAAAGTTAAAAGTTGAGCAACTTTAGGCATGCCTCAAGCATCATGCATGCATACATGCTTTTGTTGCTTGCTACTTCATAAGAATATGCTTGAAGCATGCATGGCCTCCTATGTGTTTTGGCCTATACGCGTTGATTTTTGTGTTTTATTCTTGAAAGCGTTGCCAGCACTTTTTTGACTGCGAGATATTAAAAGTTTATCAAAACGAAAATCGCAAAAATCGCTATTTTTTTAAAGAAATTTATTGGGTTACAAAAAACATAAAACAATTACTACATACAAATTTTTAAATTGTACTGTGATATGTATGTTTATAGTATAAACTGCTTCATTTAATTGAAATAATATTCCGTCTTAAATAAATCTGTAAGCAAATAGTAAAAAATCTACTTCAATTTATACGAATAACGAGCATTTGAAAATTCGTTAAATAACATGTGTTATATTTTTTAAAAAATTATAATTGAGATTTCTTAAATATGCAACTTATAAATATATAAACTTTTTACAAAAAACTTAGTTACTTACTTACTTACTTAGTTGGCGCTACAACCGTATGTCGGTCTTGGCCTCATCTAAGAATTTGCGCCAGCCATTTCTGTCTTTCGCTTGCTGGCGCCAGTTGGAAATTCCAAGCTTCGTCAGGTTGTCCTCTACTTGGTCTTTTCAACGAAGATGCGGTCGTCCTCTTCTGCGTTGACCGCCGCTGGGTACCGAATTGAATGTTTTCTTCACTGGAGCATCGTCTTTCATGCGCTGAACATGACCAAGCCAGCGAAGCCGCTTGATTTTAATGCGCTTGACTATGTCGATGTTAGCGTACAGCTCATACAGTTTATCATTCCACCGTATTCGGTACTCGCCATTGACGCAGATTGGCGTCTTGCGAAGAATCTTTCTCTCGAATGCTCCTAAAGTCTTTCATCTAAACTGCTCAGCGTCCAGGTTTGTGATGCATAAAGTAGGACGGGCATGATGAGCGATTTATAGAGCGTGATTTTCGTTCGTCGAGAGAGGGCTTTGCTTCTCAATTGCCTACTGAGCCGAAAGTAACACCTGTTGGCAAGAGTTATTCTTCGCTTGATCTCAATGCTGATGTCGTTGGTTGAGTTAATGCTGGATCCCAGATAAACGAAGTTGTTCACATCGAAGTTCTTCCTCATGGGGGGAGGCTTCCTTATTGGGCTCTCGAAGGCGGCTTTGAAGTCGACAAAAAGATGGTGGGTGTCGACTTGTTTTTCTTGAGTCTTCTTCAAGATTTGTCGCAGCGTGAAAATCTGGTCGATGGTGGACTTTCCAGGTCTGAAACCACACTGATAAGGTCCGATCAGTTTGTTTACAATGGGCTTCAATCTTTCACATAAAACGCTCGACAGGACCTTATATGCGATACTAAGAAGGCTTATCCCACGGTAATTGGCACAGATAGTGGGATCGCTTTTCTTGTGGATTGGGCAGAGCACACTGAGATTCCAATCATTCGGAATGCATTCTTCCGACCATATTCTGTATAGAAGCTCGTGAATACATTTAAGTAGAGCTTCGCCTCCGTTCTTAAACAGCTCAGCAGGTAAGCCATCAGCTCCCGCGGCTTTGTTATTTTTAAG
Organism: Dichetophora obliterata; assembly: GCA_963920525.1. NCBI lineage: Eukaryota > Metazoa > Arthropoda > Insecta > Diptera > Sciomyzidae > Dichetophora > Dichetophora obliterata. The sequence goes on along the minus strand of OY986435.1, from coordinate 149,881,977 downwards.
CCGAGCTATAGCTGTCAGAACTTCATCATAGTCGGGCAGCGGAACCTCGACGCTGTCATCCGCAATCGGGGTTTCCGGAATATCATCTCTATTGGCGGGATTGTTGTCAGCATCGCCATTTAGAAGCTTAGAGAAGTGTTCCTTCCATAACGTCAGTGTACTCTGGACATCTGTCAGTAGATTCCCGTTTTCATCCTTGCAGGAAGAGGCCTCGGTTTTAAAACCATCGGCAAGGCGTCTTATTTTTTCGAAAAATTTTTGGGCCTCATTCCTGCCACCATACATTGTTACGCGCAAAATCTCTCGCTTGTCGAAATCGAGTTTGGCCGACCCAGTGGATGAGGCCGTGGGTATTTTCTTGTTGTTGATAATTTTGGGCGCCATGCGATTCACCCAATTCCGACCGGCTCCAATTATCGCGATCCTTGAGAACCGTAGCGAATTCAATAAAACACTTCCAAATTTAAGTTCAAATACAAAATCTTTAAATTTATTTATAAATTATCAATTAACCCTTAACCTTAACTATAACACTACTATCGCAAACAATCGATTGTTTACCCAAGGCTCACAATTTTCATTACCATATAAAAATCCAAAATAATTTCTTAATGTCTAATAATGGGAATTTAATCATAAGTTACACAAGAAAAAATGGCGTTAATCAAATATTTAATAATACTCTCAGTATAGGGTAAATTTCATAAAAATCAAAATTAGTTATACCATATATAATATTTAGGAAAAAAAAATAAAAAAGGTTAATGGCTAATATTTGGAATCTTTAGCTCCACAAAAAAAAAAAAAATTGTGAAATATTTTAAAATTTAAATTAAAAATTTGACGCGTATAATATTCATGGATGTTTACTATATTCTTCTTTCCGTGTAACAAAAGGTTAAATAATGAAGTAACTTAATTTTGGATTTAAATTTAGCTTAACAAAAATTTCCATTTCCAACTCTAGCGAGAACATTAAATTATCTGCGACTGCAGATTGCAAAAATCAATATTACATTAAAAAAATAACACCGCAATTAATAAAAATATCAAGGAATGCGCTATTTGGCTTCTTTGACTCAAGAAAAAAATAGAATCGCGAATTTTCTTTTCAAAAAAAAAAAATTAATTAAATTAAAAATTCCACGACAAGGATTTGAACCCGGGACTTCCGCGTGATATGCAAGTGACTGAACCTCTGGCCACGCCGTGATACGGAATTATATAAAAATCCACTTAATGGGAAAACCTTAGGACGTAGTAATCGTATCTATAAAGAAAATATACGTGTTAGCCACTTTTCGATCTATGTCCTGAGCTTTCTTTTAGTTTTCCTACCTTGCACTTGGATTCTCTCATAAGCCAACCATGGCTGTGATTTCCTTAGAGTAAGTGACTCCAATACCTTATCTCCTCGATGCAGGTGACTCAATTCCCTTATTTGCTTCAATAATTCTAAAATAAATTTCTGTTTTTAATTTGCCATAATTTATATCTAAATTCTTTAAATCACCTTTTTTTCTAAACAAACAACAATTGTCGGAACCCTTAAAAGAAAACTTATCCAGTGAGAAAACACTCAGGTCACCTTGCAGAAATATTCACACTGTCACCATATAACAAAAACTCGACTTCTTACCGCTCTATTTAACCGCCAACTGATCTTGATCTTCATTATTGGTATTGCCTGAGCTCCTCGTTAGGCTAGCCAGTAACTGTGCTGCTGAATAAATAGCCCAAACCTGATTCTATATACCCTTATAAATATTTTAATCTATTTACTGACTTATATATTTTATTTTTCCCTTATAATTAGTATTTCCTTACTACATTATTAGCTTCCATTAACCAAGAAACCCAAAAAAAGAAAAAAATTACGGCTTGGCCTCTACCTGGTCTCGAACCTGGCACCTTCCGATTGCCAGGCTAACTCGCTGCCACTGTGCCATCGCTCTATATGAGCAGATACTGCCTGCTACATTTTTTACCGCCAACTCCCATGCATGCGACCACTGACTGTGATCTATTTATAGATCAATATGAACACAGATAAACTGGCGGTAGTGATGGAAACTTTTCCACACGAGTACCCGAAAAACTTCTGAATACTTTTATATCTTTAATTTTGAATTGTTATTTTTATTATTATTATTAATATTATTATTATCATCATCATCCTCATCATCATCATCATCATCATCATCATCATCATCATCATCATCATCATCGTCATCATCATCATCATCATCATCATCATCATCATCATTATTATTATTATTATTATTATTATTATTATTATTATTATTATTATTATTATTATTATTATTATTATTATTATTATTATTATTATTATTATTATTATTATTATTATTATTATTATTATTATTATTATTATTATTATTATTATTATTATTATTATTATTATTATTATTATTATTATTATTATTATTATTATTATTATTATTATTATTATTATTATTATTATTATTATTATTATTATTATTATTATTATTATTATTATTATTATTATTATTATTATTATTATTATTATTATTATTATTATTATTATTATTATTATTATTATTATTATTATTATTATTATTATTATTATTATTATTATTATTATTATTATTATTATTATTATTATTATTATTATTATTATTATTATTATTATTATTATTATTATTATTATTATTATTATTATTATTATTATTATTATTATTATTATTATTATTATTATTATTATTATTATTATTATTATTATTATTATTATTATTATTATTATTATTATTATTATTATTATTATTATTATTATTATTATTATTATTATTATTATTATTATTATTATTATTATTATTATTATTATTATTATTATTATTATTATTATTATTATTATTATTATTATTATTATTATTATTATTATTATTATTATTATTATTATTATTATTATTATTATTATTATTATTATTATTATTATTATTATTATTATTATTATTATTATTATTATTATTATTATTATTATTATTATTATTATTATTATTATTATTATTATTATTATTATTATTATTATTATTATTATTATTATTATTATTATTATTATTATTATTATTATTATTATTATTATTATTATTATTATTATTATTATTATTATTATTATTATTATTATTATTATTATTATTATTATTATTATTATTATTATTATTATTATTATTATTATTATTATTATTATTATTATTATTATTATTATTATTATTATTATTATTATTATTATTATTATTATTATTATTATTATTATTATTATTATTATTATTATTATTATTATTATTATTATTATTATTATTATTATTATTATTATTATTATTATTATTATTATTATTATTATTATTATTATTATTATTATTATTATTATTATTATTATTATTATTATTATTATTATTATTATTATTATTATTATTATTATTATTATTATTATTATTATTATTATTATTATTATTATTATTATTATTATTATTATTATTATTATTATTATTATTATTATTATTATTATTATTATTATTATTATTATTATTATTATTATTATTATTATTATTATTATTATTATTATTATTATTATTATTATTATTATTATTATTATTATTATTATTATTATTATTATTATTATTATTATTATTATTATTATTATTATTATTATTATTATTATTATTATTATTATTATTATTATTATTATTATTATTATTATTATTATTATTATTATTATTATTATTATTATTATTATTATTATTATTATTATTATTATTATTATTATTATTATTATTATTATTATTATTATTATTATTATTATTATTATTATTATTATTATTATTATTATTATTATTATTATTATTATTATTATTATTATTATTATTATTATTATTATTATTATTATTATTATTATTATTATTATTATTATTATTATTATTATTATTATTATTATTATTATTATTATTATTATTATTATTATTATTATTATTATTATTATTATTATTATTATTATTATTATTATTATTATTATTATTATTATTATTATTATTATTATTATTATTATTATTATTATTATTATTATTATTATTATTATTATTATTATTATTATTATTATTATTATTATTATTATTATTATTATTATTATTATTATTATTATTATTATTATTATTATTATTATTATTATTATTATTATTATTATTATTATTATTATTATTATTATTATTATTATTATTATTATTATTATTATTATTATTATTATTATTATTATTATTATTATTATTATTATTATTATTATTATTATTATTATTATTATTATTATTATTATTATTATTATTATTATTATTATTATTATTATTATTATTATTATTATTATTATTATTATTATTATTATTATTATTATTATTATTATTATTATTATTATTATTATTATTATTATTATTATTATTATTATTATTATTATTATTATTATTATTATTATTATTATTATTATTATTATTATTATTATTATTATTATTATTATTATTATTATTATTATTATTATTATTATTATTATTATTATTATTATTATTATTATTATTATTATTATTATTATTATTATTATTATTATTATTATTATTATTATTATTATTATTATTATTATTATTATTATTATTATTATTATTATTATTATTATTATTATTATTATTATTATTATTATTATTATTATTATTATTATTATTATTATTATTATTATTATTATTATTATTATTATTATTATTATTATTATTATTATTATTATTATTATTATTATTATTATTATTATTATTATTATTATTATTATTATTATTATTATTATTATTATTATTATTATTATTATTATTATTATTATTATTATTATTATTATTATTATTATTATTATTATTATTATTATTATTATTATTATTATTATTATTATTATTATTATTATTATTATTATTATTATTATTATTATTATTATTATTATTATTATTATTATTATTATTATTATTATTATTATTATTATTATTATTATTATTATTATTATTATTATTATTATTATTATTATTATTATTATTATTATTATTATTATTATTATTATTATTATTATTATTATTATTATTATTATTATTATTATTATTATTATTATTATTATTATTATTATTATTATTATTATTATTATTATTATTATTATTATTATTATTATTATTATTATTATTATTATTATTATTATTATTATTATTATTATTATTATTATTATTATTATTATTATTATTATTATTATTATTATTATTATTATTATTATTATTATTATTATTATTATTATTATTATTATTATTATTATTATTATTATTATTATTATTATTATTATTATTATTATTATTATTATTATTATTATTATTATTATTATTATTATTATTATTATTATTATTATTATTATTATTATTATTATTATTATTATTATTATTATTATTATTATTATTATTATTATTATTATTATTATTATTATTATTATTATTATTATTATTATTATTATTATTATTATTATTATTATTATTATTATTATTATTATTATTATTATTATTATTATTATTATTATTATTATTATTATTATTATACTTATTATTATTATTATTATTATTATTATTATTATTATTATTATTATTATTATTATTATTATTATTATTATTATTATTATTATTATTATTATTATTATTATTATTATTATTATTATTATTATTATTATTATTATTATTATTATTATTATTATTATTATTATTATTATTATTATTATTATTATTATTATTATTATTATTATTATTATTATTATTATTATTATTATTATTATTATTATTATTATTATTATTATTATTATTATTATTATTATTATTATTATTATTATTATTATTATTATTATTATTATTATTATTATTATTATTATTATTATTATTATTATTATTATTATTATTATTATTATTATTATTATTATTATTATTATTATTATTATTATTATTATTATTATTATTATTATTATTATTATTATTATTATTATTATTATTATTATTATTATTATTATTATTATTATTATTATTATTATTATTATTATTATTATTATTATTATTATTATTATTATTATTATTATTATTATTATTATTATTATTATTATTATTATTATTATTATTATTATTATTATTATTATTATTATTATTATTATTATTATTATTATTATTATTATTATTATTATTATTATTATTATTATTATTATTATTATTATTATTATTATTATTATTATTATTATTATTATTATTATTATTATTATTATTATTATTATTATTATTATTATTATTATTATTATTATTATTATTATTATTATTATTATTATTATTATTATTATTATTATTATTATTATTATTATTATTATTATTATTATTATTATTATTATTATTATTATTATTATTATTATTATTATTATTATTATTATTATTATTATTATTATTATTATTATTATTATTATTATTATTATTATTATTATTATTATTATTATTATTATTATTATTATTATTATTATTATTATTATTATTATTATTATTATTATTATTATTATTATTATTATTATTATTATTATTATTATTATTATTATTATTATTATTATTATTATTATTATTATTATTATTATTATTATTATTATTATTATTATTATTATTATTATTATTATTATTATTATTATTATTATTATTATTATTATTATTATTATTATTATTATTATTATTATTATTATTATTATTATTATTATTATTATTATTATTATTATTATTATTATTATTATTATTATTATTATTATTATTATTATTATTATTATTATTATTATTATTATTATTATTATTATTATTATTATTATTATTATTATTATTATTATTATTATTATTATTATTATTATTATTATTATTATTATTATTATTATTATTATTATTATTATTATTATTATTATTATTATTATTATTATTATTATTATTATTATTATTATTATTATTATTATTATTATTATTATTATTATTATTATTATTATTATTATTATTATTATTATTATTATTATTATTATTATTATTATTATTATTATTATTATTATTATTATTATTATTATTATTATTATTATTATTATTATTATTATTATTATTATTATTATTATTATTATTATTATTATTATTATTATTATTATTATTATTATTATTATTATTATTATTATTATTATTATTATTATTATTATTATTATTATTATTATTATTATTATTATTATTATTATTATTATTATTATTATTATTATTATTATTATTATTATTATTATTATTATTATTATTATTATTATTATTATTATTATTATTATTATTATTATTATTATTATTATTATTATTATTATTATTATTATTATTATTATTATTATTATTATTATTATTATTATTATTATTATTATTATTATTATTATTATTATTATTATTATTATTATTATTATTATTATTATTATTATTATTATTATTATTATTATTATTATTATTATTATTATTATTATTATTATTATTATTATTATTATTATTATTATTATTATTATTATTATTATTATTATTATTATTATTATTATTATTATTATTATTATTATTATTATTATTATTATTATTATTATTATTATTATTATTATTATTATTATTATTATTATTATTATTATTATTATTATTATTATTATTATTATTATTATTATTATTATTATTATTATTATTATTATTATTATTATTATTATTATTATTATTATTATTATTATTATTATTATTATTATTATTATTATTATTATT
>OY986435.1:149004121-149264121 GCA_963920525.1 Dichetophora obliterata | reverse complement strand
ATTATTATTATTATTATTATTATTATTATTATTATTATTATATTATTATTATTATTATTATTATTATTATTATTATTATTATTATTATTATTATTATTATTATTATTATTATTATTATTATTATTATTATTATTATTATTATTATTATTATTATTATTATTATTATTATTATTATTATTATTATTATTATTATTATTATTATTATTATTATTATTATTATTATTATTATTATTATTATTATTATTATTATTATTATTATTATTATTATTATTATTATTATTATTATTATTATTATTATTATTATTATTATTATTATTATTATTATTATTATTATTATTATTATTATTATTATTATTATTATTATTATTATTATTATTATTATTTATTATTATTATTATTATTATTATTATTATTATTATTATTATTATTATTATTATTATATTATTATTATTATTATTATTATTATTATTATTATTATTATTATTATTATTATTATTATTATTATTATTATTATTATTATTATTATTATTATTATTATTATTATTATTATTATTATTATTATTATTATTATTATTATTATTATTATTATTATTATTATTATTATTATTATTATTATTATTATTATTATTATTATTATTATTATTATTATTATTATTATATTATTATTATTATTATTATTATTATTATTATTATTATTATTATTATTATTATTATTATTATTATTATTATTATTATTATTATTATTATTATTATTATTATTATTATTATTATTATTATTATTATTATTATTATTATTATTATTATTATTATTATTATTATTATTATTATTATTATTATTATTATTATTATTATTATTATTATTATTATTATTATTATTATTATTATTATTATTATTATTATTATTATTATTATTATTATTATTATTATTATTATTATTATTATTATTATTATTATTATTATTATTATTATTATTATTATTATTATTATTATTATTATTATTATTATTATTATTATTATTATTATTATTATTATTATTATTATTATTATTATTATTATTATTATTATTATTATTATTATTATTATTATTATTATTATTATTATTATTATTATTATTATTATTATTATTATTATTATTATTATTATTATTATTATTATTATTATTATTATTATTATTATTATTATTATTATTATTATTATTATTATTATTATTATTATTATTATTATTATTATTATTATTATTATTATTATTATTATTATTATTATTATTATTATTATTATTATTATTATTATTATTATTATTATTATTATTATTATTATTATTATTATTATTATTATTATTATTATTATTATTATTATTATTATTATTATTGCCATCATGAGGGCCGGGCTTCAGTAGACCACCTACCGGGCTCCCGCAAGTGTGAAGCCAATAAGAAGAAATGAGAATACTTCAGGCGAATATGCATAGAAGTAGGACGGCACACGCTCTTCTCTCGCAGCTGGTTCTAGATAGAGATGCAGATGTTGTTATTGTCAGCGAACAATACAAAGAAAAAATAAGCGGAATCTGGGTGGAAGACTGCTCAAAGACAGCAGCCATTTGGCTCCCGGCTGAGAGCAAGCTCCGAATAAAGGGAAGCGGTGCAGGAAACGGCTTCGTTTGGATTCTTGGCCACAACTTTACCCTAATGAGTTGCTACTTGACCCCCAGCGATAATATAGAAGACTTTCAGGCCAAACTCGACTGCATAGAAGACAAAATTCTGCAGATCGGAGGAGAGTTTATTGTCGCAGGAGACTTTAATTCGCAGGCGATTGAATGGGGTATGCCTTCAAACAATCATAGAGGAAGACGAGTTCTAGATATGATTGCCAGGCAAGGCCTAGTAGTCGCAAATACTGGAACTGCCACCACTTTCCGAAGACCGGGATGCAATGCTACAACTCCAGATATCACACTAGTATCTGAGAAAATGGCTCACAGGCTAAAATCGTGGAAAGTCCTTGAAGACTTTACAGGCAGCGACCACCAATACATATCATACTGTGTAAATATGTCAAGTCGCCCTGCTCGAAACACCGCCAAAAAGAGCACACGCAAGTGGAATGCCTCTAAATTGAACCCAGACGCTTTTCTTGCCGAAATAGATGCAAACCCCCAAATAAGTTTTGCTTCAAATAACGCAAGGTCCATAGTAAACCAAACTATGAGAACAATCGAGAGAGCTTGCGAAAAGTCAATGCCGAAAATAAAAACATGTAGGCACAAAAACTCCGTCTACTGGTGGACGGAAGAAATAGCGCAACTGAGACAAGCATGCTTGCAGAGTCGGAGAAGGTATACCAGAGCAAGACGCTTAGGTGCAGCTTTATCCGAAAATGATGAGTTTAAGATAGCCAAGAACAACCTCAAACAAGCTTTCATATCGAGCAAAAAAAGAAAGTGGGAGGACCTCCGAAATGACATTAACGACGACCCCTGGGGGCTCGGATACAAGATTGTTATGCGAAAGCTCGTATCAAAACCACCAATGCTTGAGTTAGAAGCAGATAAAATGGACAACATCGTAAATGTCCTTTTTCCCACGCATGACGTAACAGAAGAAGTCTTGGAGATCCCTCAGGATGATTCGCCTCCACTTTTTACAGAAGACGAGCTCAAGCTAGCCGCGAGAACGCTTAAAAATAAAAAAGCACCCGGCCTTGACGGCGTCCCATCAGAGAGTTTGAAAATTCTTGCAATCTCGAGACCCAACGTACTGCTAAGCATGTACAACGCTTGCTTAACAGAAGGCATTTTTCCAGAAATATGGAAGAGACAAAGTCTTGTACTCATCAGCAAGGGAAAAGGAAACCCAGAGTCTCCTTCGGCCTATAGACCCCTTTGCATGCTTGACACATCTGGTAAGCTACTAGAAAGACTTCTTAAGCCTCGCCTTGCGACAGCAATTAACATTAGTGGGGGACTGTCCCCAAGACAGCATGGCTTTAGACCCGGTAGGTCTACAATTGGAGCTATCACAGAAGCCCTGACAAGCTTCGAAGATGCACAAACTAGGAACCACTACTCAAGGGGAATCGTCTTACTGGCGACCCTAGATGTAAGAAACGCCTTTAATAGCGTCAGCTGGAAAAATATAATTTTCGCTCTGGAAAATCGCTTCCAAATCCCGTCGTATCTAATGAGAATGATGCGAAACTATCTTAAGGATCGCAAACTTACTTACGAAACCACAAGCGGTCCCAGACAAAAACAGATAACGTCAGGGGCTGCACAAGGGTCAATTCTCGGCCCAGATCTTTGGAACGTAAGTTACGACGAAATCCTTCGTATGGATATGCCCGATGATACATATCTTGTCGGGTACGCAGATGATATCGCAGCTATTATCACCGCACGAGACACCACAGACGCACAAAGAAAGCTCAATCAGGTCATGCTTAGAACAAAAGCGTGGCTGGACTCTCACGGCCTCCAACTGGCTACAGAAAAAACTGAGCTCCTTCTTCTCACAAGAAAGCATATCCCACTAGAAGTAGAGCTGAGGGTATGCGCGAACACTATCACTACCCAGAAGGTGGTAAACTACCTAGGGATAAGGCTTGATAACAAGCTATCCTACTGGGCGCAGATACAATATGCAGCGACGAAAGCAGCCCAAATAACAGCATGGCTTAGCCAGTTAATGGCAAACATAGGCGGTCCTATGCAGAGTAAGAGAAAGTTGTTAATGTCGACAACACACTCCATACTCCTGTATGGAAGTGAGCTGTGGGCTGATGTTCTGAAAACGACACGCAAAAGAAAGCCCCTATCGGCAGTACAGAGAACGGCAGCCCTACGGGTAGCTTCAGCGTACCGCACGGTTTCTGAAGCTGCAGTATTAGTGATCAGTGGAACCATACCAATCGATCTTCTAGCACAAGAGCGCAAAACGTTATGGGAACTGAAGAAGGAACACAATAACGACAGAATGACCAAGCAGGCGGTTCAGCTACAGACCCTGCGACGGTGGCAAGACCGATGGGACACTGACACCAAAGGCAGGTGGACAGCAAAATTAGTCCCCCACCTAGATAGATGGTATAATCGAGAATTCGGTGATCTTGATCTTGATCTTGATCTTGACCTATAACTTGAATGAGGAAATGTGAACCTCGAAGGCAAGAAAGGCAGAAGCGGAGGCCCGGACGCGGGTTTTTACAGATGCTGGCTCACACAGCCAAATACAGGGACCACCCCGAAGTAATGCGAAAGCGGTTCCGGGGTGGGAAAAACTCCCGTATAAGAAGGAGGTGGTTTAGTCGGTAGGCGCTAGCAATAGGCGACAGCGGATCCCGACACACCGGTCAAGGGACGAACTTGGCTGACGGTGCGTAACAGGCATTCCACCTGACCTTTTCCGCAAAAAAAAAAAAAAAAAAAAAAATTATTATTATTATTATTATTATTATTATTATTATTATTATTATTATTATTATTATTATTATTATTATTATTATTATTATTATTATTATTATTATTATTATTATTATTATTATTATTATTATTATTATTATTATTATTATTATTATTATTATTATTATTATTATTATTATTATTATTATTATTATTATTATTATTATTATTATTATTATTATTATTATTATTATTATTATTATTATTATTATTATTATTATTATTATTATTATTATTATTATTATTATTATTATTATTATTATTATTATTATTATTATTATTATTATTATTATTATTATTATTATTATTATTATTATTATTATTATTATTATTATTATTATTATTATTATTATTATTATTATTATTATTATTATTATTATTATTATTATTATTATTATTATTATTATTATTATTATTATTATTATTATTATTATTATTATTATTATTATTATTATTATTATTATTATTATTATTATTATTATTATTATTATTATTATTATTATTATTATTATTATTATTATTATTATTATTATTATTATTATTATTATTATTATTATTATTATTATTATTATTATTATTATTATTATTATTATTATTATTATTATTATTATTATTATTATTATTATTATTATTATTATTATTATTATTATTATTATTATTATTATTATTATTATTATTATTATTATTATTATTATTATTATTATTATTATTATTATTATTATTATTATTATTATTATTATTATTATTATTATTATTATTATTATTATTATTATTATTATTATTATTATTATTATTATTATTATTATTATTATTATTATTATTATTATTATTATTATTATTATTATTATTATTATTATTATTATTATTATTGTTATTATTATTATTATTATTATTATTATTATTATTATTATTATTATTATTATTATTATTATTATTATTATTTTACAAAAAGCATCTGTATATTAAGAACAAAGTTATTTTATAGCACAATATAATACATTCAATATTATAACAACTTTGTCATAATAAAGTATTATTTTTGCTTATGCAAAATTCCGCTTAATTTTAAGGGAAAACAACTACAATATTTTCATGATTGTTGTAATTCGCCGAAATTAGGTTTTTTCGTTGAAGCGCTTTTGATAGCAACAATGTTGTAACGTTTATTGTTTCAACAATATCACAACAGTGTGAATGGCTCAGGCTTTGGTTCTTATTCATATTTTTAGGAATCTTGAGTAGTGGGCTTAGACATAATGGATAGAGACATATTTTTTTTAATTGCTTTTACACTGAGAAAACAAAAAATAAAAATCGCACACTTTAAAAACGTTTAGTAAAATTAATATTTTAAAAAACATTTTACGCCATACAAAAATGAAAACGCACATTTTTAAATAGAAAAGTAAAACTAAACGTTTTTAAAACATTTTCGAATGTTTAACTATAATATCGTATGTTAAAATTAATATTTTTAAAAATATTTTATGGCATACAAAAATGAAAACGCACATTTTTAAATAGAAAAGTGAAACGAAACAATTTTAAAACAATTACGAACTTTTTACGATGACATAGTAAAATGCACATTATTTGTTTCAAAACACTTGATAATAACGATTTGCTTGTTATATATGTTTCATTGACTTATGCATTTGATATTTGTTCAAAAAATAAAATATTTTTCGTTCTCGATTTCATCACTCTGCAGTTTCGCAGCAAGAGAGTAATAAAAGAGTTTGAGTTGGAGCATTTGCTGCCACGATTAAAAAGGTAAGTATTTTAAATGAAATGATTAATGTGTGACAATTTCTATTTTTTATAGACGCTGGGATGCAGTATAATTATCTTAAAAAATTTTAACGATATGAACATAGCTCATGATAAAATAACTAAAATAAAACTATAATATTGAAAATCAATAAACCTTTTTTTAATTAATAGAGGAAATGCGGATTTTTGTTAATTTTTTAATTAATGCGAAATAATTAATATTTTCGTGTATAAATAATTGTTGTTCCATTGCATTTTAAAATGTTTATTGTTACAAATCGAACGAACATTTAAGAGTCTATTTTTAAAATTTTCGTTTTTAAAATGAAAATAAACATTTTACATTTGATAATATTTGTTATTAAAAATCAAACGAACATCATTTTAAATAAGAATAATAAGAATCTCATTTTAAAATGTAAGTTTTTAAAATGAAATTAAACGTTTTTCTATTTAATTTTAAAATGTTCGTTTTTAAAATTAAAATAAACGTTAGAAGTGCAAAATCTGGGTTAAACGTTTTTAAAAGTAGCTCGTTTTTGCCACTTTTGAAAATGTTGTTTTCTCTGTGTAGTTTTGTTTTGGTTTTTTTCTTAGTATGGTCATTTTTTTTTTAGTGATTTTGTTCTGTTTTTTTCATTAATTGCTTATAATAATATAGCGAACGCGTTAATTTTCTTACTCTGTGCTCATTCGTTAGTACTAATGAAGCAAATTAAACGATGGTTAGTTAACAGCTGCGATGGTCGAATGGATAAGCTCATGAAATTTCACTCACGCGGCCGATGTTCAAGTCTCCGGATAATGGTAATTTTTCAATTGCCGGCAGCATTAGTTGGAAATTCAGAAGACATGCTCGCCTCCATACACGCTTATATATTTTTTCTATAGGCATGTCCTAGGCCGGCATGTCTGCCAAATGAACTACCGTAGCAGCAATGCAGCATGCATCTAATGGTATGAATGCAGCATTAATGCTGAGAGGCGCATGCTGCATTGCTAGGACAGTTCATTTGGCAGACATGTATACCTTCTGCATTCATACCATAAGATGCATGCTGCATTGCTGCTACGGTAGTTCTTTTGGTAGGCATGCCGGCCTACGACATGACTATACAAAATAGATATAAGCGAGAATGGAGACGAGCATGTCTCCCGTCCTTCCGAGCAATGTTGCCGGCAGACATACAGCTGGGCTCTTTTTCCAACTGAGTGTAAAGCAGCCTATTGCATGGAAAGAGCTGAGCAAGGAAAGAGCTGTGAAGGCTGCCTTCATAAAACAGAAAATATACTTTTGTTGTTGTTTTTTATTTTATTATTTTTTTAATATATTTCTTTATGTTAGCCTGACACAAGGATTGATTTTGCTATCCCAAAAGATGGCGATGCGTATTAAGAATGCAGCCAGTTTAAAGATTCATCAGTAAAAACCATAAGTCAAAAGCCTTTTATTGCTCTGGAAAGAACTTTATGTGATTGTAATAATTATAATTTAATAACAATTATTTATTATTAGTAATATTTTTTCTTTCTATTGCTAATAAAAACACAAGCTGAATGAATGAAAAAAAGATCGTAAATTTAAAAAAAAATAATTTAAAGTCTTGTAAAGCTAAACGTAATATTTTTAAACACATTTCACCAGAAAAAGATTCACTCGGTGTAAATTTATCACTTATATTCAAATAAAAAAGGAGATTTTATGGTGTATTTCTGAATTCTTTTAAGGTTAAAAAGTTATGTTAATTTGTTTAAAAAATTTGATTATTTAATTTAATTATATAATCAGACAAACATTTTATGATATTATATTTTATCTATCTCTATTTTAAAACTTTGGTCTAATAGTGCGTTTTCTTTAATGTTTTTAATGAAATATCGTCGCTGCGCCTACAAAAATGGTTATGTGGTTTTTATCAATTTTGCCGTATTTCTGTATTTTTCAATTTTTCTGTATTTGTCGGTTTTTAGATATCTTTTGGCTTGGAAGTGATCAAAACAGCCATATTCTTACAGCAGTAGAAATGCTCTGAAAAAATTTGTATTTTGCCCTCCTGAAAAGTGGCTGAAAAACACATAACCATTTTTGTAGGCGCAGCGACGATATTATGTCATTTTAATTAAAATTTACTTTAAATAGTACTGCTAGATATTTTTTTTTTTTTAAAAAAAAGATCAAAGAACCAAGGCATGCGCCTTATACAAACAAGGTTTGGTCTTTGACCTGAAAGGAAAGGGATAGATTTGTTTAGATGAATTGTTTGGAACAATATGTGAATTATTGATTAGGCTAAACAACCCTGAAAGACGATTTGAACTGCTTTTTGACCGAGGCTAGTGTTATGCCTTAACCTCGGCAAGCATTCCAGCCCTGAATTGTTTCATTCCTTTAATTCCACATTTTCCAGAATTTAGTTGTGGATTTTTAATTTTCCATAATTCTTAAATGTAGGAAAGAACAAAAAAAGGGAAAGAACCATGCCCGAGCCCGGATTTGAACCAGGAACCTCTGGGTTGAGAGTCTAGCTTAAAGCTAAATATAATCCCACTGTTATTTAAATTCAGTTGATTTAAAATATTTATGTTTATTTATGTATGATTTATGTATGATTTAAAATATTTTCCACGCTACCCCTTAATAAATTTTGCTCCATTTGAAACAAGTACGCTTCTTTTTGAAGTCCAGTTTTTTTTCTTCTATTTTTCTCACAAATTTTGTGACTCCCCATTTGCAAAAACAAATACACACAAACAAGAAGCATAATGTTTGCTTACAACAACTTTAACATTTGAACTTGACATTTAACACCAGCTAAAACAATTCAACTGCAATTTCAGTGTTGCCAACTTGCAGCATTCCAAATGTTGCCCTTTCAAGCTTTCAAACGACAAATGCGCCGAATATCCCCCAAGTGGTAGCCATCCCAAAAGGCAGCACCTTGCACAGCCACCATGATAAAGACTATCAATGATGGCAAACCTTAAAGTAACAACAACAAATATAAGAGCATCCCTTTAACAGTTGAGGGTGAACAGTTTTTCCTGCACCTGTCGGCCATTGCCATAGTTAGCATGGCACACATGCATGCGTGTTAGCGTGCGTGTATAAGCTTGTGTCCGATAATAACTCACCCCATATAAACGGATTTTACACCATTAACAATCTGGTGCATGCATTGAGTGCATGTTTGTTGCCATAATTGTTGTTGTTGCCGTTGTTGTTGTGGTAGGGTGTTTTTGCTGCCTCTGATGCGCATAGCTTCAGCCCAACATTCCAAGGTTTCACATGATTATGTTTGTTTTAACCCTTCCCATTCCAGTGAGTTGCTTTTTGGCACTGTTTAAGTTGATTTCGATATAAATTAACCCATTGACAAATGAATATATTGCTTGTTAATTGATCAATGTATGTATATGTGTACACTGTACAGTGAAACTGAGTTTAGTAATGTATCAGTTTGTGATTTTGTGCTTTTGGTATTTTCAGTGCTGTTAGGGTTAAACGCACATATTGCACATTTAAGCTAATACTAAATTTAATTATTTTCTATATGTATTAAAACAACAACATGCACACAAACACATAACACAAACAACCACTCGTGTACTTTATGGCTAACGCTTAAATTTATTGTTATTGAAATACAATTGCAAAATTAACTGTTAGGGTGGTAAAGTTGTAGTTGTTGATGTTTTTGTTTTTGTTTTTTTTGACAATGATACAGTTTTGTGCAAGTCAAGAATGCAATACACAATAAGAATAAAGTTTATTTTTAACTTGATTCAAAATTACACAAAGAAAAAATCAAGTATTTTTTGGTAACCAGAAGGCTTACTTATGTATTGAATTAAAAATTGAAACATACTATTTTTCTATCGAAAAATTATTAAATTTGTTAGTTTAAGAAACAGTTGCTTAGTCCAAGAAACATTTCATTGAACTTTAGTATATGTTTTTTAATTTATTTTCTTACAATTAAAGGATTAATTTTTTGAAATGAGACACTATTTTCTAAGAAAGATAACAACTTTTTTATCAAAGTAAGTCAATTTTTGAAAATAAGCACATATGGCCTGATATAAGATAATGAGATTTTGCTAGATTGCTAGATTCTGCTTACATTAATCTTATTCATGTACTTATTGTTTATTTAATATTTTTTTATTCTTGACATTTATACAAAATTTTATAAAAATTATGTTGATTTTCTATGACTTAAATACAAATTCTAAATGTTTGATAGCTTAAATCATACTTGATTTAAAATACAAATTCTAGTTGTTTGATAGTTTCAAATCATTTATTGAGCTTTAGGTCAGGTTAGAACAATTAATTGCCCTAACGAACAACAACATTTTCAATATGAAAAGGAAAACATCACTAGCTGATTTTATTGCAATTTCGGCCCTGCTACAGGCTTCATCAGAAATCTTTGTGATGCAAGCGGGAATCGAACCCAGGCCGTACTTGCCTGTGCAAGCGCTTAAGCGCACTACACCACAGAGGCGATGAGATTCCAGTGAAAACTCATATGGAGTTTTCCTTTTTATATTGAAAATGTTGTTCTTTCAACATAATAAATAACAAGTTCATATAGAAAACTTTTAATTGTAATCTTAAAAAAATAATTTATCAATATTACAATATTAATGAAATTTTACTGCGTGTTCACTTTCGATGAATTAACATTCACAATTCTCATTACAACACAATTTTTTTATTTACGCTTTTGTATTTACAGTTCAGCACTTATAATATTTAATTTTTGTTTTTGTTTCTTTTTGAGTTTTTCTGAACCCACGTAGTCCTTATTTTAAATACATATATATTTTCTACTTTTGGTATTTTCAGTGCTGTTAGGGTTAAACGCGCATATTGCACATTTAAGCTAATACTAAATTTAATTATTTTTTTTTTTAGATTTACTTCTTCTTTTTGACCCCACATCAAAGCAAACTTCACTTCATTTTAGCATTTATATCTTTCTTGTAATTATATAAGGTGTGAATTTTTAAGAGTTTTCTTTTTGAAAATTAAAAAAAAAATTGCAATAGTGAATGAAATATTTATTTGGAGCGCTACATTAATGCCTGTCATTTAGTTTTTAAAGATTATTACGCAAATGCTGCCCGCGGCCACGCCAGAGGTATTCATCCGCAAGCTCCAATGTTGGCATACTTTTTCCACCATTTCTGCAATTGTAGCTGGCTTATCCCTGTGCACGAGAGACATCACGTAGCCTCACAAAAAATAGTCTAGTGGGGTCAAGTCGTACGATCTTGGCGGCCAGTGGACTGCTAAAAACGTGAGATAATTTGCTTACCAAACTCGGCTCTCAATAGGTCCATGGTATCGCGTGCTGTGAGGCATGTGTCACCGTCTTGTTGAAATCACATGTCAACCAAGTCCAATTTTTCCATTTTGGGCAAAAAAAGCAATCATAGTCGGCAATCATAGCCAGGTGGTCGAATAAGACAAGCCCAATGGTTGGCAACGGCGACGAATTGACATATCGCGATCTTCATGACACTGGCCGATAATATTATTCTTGGTACGCACTCTCCGCATACGTGTTAGTGGATTTAAAGTTAAACTGGTACGAAATTTGGTAACAGTAGCTTGAATAGCCTGTTTAGTGGTTCGATTATTACGACCATAAAATGGACGTAATTTGCAAACCACATTTCCTACACAGCACGAATTCTGTTAATAAAATTTAATGATTTGCAAGCGCTGTTTGTTTGTTTGTCTATTCATAGTGAAATGGGAAAGCTTACTGAGCATTTCGCTGAAAATTTAATAAAATTAATATAAATTAATATCTTAATATGAATATGATAAATAATTAGCATTTAATATAAAATAGATTGCAATCAATACCAATTTTGCTTACCTTTTTTCTTCCAGAACTTTCGCGCAGTATAAATATTTATGTTGCCGGGTTCTTGCATATTGCGCGCGCCAAATGCCAAATTTCTACTCGCTAGAACGTTTGACTTTTGCAAGATTTTTGTATCGAACGTGATACTTTGATATGTTGCGCAATGTTGCTGCAGTTATTGAGACTCGAATAAGCCCTAATTCTCTTTTCAAGACATCGTCAAAAATACTGGTTATTAGAAAAATATACTCATAAGAACTATTTTCTAATACTAAATTTTTAATGCTTGATTAAAATAAATTTGAATTTTTTCTGACTAAACTATTTCCTTCCGTGTATAGAAAGGTGGGTCAACAAAATTATTATCAAATCAAATTTTATTAAAAATCAATATACTAATGTAAGGGACTTAATTGATTTTATTCACTAGAAAAAACGTTACAAATGTTAAAATTTCAGTACAACTACTGTATTTCTATTATAAAAATAGCCTGAAGTTAAAAATTTGTCTTTGGTCTCATTAAATTTTGACTTGCCAGTTGTATACAACGTTTAAGGCCATTTAGCTTTGCCAAAAATGTTTCCCAGACGTTGCTCGTCAGTGACTGCAACGGCAGATTCAGTCCAACGTAAAGAAAGCTATGGTTAATTTTATTACTTTTAGGCTTTTTTGGTCTTATTGCTTTAAATAATATTGGTTAAAATAAATAACTTTTATTTACATTATGTTTTCCTCCGACATTTCGCAGATTTCTTTTCTGCTTCTTCAGGGATTAAATCTGCGAACGTATTTATTAGATTAATTATTGAATTCCTCTTCAAACTTACACAATTTTATAATAAAAGAAATTAATTTTACATTTTTTAAAACACAATTAACAAATCATTATAATTGATATTAAAAAAAATTTCTACTAACAAAAATATTAAGCTGACATATAACACTGAACAATTAAACTGTTTAAACTATATTAAATTAAGCTCAATTAAACTCAGTAAACAAAGCTCATTATTTTGTAAGATCTTTAAACATTTGGTCCTTTTTATCTAGTGAATAAAATTAATTTATTTCTTCACAACAGTGTACTGACTTTTAAGTAGCTTTGATTTGATAATTATTTTAAATCGAAGTTTTGGGCACCCTAGTGCAAAAAATTAAAAACTTTGAAATATATACTTGAAGATTTCATCTGAGACCCACATCACCACATAACACGACATAGAATTCTTTGAGGCCTATCCAACGATATACTTAACTTCCTGATCAAACCAAAAATACCAAGTTTATAAGTAAAAGAACATTTTGGCTTTTTTTTTTTGGGAAACCCTAAAAAATAAAAAGAATAGTTCTGAAACACTTTTGAGGTAAGCTTTCATTCTATATTAATTTTTTTTCCATAATAGGAGACCCACCCAAGTGTATAGTAATTGTAAGACTTAAAGGCATTACTTATTTTAGACTACTTCATTATGATCAGGTTATCATTTAAATAAACTTATGAAATTTCACCCAGAAGCTAGAAACGAAAAAGGGTCTACTACTCCAAAGATATTCAATATCGCAAATTTGGGTTGTATGGGAGGTGGCACTCTTCCTTGTCCAACTCCGATAAAATATCATCAGTGAAACGAAACGTGTAAATTGTGGTGCAATACCTAATTTCGGTGTTGTGCGATCCATAACTCCAAAACTATTCGATATCGCAAAATTGTTATAGTTTTGGGCGGTAAAATGGGGTGTGGAAATTTTTTCTGATACCATCTCGTACTCGAAACAAATCCATTGCCAAAGTTTGAGCTCAATCGGACCAGTAGTTTCGAAGTCCTTTGATCTTTTCTTAAAAGGAGGCGTAGCTATAGTTTGACCACGCCCATTTTTAGTATAGTTACCGACAGTTATCATACAAACTTATTTACCAAATTTTAGTTTAATAACAAAAAACCGTCTTAAATATAGCATTATTATTGATTTGTGGGCGGTTAAAGGGAGTGTGGCAACATTTTATTTTTTCCTTAACCTTCGCGTAGCAATTACGAACAAACCCGTACAAGGAAGTATCAAATTTTGTCCATTCGTTTCCCAGTTTTAAGCACCCGAACAAATCACGATCCATTTTTATACATATATATGGGCATTTCCAAACTGCCGTTACGGGCGATTTGTACGAAGAAGTATTGAAAAAAAAGAAAATGTACAATTTTTAAAAAAGCTTTTTTATATTTGCGTAGTAATTAATTAGCATTATATTATTACAAAAAACGGAAGTGATTTCCAATTTGAATTACAAAATTTGCAAAACTCTCTGAATTGGGCAAGACTTTATGTATAGAACTTTTTTTAGTAGAGTTTAAAATAACATAAGTTTATTTTCCAAATGATCAAATATAAAAATTTTCTGTTTTGTCTGGCGTTACGTTACTGTCGTTACGTTACTGAAATTTCCATTGTAGTTCGATTGGGTAAATAAGTAATAAGGTAGTGAAGTAATTATGCTCTTCAGTAATTAAAAAACAAATTTATTATATTGTCCTTTTGCCATTCTTTCATTATCTTAAATTAACGAAACATTTACTAAACATTTACGAAAAAGAAAAACTACATTTGTGAAACAGTGCAGACGATGGTTATGCAGATCATGGTTAATGAATTTATGTAGAATTTACTTAAATTAATAAAATGAAAATGTTTCTCTTAGATAATATCATCAAAGAATAAGTTATTTTTTATAAAAATGTTATTTTTTTCTTTTGTTTTGTTTTGGAGAGCCGCTCTGCATTTATATGTATCTTACTTTTTGCCTTGCTCGAGGCTCATCGGTTCTTTTTTTTTTCTTCTGTTTCGCTGTGCTAGCTGACCACGAAGAGAAAGAGAAAAATAGAGAGCAGTATGGAGTTTATTGAAACTCTCGCAACGCAAACTCGTCAAAATACAACAAATAAGCAATGCCTGGCAGCTGGGATGATTTATTAAAAACTTAATACCTTAAAATTTCGAAAGAAAAACACCCCTAAATAAATCTGTAGCACAAATATAATATATGAAATTTTTTTTTATAAACATCGGCCCATTACTTTTGGAGTAAAGTCGTAACTTTAAATTTTCACTTCAATTTTATATAATAGTATGGATATCAAACCATTATAATTATATGCTGCTTGAATCAAGTTGCCTGTCTGAAACTATTATAAAAACCACCCTTGTAACACATTAACTGATTTCACAGCTGCTAAGTGTTGTAATAGTCATAAAATATTTCATTTAATGCTCATTTTAAAAGCTATTGCAGTCAACATTAAGGCAACAAAAACAACAACAAAACCACAGCAGAAACCAATGCAACAACAACAGCAGCGGCAACATCAACATAATCATTCAATTTGCTTGATATCATCAGCAGCATCAGTATCAGCAACGCCTTAACCAACAACAGCAACAACATCTTTAACGTCAGCATCCTTTCAGCATTACAGCGTAAGTTACGGTAAGCCACGTAGGCGGTGTACGTTTTAACGTACACATTTTTATTACACATTAGCAAACAGTTAATTTGTAGCCAAACGTACAATTATACATATACAATCATAAATATATGTATCGACAGCAGTCCGCACATAAAAACTGGGTTTGGTCTGAGTTAATGAGTTACGACGTGAAGAAAATACTCATTAAAAATACATTATTTTGATTATTTAATTAACTGCCAATCTACAGTAGCGGTAGCCATTTAAATGTCATCCGAAAATGTCAATATATTATATTTTATGATATAGAATTCATTATTAATTATTATTAAACACACCAGGGCCAGAAATAACAAAAATTTAATACAACAATTACAACAATTTATTTCGAGTTCAAAGATTATTTTTATTCTTGTTTATCCATGATCCATGTTGCTGCCTAATGCCTACAATACACATTTCACTTGAAAATTTGCTTAAGATTTGACTGTATTACACTTTATTTTGAACCTTCCCCTTAAAAATGCTTTACATATACCTACTTTGTTAGATTTAAATTCCTAAATTTAGTTTCCTTGTATTGCGCGTCGGACTTCTCAACATCATCAACTTACACATTTTCGAAAATGCCCTTGAGATATTCTAGATTTTTTGTTAATCTCGTACCTGTAGTATTCAATCGATCTCTTCTACACTTCTCCAACCACTTCACTACGGTATTTAGTTTTGTTTCAACAAAGATAGTTAGCTGTATTGCAGGAAAAGCACCGCCATATCTAAGTCCTTTTCAAAAAATTAATGAATTTTTGTAATATCAGCCGAGCCATCGAATTTAAGTAATCATGCGATAATTGATAGCTGCTCCGAATTTCACGCATCAATCTCTTTTCTAAGGACACAACCAGAAAATCCACTACACTCTCCCGAAACATTTTGACTGATGTCATAGCGCTCTGCCTCGCGTTGAAGTTTTAGTTTAGAAATCAATTCCCTTGAGGAAACGTTGTCATTTCTATGGACTACTGTTTCTTGCAAAGTGTTCTCAAAACCAGATAAAAGTTGTTGGTTTTTCAATTTTTCAAAAGTAGAAATTGTATCTTTTGGCTTAAAAATATCTTACAGATTTGGCTGCTTCACTTTTGGTAATGGGTTTGTATTTTTATTATTACGTTTCTTTTTATTTTCCGTGACGAAACAATTCCTTTATCACGAACTAATAAACACGAAAGCAAGATATGCACTTTGCAGAACTTGCAAGAGAACATAAATAACAACTAAAGATGGGTAACTACCCAATAAACATTGAACTGTAACGATTGCAATTATTGTCATTATATAGTTTCACTCTTTGTCATATTATTTAAATATTTAAATACTTTACTTTAAAATACTTTTAAAATATAATTTGTATTTCAATAAAAATTATTTAAGATATTTCAAAATTATAAAATAAAATTTTCATTACGATAGAAAATATTGAAAAAGAAACATATTTTTTTTCTTTAGCGAAAGGCATACGAAGTAATCGTACGATCCTTATTAAAAAAAGACTATTACGCAAGTAAACTGGTACTGACGCTTTCGTTGTCTTACCAAATCAGTTGCTACAGAACCATTTAACACAAACGGAAGAACGGATTTGAATTGCATATTTAACGTGAAAAAATATTTGTATTTTAAGTATACCTATTTTATGTTCAGGAGTCCAGATTGCAAAAATTAAAACTGCAGAAATTGGAAATTAGTACTGATTGTTTGAAATTAACATAGCAAATTATTGCTTATTTCAGGCTCTGGAACACACCAACAAAAGTAAACATTATCGAAAAAACTTTTTTCACTCTTTTGAATTATTGTGTCAAAGCATTGTATGTGTCACATTACAACTGACAGCTGTCAAATTGTATGCGATTCATACGCGGCTACAGCAGTGACATGAAAACGGATTTCAACTGTAAAGGTTTCTTCTGATAAAGTCGGCAACAACAGTATAGCACCAACATATTTTCAAGTTGAATCAAATAGTGGGAATTTAAAGTTCTTTAGAGTAAATGTGGAATAAAATTAAATTGCATAGACTCAAGTTGTATTTAATACAACACATAGTGACAGAAACTTTACTGAAAGTGTGCAAATATAAAAACGAATTATCATGCAAGACACGTCAAAATGTTAAACGCCTCTATCCGTCTACCAGATAACTTCATAACTGGTAAGTAGGTGCTTGTGCATATATTGCGAGTTACAGTGGCGTGCTTAAGTTACTGAAAAGTTCAAGAAAAATTAAGATAAATTTAATGGGTATTAGCTGAGTCCTTTCTTTATATTATATTTTTAGTTAATTAACAAAGTTTTCTTCTCGGAATTAATCACGAAGAAACTCAAAATAAAACATATCTCAGGCTTATAAGCTAGCAATTTCACCCCCTTTTATTCTAAGCCACTGTCTCACAATTACTAACGAACTGTGAATAACGATTATTCAAGGGTATTAGAAAAACTCACGCACAAAACTAATTTGTATTGCAAAAAAATTATGTGACAAATACATTACTGAATGTAAACATGCGGTAGACTTAAATGAAAAAATTGCCGACAATAGAAAAATTTATTAAACTACGCATAAACAAAAGAAAGTAACATTATCTAATAAATCAATAAGAATTATCAGTCAATTAAAAATTAAAAAATAACAGCAAGCTAAATATAAGAATATAAGAAATTTCACGAACTTTAGGTATAACAAGTATATGATTAGTACTCTCAATTTCGATGGTCATAAACTCTAAAGAAATCTCATAAATCACAGATTGAATAAAGGTTTTGCCAGTTAGTTTTATTTGTTGTTTTTTTCATAGATTTTTAGTTTGGAGAAACACTTTTATAATTTTTTTAAATTTATTTAATCTTCAACGCCTCAAGATTATCCTCATAAAATTGCAAGTCAAATTTATAACGCAATTCTAATATATAAATGCACCGTTTTGTACGAAGCTCAAGTAAAAAGTATTTTTTTTTCAAAAAACATGTTTTTAAACATCGATAGCAACTAGGGCTTTCAATCACGGGATCCCGGGATTACAAACCCTAAATTCCGGGATTTTATTCAAAAGAAAATATAAAAATTTTCAGCAACTAAAAATGCAACTGCAATGTAAACGATGGTTTTTTTATATTATCGAAATCACCCTGTTCTTTTTTATCTCTCTATACACTTTGAAAGTCTATTTTTTTTAGTTTGTTTTTGTTGTGATCTTCAAAGACTCTGTTAACTAGGTTGTTCAACTTTTATGGAATTTTGAAAGTAGCAATAATTTTATTACTGTTTAGTAGTTTTATTACTATACTATAGTTTGTTTACTATAAAAGTAATATTTTATTCACATTATACTTTTAATAACTCCTAACTAATTTCTTTGAATAAGAAGTTTTTCTTTTTAATTTTTTTTTTTTTTTTTTTTTGATACAAATTTGTGTTGTTTGGTTTGTTTAACTTATTTACGTTTATAATTTTATGTTTATAATAAAGTGATATGGTATATGGTATTTTTGAATATTTTTGGTTTTCATTCTTAAATAAGTGTTTAACATTCTTAATAAATACAAAAATAAACTTATTAAATACTTTGTTTATACATTTTAAAATTTAGCAAATATCGTTAATAAGGGACCGTGGAGGTTATGATTTTTATTAAAAAAATTATCATACCAAAAAAATACAAAATGGAATTTTAGAAATGGATTTTTTTTATTCAGTTTTTGTTGAACTTCTTTTCTCCTTATATTCGTCTATGTACATTACAACTGTTTTGTAATCCTTGTCTGCATTAGTAATTATGATTTCTACTTTATGATGTCTTATAAACTTTCGAATATTTTAGGATATGAATAAGGATTTACTTCGGATTTCTAATAAAAAAAAACGAAAAAAATTAATCTGCAATTGTTTTTGCTAAACCGCAGAAGTTAAGAAAAAGATTTATTAACGGCCCCTGCTTTTAATACAGCTAAATTTCATTATTTTAAAATTTTGGTGTTTCAGGATTCGGAAAAATTTTGGGATCCTGGAGTCATGAATTTCAAATCCCGAAATCCTGGAATTCACCAAAACACTTTGGGATTGAAAGCCCTATTAGCAACTCTACCTCCGAAACACTTGAATCGATTTAAATCATTCATCCCTCTTATACTTCACAATCGTGTAGCCATTGAGTGCGCCAGTGCTTTTTTATAGTTTTAATATTCAATTTAGGAAAAAGTATTTGTCTGAATATTAAATAATGTAAATTAAAGTAAATTAACATTTTTTTTTTAAAGTTGAAAAAATTGGTTTTTATAATTGTAGTTTTTTTGTTAACTTTTTCGAAGAAAAATTTTCGGCAAAAGTAATTTCGTTTTTTTAAGTCAATTTTGACGCCCTCTGCTAGAAAAATTCAGAATTAAAATATGTCCTCTTAAATTTTTCTTAATATATATACATACTTTATCACAAACCAAAGACTTTATTTTGTTTTTTAACCAACTATGACGAAGCAAAAGGAGCGGTATATGTGTTTGACCGGTATGTATATATGTATATGTTCATCTCTATCACTCTCACTTCTAAATTACTTATCATAATTTTGCAAATGAGGTATCGTTGGAAGCGTTTTGATCATCTGCTGGTTTTATAGGATATGTGACATCCCAATAAATTTAAAAGAGCGTCCTCTAGAGTCTAGACTCTATAGACTTTGGAGCCTAGAGGACATAAAGTCATGAAAAAAACGCTTTTTTTAGTCACACAGGTAAATAAGGTATCGTTAGAAGCGTTTTGATTGTCCGCTGAAGAAAAGTTATGTGACGTCACTTAAAGTTGAATATGGCACTCTCTGGATGGCAAAAAATCAAATAAATCCTTAACTTCTAAACTACCCTAACTTCTAAACTACTTACCATAATTTGACAAGTGAGATATTTTTGAAAGCGTTTTGATCATCCGCTGGCTATAGGCCATGTATCGCAACATACAATTTAATATAGCGCTCTCTAGAGGGCAAAAAGTCAACTAAGCCTCTTTAACTTCTGAACTTTTTTTTTTTTTTTTAAAAAAAGATCAAAGAACCAAGGCATGCGCCTTATACAAACAAGGTTTGGTCTTTGACCTGAAAGGAAAGGGATAGATTATTTAGAGGAATTGATTGGAAACCATACGTGAATTATTGATTAGGCGAAACAACCGCGAAAGACAATTTGAATTGCTTTTTAACCGAGGCTAGTGTTATGCCTTAACCTCGGCAAGCATTTCAAGCCCTTAGTTGTTCCATTCCTTCACATTTTCCACAATTTAGTTGTGGATTTAGTTTTCCATAATTCTTTAATGTAGGACAAAGAAAGAACAAAGAAAGTGAAAAGAACCATGCCCGAGTCCGGATTCGAACCAGGGACCTTTGGGTTGAGAGTCTAGCGCACTCTCCACTAGACTACAAAGGCCGACTTCTTATTATATTTTGAAAAATGATGTATCGTTGGAATCGTTTTGATTGTCCGCTGGTTATAGACTATGTGACGTCACACTAAATTTAATATGGCTTTCTCTAGAGGACAGAAAGTAAACTTAACCACTAAATACTAAACTAATTATTATAATTTTACAAATGAGGTATCGTTGGACGCGTTTCCTCGTCCGTTGATTATATGCTATATGACGTCACATTTGCTTGTATGTGGCGCCTTCTATAGGACATAAAGTCATTAAATAAAAAAATTTTTTTATTGACTTAATAAGCATATTTGAGTAGAATATGAACATCAAACAATTGATTAGAAGTTAATACTTTCGATTATAAAAGTACTATATCCCAAAAATAGTTAAATAAAAAATAAATTAAAAAAACTAAAACCCCACTGTTTAAAGCACGCTCTAAAAAGTATGAAACAAGAAAATATTCTCATCTAAAATTGTTGTGTATAAACTACTCAATATTTTTTTCTATTAAATAAACAACTCACACATAATATATTTTATTGTAAATAATACTAATTTATAGTGATGTTCAGAAGATATTCGTGGTCGTGTGAATAACGAAAGTTATGGCCTCAAGAACTAACGGTGCCAGTAGGTGGGCAATATCCCCTATTCGTATGATTCCAAATAAAAAATTAACAAAAATAATTTTAAACACTATTTTTACAATGACCATGAACATATTTGAGTTTGAATTTAAGAAATGGTCAAGACTATCGTGGTTTTAAACTATTTTAGTGAAAAATAATATCGCTGAATTTATTTCACAATAACACATCAAAAACTAATTGCTTGCATTAGATTTTTAAGAGACAAAAAATATTTTAAATAAATGCTTTATGATTGCAATTAATACACTTAAAAGCGCTGTTACGACAACAATTTACTACTAAATCAATAAATTTCGGTTTTTGCAAAAAAGGATTTCCGATAAATTTGACTGTCGGTAGAGATATATATCACCGTGATGTCACTTTATGACCAAAATGCTCTCAAAAGAGTGGTGCTACCACAGAGTCTAAAGATTTGTCAATTTCAAGCACATACTGGCTTCATTCTGGAGTAGAAAATTCCTATAATATTTATTACAAAAAAATTGGTTGATTTATAGGATAGTAGGCATAATCTGAAGGAATTTACTGTATCACTTCAAATTTGTGTAACAAAGAGTAGTTACTACTTAATAGAAACTTATCATAACTGCCAGCAAAACCATCAAGAAATCCTAAAAATCCTATTACTTCACAAGTGAAGTATGCAGAGACGGTTAACAATTTTGGTAAAGTTATTCCATTAGTTCTTTTTTCATATAAGTCTTAATTTTATATTTAGTCTACTTATAGATGTATACCAAATAATCTGCAATAGTTTAACTGGAACAACAAGGCTAACAAACAACAGAGTTGTAATAAATAATGTTGTTAACAATCAAAATCAATATCGCTAATTATTTCTATATTTTTATTAAAAGCCTACTTCAAAGCGGACTACTTACAAACTTCGGTAGAAGTAGATAACTTTTCGGCTAAATTAGTGCAGCACGAGTGGCATCTTTTAGTTTTAACGCTAATGCATTTCCACACCTTTGATGAGTAAAGGGCTTTTAGCTAACAAGGGTGCAATTTGATCACAGCCACTCCTAATGCACCAGAATCTACATCGTTCGATGGTGTACGCAACTTTACTACAAATTACATTACCATAGCAGGCGCAACCATTAAACATACATTTTTAAAGCTTATAGTTATGGAAATATTGCAATCTGAGCTGCATTATTCGATAGTCGATTTTCAGCAAAACTAACGTTCGTTGTCATAACTTTTCAAAACCAAATCAGCTGTTTAAATTGAAATTTCTGATAAGATTTATTTGTGCATTTCGTAATTTATAATTGTTTTTATAAATGGCTATATAAGAAAGTTTTTTGGTGGTTAGTTTATTTTACGTTACTGCAAATTATAAGGTCAATGTTTATTTTCTAATCAGTTTGCTGTCAGGAAAAGAATATTGAGTGCCAATGAGAGCAGAATGGAAGATGAGTTATTTGCACCCACTTCCGAGCTTATAATTACAAAAAGAATCTATTTACGTCTGTTTCCGCAAACATGAAGCTCACGCATTCATGACCAACCTGCTTGTTGGTGTAATGATGCTGTCTGGTCACAAGAAATTACTGGAACAAAATTGAAATGTTTTGTCTTCGATTATTTCGGTTACATTTTTTTGTGGATCTCCGGACTTGCCAGTATGTGGAAAATATCAACCTCCAATCATCCAGTGGATTAAATACTTCTTCGCGCAAAAATTATAACAAGTTTACCAATCATTCAACTGCATTAACTTTTGAATATGGGAAGGTGTATCCTTACAACAGCGTTCTTATGGCCTTAAAGCGTGCACAGAAATTTGGTGCAAGTGAATAAAGAGAAACTGAAATTTCAAACCGCTTTGCTGAAGATTTGCGGCGATGAATACTTTCATTTCAGCTTTTGTTAAATCGCGTTTAATTCAATATCGTTTCGAATTTAATTTTATATTTTTCTCATTAAAGCCAATATTTACAAAAATCAATTTTATTTATCAACTACACGAAACAATAATTGGACCACCCCTAAATAAAATACTGGCTACGCCCATGCCTGACAAGGTTTTCGTTACACGTAAACATGATACATCGCCCCAGATGCTGAAGCGTTTGTCAGTAAAAATTTAGCCATTTAAGCTAATATCAATGGTAGTTTGATACTAATTGTTTTCCAAAAACTTTGAGTGTTTCCGTCTTTTATTGCTTATGACTAACAATTTCCTTTTTAAGTGTGTTAGTGAAATAGTGCTGGGCCTTCATATAAAAGTGAAATATTTGTATGTTAGCTTTATATTTTTACCTTAGCTATTTATGTTATCTGCCTTTTTATGTATACCTTATTTTTTAATTGTTATAGGCTTTGACCGTATAAAAATAAAACGCGAGTTGTCGATATTTCGATGCAAATTGTTAGTTATCATCAGGATCAGTGGAAATTTACAAAAAAGTTACTTGTTTTAAAGTTTTACATTTGACGGTCAGTTGACGGCCAAGGCCTACAATAGTCGTAGAATTTTTACGTTAGCTTTGAAATATCTGAAAAGTGTTTTTTGTTACCATGTATTTTTATAGCCCTTATCAAAGTCATATGGCCCTATCAAAGCCATAATATCTTAACTGTTTCTTTGAACTACATTCACCATCTCTCAGTAGACATAAAATTTAATTAAAATGCTGCCTTTCTTACACATACTCAATTAAGAAGCTCACGACGGTCAAGCAATGCATTTTTTTAAATAACTAGTTATTGATCTTTCTGCGTTATTGCACCCTGAACGTTCCCGCTGTTTCTGACCGATCACAACGTGACTGATGTGATCAAATTACAAAAGCTGTTGCTGATCCTTTGTCATAACTTGAAGCTGTACAAAAAAGAAGATTTTCTTTCACAACAACCAACAGATTGTGGCCAGTTAAGCTTAGTTCGTTAACGATCTGCAGCGGAGTATTCTTTACGTAGACTCACAATCTCTGGATGACACTCTCCTCTCTCTTTAGTTTTTGCACTATCTCTTTCTGCGTGCACCAACTTTAACTGACAGCTATAAAATTGAGTTAGTTAACAGTTTTATTTGCAGTATTCAGATTTTGGCTTATAAGCAAGACATTCCTGTATCTTCTCGCTCCTTGCTCACTGACCATATGTGGCCAACACAACGTAGCAAATACAATAACAATAACAAAAAACAGCATGTTGCACACAAGTGACACTCTTTTGGTAGACCACGTTTTTGTGCCCAACTCCAACCCTGTCACCTCATCTTGAACAGATATGAAGGTTGCCTTTTTCAGATTTTATTATTGTTATTCTTATTATTATGGAGCGCACGCATTCCACTTAAGTTAAATTTTAAGATTTAAGATAACTTCAAGTAAAGTTGGAGCGCTAAGAATAAGTCTTATTTTGTCTGGTACCAAAAAACCGAATAAGAAAGAAGGCAAGAGTGATGAAGCGATTAAAATCACAAACAGTAGATGTGAAAATAACCGATTTCAGTTGAGTCAGCCAAGGAAAAATAATAAAAGTTAAAAAACTTATGCTGCTCATGTCAAATGACAGTTTTGCGACACTTCTTTCAGATTTAGCTTAAGAGCCGTTTTCTGTCAAGCTCAAAACTAGCTTTTGCATGGAGTAGGGTAAAAAATGATGGTGAGGAGCAGTTTTTAGAGGAAATATGAGTTTTCGAAACAATTTTGAGTTAATTCTTTTTTCGCGTTTCACTAAAACTTTCCACTTCAACTATTTTCTTTAAAGAAAACAACCATAAATTTTACTTCATTATTTAATCAAGGTCAAAAAACCGTTTCTTAATAACATATTGTCACCACCTAGACGGCTGACCAAGAAAATCGATATGCAAAATTGCTTCATATTTCAAAAAGAACTCAGAAGATTACAAAAATGCACAATATTCTGAACGCTGTAAAAATCCACATGTCTTAAAATTTACGACACATGTTGTTATTGTTTTCAAACATGTTTTTTCGTTTATATATTAACCGCCTCATCTTATATCATGAAAATTCAAGCCAACGACAAGCTAGACACGAGAAGTAATAGAATTTTGTATAGAAAAAAAGTATGTTTACTTGTCGTTGGTGGGCTTTTTCGTAATCTATATCTATACTATTATATAAAAGGGTACTCACGTATGTTCGTGACCGCAAAGCTTGAGAACGGCAGGCACTATGTCAATAATAATTTATTTATTCCAAATTTATTTGGTACCCAGTTGGAACATAGGCTATATATATTTAGTGTTATTTAAATAATTAATTAAAAATAAAAGAGCATAGCCATACAATTTCTTTATTCTTATCCTCATCGAAGAAAGCTTCCTCTTTTTAAGCTCCATATGAGCAATTATATTTTTTGGAAGTAGCCTTAACTTATAGATCCCACAGCTCGGAATCCGGTATTCAACCACGATATACAAAACGTACCTCCCATACAACCCAAATTTGCGATATCGAATAGCTATGGAATTATAGGTTGCACAGCTTTGGAATTTGGTATTCGTACACAACTTACACGTGCCGTTTCCCTGATTAAATTTTATGGGCGTTGGGTAAGGGATCATGGTACCTCCCATACAATTCGAATTTGCGATATTGAATAGCTTTAGAATTATAGGTCGCACAAACTCGGAATTCGGTATCCGAACATAATTTACACATGCCGTTTCCTTGAAAATATTAAATAGGCGTTGAATATGAAGCGTGGCACCTCCCATTCAAACCAAATTTACGATATCGAATTGCTTTGGAATTATAGGTCGCGCAGCTTCGGAATTCAGTATTCCACCCCAAATTTACACGTGCAGTTTTACTGGTAACATTTTATGGGCGTTGGACAAGTGTCGTGACACTGTTTCAGCAGCCCAAATTTTCAGTATAACTTCGGAACTTGAAGTTACACATCAATGAAACACGGTATGAAATTACTTATTCAGCGAGACTAAAAAGAAAAAAGTAACCAAGAAAATAAAAATAATAACTTACGTGTTAGTTCAGGCTAATATTCGGTTCGATAAAAATTGTACGGGTTAGTTCCTCAAAATAATTCTTGGCTTATATTTTGATGATTCCCCAAATATAACGAGTCTAGCGATAGCCATCCGTAAGCTGGAATGGTTTGAAATATCCTCCAAGAATCGAGTTTTTTGTAAAAATATTGACTCGTGTGTTAGTTTAAAATATAAACGGTCACAAATAATTTGTATGAAATAGTTTTTCCAATCTGCTTATAAAAATTTTAAACTTGTGCATTTGTATTAAAAATAATGCTGTTTTTCGTGACTTTTTTTATTTTTTTCAAAACATTTTCGCTTAAATTCAAATAATTTAATTATTTCTTATAGAAATTGCTAGTCAGAATTACTTTAATCGATACATATTAAATTTGCAATATTAGTTATTAAATAAAAACCAACTGGAAAGATACTGAAAAAAATGCAAGCAATGAAGTTATTTGAATTTTGAAAGTTCTTGTATCAAAAATACGCCTGAAAATTGCAATATCTTTAATCCGATTGCAAACATTAATAAATTTTTTATGCAGATTGGAAGAGCTTTTTCTGGCATATAATTTCTGAATTTTTTTTTTTTAAATTATTACACAAGTCAATATTGTTAAAAAAATCACAGTATAGCGTGTATACAGTACAGAAGTAAAACTTCTTAACTTCTAAATACACCTACGCTCTTTCTGCCACCCTTCTATGGGTTCCCATACAACGAACAAAAAATATAAATTAAATTACGAAATTTTAGACTTATACGACCAACACCGTCCGGAATAAAGCATTTTTATGAATGCTCCGCTCTATTCTTATTCTTTTAAAAGTGGGCGTAGCTATAAGGTGACCACGCTCATTTTTAGTATAGTGTCCGAAAGCAAGCATTTGAACTAAATTAGAAAATTTTAGACTACTACGATCAAAACCGTCCGAAATATACAATTTTTATTTATTTGTGAGCGGTGTGGCAAAAAATTACCTTAAACTATCTCTTAGTAACAAAATTTCAGCGCAATCGGCCCAGCAGTAAATTGGGGCGGTAAAAGGGGGCGTGGGCACTATTTTTTCTAAACTTAGTTTTAAATAAACTAAATTTTAAAATTTCAGTCTTGTACGATCAAAATCTTCCGAAATATAGCATTTTTATTGATTTTTGGGCGGTAAATCGACTGCCAAAACTTTAGCGCAATCATCCCAGGAATCAATTTTAATGATTTTTAAAAAAATGGATGTGGCTATGGAGCGAGCATGCTCATTTTTAGTGCAGTTCCCGAAAGTAACCATGCAAACTAATTACCTCAAACTAATTTAGTCTCATACGACCAAAGCTGCCTGAAATATAGCATTTTCACTAATTTTTAGGCGAAAAAAGGGGGCGTGATAACAAATGTTTAGTACAGTTGCAAACCATACAAACTAAATTACCAAATTTAAGTCATATACGACCAAAACCGTCTTTAATAAAGCATTTTCATTGGTTTTGTGGGTGCGAAAATGGGGCTTGGAAACTTATTTTAAGTACAGTTTCCGACAGTAACCATACAAACTAATTTACCACATTTTAGTCTAATACGATCAAAATCGTCCGAAATATAGCATTTTTATTGATTTGCATGCGGTAAAAGGGATTTGGCAAAAAATGTTCATAAACTATCTCGTACACCCCTACACTTACACTCTGTCAGTCACCCTTCTGGGGGTTCCAATACAAACATCACAAAAAATATAAAAATGAAAATATTTTACTATTCGTATACTAATCGTAACTGCTGAGACAAAATAATTTTTTGAGACGAGACTCGAATCATGACGAAATTAGAAAATTGTTCGTTACGAGACTCGAAAAATTTAACTCTCAACAAATCGCTGTCTAAGAGGTTTGTCTTAAAAAATCGATTTTTAGAGGTTATTTCAAACCAATTCGAGTCACGTATGGCTATCGCAAGGACCAAAATATTTGGGGAATCATAATAGCATAAACTGAGGATTATTTTGAGGAACCGACCCGAAAAACTTTTTCTATGGTGCATGAGGCGACTTGAGTACGATTGATAGCATTTATTCTAATGAAACATGATGACTATTTCAAATTTTAAGCAATATTTCCATAATTATTTCTTTTCTGACAGCAACGCGCCGGTTTTCAGTTATCACTTGGACAGTTTTTCAGCTATTTTTAAAAAATGTCGTGTTTGGTTGAAATTTTTGAAAGGCTTGGAAAAAAAAACCACATATTTGGGGTAAATTTTATATCTTCAAGATTGTTTTCAGTGTATAAACGTCGATTTCTCTTAATGTTGTGACTTTGACAAACACTTTATTGTAATAAATCTTGACTTGGTTGACAGCGTAAGAATACGACTACCACGCATAGCTAGACTTGCGCAAACAGACTTTTACATGAAACATATATTGGTGTTGTTGTGTTCATAACCACATTCGATACTTATTCAAAAGTGACAGTTCTTCCAATGCTTATAATGCAGCAATTGTTGTGTGTTATTTTTATTTTGAACACGCCTTTTTGAGTGTCGAGGATGCTATTAAAAAACACTAACAACATTCAAGGCTATACATCAACCACAACAATAGCATCTTGTAATCAATGGCAATATTTCATGGTTACCCAAAAGTGTTGATAAACCGAGTAAGTAACAACACTCTAGCGTGGTGTCACAGGCAACATCGTCTATCATTGATGTCAAACTCCATGTCGTGTGTACCTGTTGACCTAAGCTCGAGCATCAACCATATTGTTGTTCCTTGGAAATTTGTTGTTGAAATGGCTGTGATTTCTAACGAAATCAAGTACTAATAAATTTTAATGGTGATACTTGTGAATTATTTTTTGGGTTTGTTCAAAACAGGTTTCCACTTTTGAGTGGAATTAAATATTGTAAGAAACCAGGGTCGTAAATAATATTTTTATATACAATATAATAATAACTTTTAGTGCTCTCATGTCAAAATCGTATGAATTTATATATTAGCTATGAGTAAATATTTTGCAACATTGTTTTACTTAGGTACATATTTTTATTTTCGTTTTGTATTTTGGCGCGTTGCTCTTGGGCGTGTTCTTAACATGCTTAGCGAGTGGCAGCGACCATAAATCTTCGTAACATGACACTTTTGGCAATGGATATAAAATATGGAATTCACTGCACTAGAGTGTCGCGTAAGAAAACAAAACACGCAAAACCAAACAAAACAAAAAAACATAAAGACTTAAAGACGTTGACTCTAAGACTTGGCATCAAACAACAACGAATTCTTTCCATGTTTTTGTTGAATGGCTTTTTAAAAAAAAATATTTTGGTTAATACCGACTAACATATTGTGTATCTAAAAAATAAAAGTATTGCAATACCCAAAATTTTCCTGCAAAGGTTTAAATGTATTGTGACGGACCTGGCTCGCATAACTATTTAAATGATTTTTGTTTTATAAATTATATTGTAATTGTTTTATAATTGTATATACATATAACTACATCTGGTTGTTCATAAACTCGTACTAAATAATTTTTAATACCTGAAAAGAAAAACTAAAGCATTTTCACTTATGTTCACAGTGTGCCTGAACGCAATTTTAATATGACTTTTCAATACAAAATTTTTTGGCATATGGATAGGTCAAAGGACATATAAGGATTACTTAATTTGTATTGCATGGTTTAGCAAAATAAACAAAAAAAATTTAAATATTCTTACAAAATATAATACATATCATACAGATGATAGTCCTGAATAAATATGTTCATGTCGGGCGGAAAGGTAGAGAAATTGTGACAAAATATGAAATGAGGGAAGGAGGGGGTCGTGCGTAATATCACTAAAAGTAGTTTAACCAAGTGATTTAAATAATGTGATTAAGTTGAAATGTTGTATGGTTTAATATTAAATAACAGCACTGTGTTGACAATTCAAGTTATTTTATGCGACCTATTCTTAGAAAACTATGAAATTCTAGCTGAGATTCAATGACGCTATGCTTCAGAAATAAACAAGATACGTAAAAGCAATTTTATTTGTTATATATATTTTTTTTTTCTTAAGTTCAGTAAAAATTCAGTAAATAAAATGTGTAAAATTTAGCTTTTGTACGGAAAAGTTACTTCCCACAGTGAGTGTGAAAGGTTTCTAGTTATTTGGCTATATTTTAGAATATTTTCTGGATGAGAGTGAATATTTTTCCATCGTACTAAATTAGTGTAAGCTCATAGACTTTTCAGTCTTAAGAAACTGTTAAAAAGGCTGTTATAAGAAAGCGCACACACTTGGACACAACAACGAACTCTTTGCAATAACAATAACATCTTCCGCCCACAGTGGCGCCTTTTCATTGCAAGAATGTGTACTCTGTTGAATTCCTGCAATAACAAAAGTGTATTCGCCAGATATATTTTTGTTGTGCCAAAAATTTTAACTCTTGAAAAGTAATTCAAGAGCATAACTCTTGGGCTCCACAGCCCAGTATGTCCAGATAAGCCTGCTTACACGAAACATGCTTGCTAAAGCAGAAGTATGGACAAGGCATGCATTTGCATAAAAAAAACCAACAATTATCCAAAATCGCTTAAAATCTTATTTTGTTGCTATTTTAAGCTTAAAATATGCGTGTTGTTTGTACACAGTAGCGTGCATACTAAGATATTCATGCTGTATTGGTACTAAGTAATGTAAAAAAAATTGAGTTAAACTTCTATAAATTTTTTCTAAGCCGATTTTGAATGCATACAGTATACATTTAGCTTGTTTAGAGAATCATATATACGAAGATTTACATGCTGTATCTTTGTTAAAGCATAAACCCTGCATTCATAGTCTTGCTTAAACAGATGAACTCCTATTGGGCGTTAAAACTTTAAAGAGTGCGATTGTACAAAATTTATTAACAAAACGTATATATTACTATTAATTTTAATATTACAGCAAAATACCATTTTAAAAACAAAAATAAATAAAATTATTAATTAATGACAACATCAATTTTTTTATTACAGTATTAATGACAATGGATGCATACAATGTTAATGACAATGCATGCATAAAGAATTAATAGCAATGTATGCATGCAGTATTAATAACAGGAAGGTGCTTACTAAATAATGCATGATTTCCAATACTTTATAAAGATAGTAATAGAATCGTATGAAAGTAAGTACGTTGTTTGTTACATTTAGACCACCTTATGCCTTTGCTTACGATTTCAAATAAAAAAAAAAATAATGCACGTTTGAGCCGATCGTCTCATCGTGTGATCATTTCCATAAATACATTCTCTTTTAATGAAGGAGTAATGCAGCGGCATAACAAAATAGCGGTTCTTATTGACTGCTTGAAAGAGATGAAGTATAGAAAAAATACAGTGAAATAATTAATTAAAAACAAAAAGAAAACGTCTACTGATCGCCGGTGCAGAAACATACAATTTTAAGTAAATATTACATCCTTCTTAGCTCATACTGCAATAAATGTCTTTAAATTTTGTTTACATTTTTTATATTATTATAGTTAAATAAATAAAGTTAAAGACCAATAGATGCTCATTTATTTATAAATTTTTAGCATTAAAGTATTGAAACTTATTTATTATCTTCTAATAATTCATTTATTTAGATCCGTCGCCTTGCGCTTACTGCTGCGAACGAAATAATAGCAGTACTCTTATATTCAGACGTGTTTGGATAAATAATACTAGTCTACAAATTTCGTATGCGGTAAACCCATTATCATTCTTATATGTACTTTCAACGCTGATTTCAAAGCTGGACTCAGTTTCCTCCTAGCTGTATTGTAAAATTTTTAAGATACAGGGAGTTTTACGTTTTTGGCACGTGTTAAGTTTTATTGATCTAGAACCTGAATCACCATAAAATAAAAAATAATATTTTGTATTTTAGAAAAATATCAGCTTTTCAATCAATATATCAACCACTATCGATTCATGTGCGGTAGCGGAGCAAAAATGTTGATATTATCCAACGAAATATCAACAAATTTTGTATCTTTTGTTTTGGCGGAGCTGTAATCGTCCAAAGTTAGAATATAGAAAAAACTGTTGATCAAGGCATTTTTACAAGAAAAACAGACATTTAAAATTTGGACGATTACAGCTCCGGTAAAGCAAAAGATACAAATTTTTTTGATATTTTGTTCGATAATCTCAAAATTTTTGCCAAATTAAAATAAAGGCATTACAAATAAAGCAAATAAACAATAATTCATTGTATTGTTGAGTTTTTGAGTTTATTGCTTTCTAAAAGCAGCACAAATATAATTGTACACCAAGTGTTCTCCCATTCGTTTTACTTTCACGTGTTCCCTCTTGTTTATATATCTTTTTCATAACGGACTACTATTTACTCGCTTATTAGTTACAGAAACACAAGTTTTCGCAAAAGCGAGTATTTTGGAATGAAATATTGTAACGTAAAAAAAAGTGACTATATGTCGCAATAGACACAGAAACGAGGTACTGCTTTTTTTTAAAATTCAAATTCCATGTTGTTTTCATCGTTGTTTGGTCAACGATTTTAAAAAATCTTTGATAATGTGCACCCTTTTCTTCTTTACTGGGCGTTCTGTTTAATAATGGTGTATTTTTCTCAATAACACAATTACAAGGTAAGCTCAGATTAGAGAGAAATCTAACAAAATTTGAGCTAGATATCAAAGTCTGTTGTTCGAATTGTAGTGTTTCTAGTTATTGTTGCGAACGGCTTTAATCAATGGAGCATTCCACGGTCACATAAAGATAAATTCAACTATTTTTTTTTGAGATTTTTTAACAGTCAATTCTAAATTTCTTCATTGGAAGTGAAGCCATTTTCTCTAATTAAATAGATTACATTCTGTTTATTTATTGAACGTTCTAACTTTCTATAAATTTTACTAAATGCAAAAAACAACAACAACAAGACATCTACTGTTTCGTGTCGGACGGGTCCAGTCAACCAACGTTGCATATGATTTTGTTCGATTACAAATTCTAGCAAAAGTAACTAACATAGAATAGAGGTATTATAAAGCCAAATTAAATTTTGAAACATGCTTTCGGGGTAAAAAGATTTTAAGTAAAGCCCACAGTTTATTTTTAGATATTTTATTTATATAAAAATCACGTCACGTGTCCGACAGACTGACAATGCTGTAGTTCAATTTGGTAATTAAGTAATTAGGTAGGTAAGTAATTATGTTATTTAGTAATTAACTTTCCGTTATTAACATACTGTCTCACATACTACACACATACTTAAAGCTTTTCGTAGGCCATAGCTGATCTTATTTTTGTATGTTTTATTTAATTTAATTTATTCAATTTTCCTATCTCATTTTGTTATGTTTATTTTACTATTGAATACAATAACAGCTAATCATAATTAAGTATACAGTCCAAGCTTATGTGTTTATTGTGAATAAATTTACATTTTCTGCCCTTAGTGCATGTTGTTAGTAACCATCTTATGGAATTCATGTTAGTAACGAAAGGTAAAAAGACATATTTAATATTTTTCTTTCCTTGCCTCAACCATTTTTTCATTATCTTTAGACAATGCCTTCCATTTTTACTAAAACAAAAAAGTATACGAAAAGAAAATACATTTGTGAATTAATGCAGATGATTTGATCAACATGGTAAATGAATTTGTTTAAAACTTGCTTAAATTAATAAAATTAAAATCTTTTTCTGAGATATTATCAAACAAAAAAAGTTTTTAATAAATTCTAATTTTTTGGTCACGGTTGACTTTTCTGTGGAATGCCTCGAATATAGAACTAGAACAAAATTTTTAAATATTGGCCAATGATTTATTTTAAATCTCCTTTTCGTTTTGTTTAAAAACTGAAAATTCCTCATTTTTTGTTGTTAGTGTGCATATACATATGTTATGTACATACATATTACATTGGCCATGCATTTGTATGAAAAATTTAAATTTTTCGAAAAGGAAAACTATGACTGATTAAAACCGTTCTACGCCAAATGACCGCGAGTTAATCGTTTTGTTATAAATTGAAAAACATGAAAATTTTTTGACTTTTTACATATTTATCGATTTTTATATAAAGACTTATTTTAAGACTTATTTTGTGAGCTATAAAACATAAAAGTAAAAACAGCAATAAATGGCTATTAAAATTTTTCTGAAAAAACATTTAATACAAATAAAATAAAAATATGTGATTACGTTTAATAACTCGGTCTTTATGAAATTTTTTACTAGAAGAGTAACATCTTGTAAATTTTGAGTTCGGGTATTTTTCCAAAAAATTCCAAAAAATTAAAAAAATTCAAAATTGATATAATTGACTTAGAGGCTAGCTATAACCTAGTCTTAAGCTATTTCGGGCAAAAAATTAAAAAAATTAAAATTCGTATCAAAAAGTTATAGCTGTTGAAACTTGATTTTTTTTCAAAAATGCTCAAAGTGCCTGTTTTTGGCTTTTCCAACACAAAAATATTCATAAAAGGTCGATAAAACTATGTTTCTTATTTAAAATGGCTTCAGTAATATAAAAAACATTTCTGATTTCAGTTAGAAGAAATTTTGGAGTTCCAGAGCTGCCAACATATTAGACCCTGGTTTTAGGGTAAAAAATATTAAAAATACCTCAAATACCAACCAATTTCATTTTCACAACTGTCTTATGTGTAATGCCCACCCCTGGTATATGCATTTGCAAAATAAATACCTTACCGATACCTTACTTTTTTATGCATACATGCTACTAATAAAATAAAGTACATAAGCATGGGTGCCCGAACGATTCCGATTGTCGGTAGAACGAGAATATTACCTGCCTATTTTCTTTGCAGTTTAGCAAAGAAAAATGTATAATGCTTTTTATACTTTACAGGCGGAAGCTTACTAGAAGCGACCATGCATTTGTAACAGCCTCGCGAACGAAAAGTAAGTAGGCTGCAAGGTATTTAAGAAGGATGGTTTCTCCCACTGGGTAATTCCCAATGCATACAGTATTAGCCCCGGATAACCAATGTTAGTCGTTTCGACTAACACTGCTCACCTACCAAGGAGACGTGGTAGGTATAGAAAAGTATATTGATTTTTGATCAGTATCACCTCCTGAGTCGATTAAGCCATGTCCGTCTGTCCATCTGTCTGTGTGTCGACATGATTATAGCCAGAATTTTTAAGCTAGCGTAAGGAAATAAAAAATATATGCTTGTATTAAAAAACGAACATAAAATTCGGGAATGAGCAAAATCGGATAAAAACCACGCCTACCTCCCATAAGAAGTGACTTTATCAAAACGGTATCTCATAAAGTGCCACAAAAATTAATATATGAACTTGGAATTTTGCACATTAGCTTTGGAGTAAAATATTCACCACATATTTGCAATTTGTCAAAATTGGTTGAAAACCAATTGAAACACAAAGTGGCGTCATTTTAATACAAAACCTAAAAAATTATGGTTTAAACTTTATATTTTAAACTTTTATGTTTCAAATTTTATATATTTGGATAAAAACCACGCCATAAAAAGTGGCGTCATCAAAATTATACAACATTGACACCTTCGTATATACTAAAATACGGATGTGGGGTATTTTAACGTCGGTTCAGTTGAAATTAAGTCCATTGTTGTAGGAATATAGTGTTTTGGTTATAAGTTTGCTATAGTGGTGCAGCGAATTGTGTCTCTTGTGCTAAACAATTGATTTAAACTTTTTATTTTAATAATATTAAATAATGCTTTATTGGTATAATGATAGAAGAGCCTTTTAAGATTTTTATGTTTAGTTGCTATTTTTTTTTTTAATAATCTTATGTGATATATCTCGAACTGATGAAATAATTAGCTTATGAAAATATTTAAAAAAAAACCAAAGACCAATATTAATGTTTTTTTATTTCTAGTAAGATATACATAATTTTTCCATTTTCAACAGCTTTTAATGTATTTTATGTACAAACAGATCCTCTAAAACGAGTTTTCGAGCAAGTTAGTCTAATCGACTAACTTTGGTTATAGTTTTCACGTTCAATAAAATTATAGATTATACCTATTAGTGCAATCTTTATAATATTAAGTTGATATTCATATAGCTTTTTTAAACTTTTTGCTGATTAAAAACTCAACTTTTTTGGATTTGAAAATTTGAAAATTTGAAAATTTTCCTTGGATTAAAAAGTTATCTTTTTTTGGTCTTGTCCTTTATGAAACCAAAATAAGGTTAAAATTTAGTACAAAATTTTTAACCGTGCAAGAAATCCATATTTAGAAGTACCGCAGAGCTGTTACGAGGTATTGAGTGTCATCAGTTCATTTATCTTTTGTCGTAGGATCAATTTAGATAACTCAATTTAAAGTAGTTCCTGTTGCTGCATAATATACATCCATGGGCGTCCGCAGGATTTGTTCTAGGGGGGAAAAAGTCATAAAGGAATCTAGAATGAACA
Source organism: Dichetophora obliterata (assembly GCA_963920525.1). NCBI lineage: Eukaryota > Metazoa > Arthropoda > Insecta > Diptera > Sciomyzidae > Dichetophora > Dichetophora obliterata. The sequence continues at coordinate 149,227,002 of OY986435.1, read as the reverse complement.
TAAACAAAATGTAACCTATATAATGCTATTTACTCGGATTTTTGGTAATAATTTTGTAAACATTATACGCACACTGTACCAGCTGACACACCCTTTTACACACAAGAAAATCTAATATATTTTATAGATCGTTTTAAAAATCTTTCTCGTATCATGTCCGAAATATTTAAAAATTTTATTTAATTTTTTTTCATGTAATACATTTCACTAATTTTTTGCTAAAGCAAATATTCTAAATAGTTTAATAAATTAAATAAGGCCTATATCCTTAAATGATATCGCTTTAATTACTATTGAGCCCCAGGTTTTCAACTTTTAAATAAGAATACAAAAATATCCTAATATAAAACAACATTTTTTTTTGTTGTAAAACTGACAAAAACAAAATAAATTTTTAGGCCATTTTTTATCTTTGGAAGCCTTTTACTCTTAAAACAATTTCGAGCGGACTGGAATTTTTCAGGTTTGGATTAGGAGGTCAAAATGCATATCATTTGAAAAATACATAATTTGAGTTGTCGCTATTCTCGAAATGTTCCCCGCATGCTAAGGGAGAACTTTTTCACCGGATCTCATACTGCATTGACACCAATCAAGTTATTTCTTTCTCTAACATGAATCAGTTCTAGCAGCTTGCAAGTTCCTACAATCGAGTACGGCAAGCGCGTCGGAAACTTATTTCATCTTGTGGGGGAGCACAAATGGAGGAGCAAAAAAAAATCACCGAAATTTCTTAAAAGATACATGAATATGAATAAACAAATTTTTTATTTTAGTTTCAAAATAAAAAAAAATATAAAACTAAATAAAAAAATATTGAAATTATGTTGATTTTATATGATTTATATACAAATTCTAGTTGTTTGAGAGTTTAAAATCGTTTATTGAGCTTTAGGTCATAGTTAGAATAACTAATTGTAGAATAAAAATTTTCAAATTCACCCAATTTAAGGCGCTGCTAAAAAACGTGAATTTTAAGAAGTAAAAAATGGTTATTTCAAATCGAGTTTCTTGTTTACGTTTATTACATAAAAAACCTTTGACTATAATTAATTCTAATGTAAAATCGTTTGCTTAATATGATATAAGATTTTTTCAAAAATTAGTCCTTAATCCAAAATTAGACTACTTTATTAAATTTCCTAATTTTTTCTTTCACTTTTGAATTAGAAGAAGCCTAGATCGCTACAACTTTCTTACATTTAAATGCTGCAGAATAGTTTTTTATTTTATTAAGTTCAGGAAAAATTTAAAAAAAAATCCAAATTAAATCATATTTATGATAGAAAAACAAGCCGACTTTTGGGAAAACATTAATTTTTTTAAAAAATGACTTTCAAACATAAATTTGCAAATCGTCAAAGTTTATACCCGTTATTGAATTAAATGTCCCTTGCTATCTGTTACTACGAAGAATGATCTTCGACTAATAAGGAATATCATTCCTTAACATTCGTCAATTTCTCGTAGAAATAACTTCGTAATTTCTTTCATTACATTCGTAATATTTACTAAAAACTTCATTCGAAGGTTGACCGTACTCATTATACGTAGAAGGTACGAAATCTTAGTTGAGTTTAAAAAATTTACAACTGAAATCGTTCAGACTGGTTTGTCGAACAGTTACCGAATATAAGGAAATGTGTGATTGCAAGGTGGCCGTAGCCTACTGAAAGAGTACGTGGCCCATAAGCTAAAGAACCGTGGTTCTAACCCCATATGCACAGAAGGTTTTTTTTTTCGTCACTATTATTAGGATCATTCGTAAATGTGTTCGTACAATATACATTTGTTTTTGTACGAATACGAATAAAATATTCGAAATGTGTTCACAGAAATTCACAGAAAAAATTTTTTAATTTAAGAATACGTATTGAAAAGTGTTTGTGAAACAAGTGTAAATGAAATGGTATCGTAACTCATTAGGCCGTGTTCATTTTATGCGCTTTTATCGCGATTGGGACACCACCACCAATTTTTTTCGCAAACGTGGCTGAAAAATACTGAATATTAAATAAATAACTGTATTTAAATACATACAAAATTCATTATTTTTCAGCCGCGCAAAAAAAACGTGAGAGTGGTTTCGCAATCGCGACAAGAACGCGTAATATGAACACGGCCTTACAGCAATGGATACAACATAATATTTAAAAATTAATGGTTTAGCTCAGCTTTATTTATAAATTAACCTAAAAAATTTATTTTTGTATACTCTTCAAAATATAATAAATACATAATAAATATATCTTTATATGAAACAAAACAAGCCGTAGGTTGCCAAAAATTAAAAACGACTTTTTGACTGATTATGAAACACCTTATCAAAATATATTGTGTCGCAAAATTTTACACTTCTACAACTTAAAACGACGTTTTTGCTTTTCTCTTAAAATTTTTGAATTTAAAATTACAGTTTTTTTGATTTAATAAGAAGATATATAAAAAATTTGCACCACTTACAAGCGCCCCCACTTATCCTTGCGGACGCGCATGTATACTACTGTTCTATGGATGTGAATAGTAAAGTTTCCACTGCCTTAAAAAAGTTATGTTAGCCCAATGGTTAGGTTATGTTGAAAGCTGTAACTTGACGACTGAAAAAGTGAGTGTATGAAAGCCTCAGCAGTTTTTTGAGTATATTTATAAATGTGTTTTCAAAACAAAGTAAAAAATTTGTCAATAAGCAGTGTTCAGTATTACAGTTTTTTTTTTAATATTTACTATTAAAATTATCATTAGTATTACAAATTTTAATATTTACTATAAAGAGCCAGGTCCAGTTTGAGTTTATTGTATACCAATTTAAAACCAGTATGGATCTATCTTTGAATAAGCCAAAGTTAAAAGACCCGCACAGCTGTGCTTTATTCAAATTTTTAAATGTTAAGATGTAGTTTTAATTTTATTTTGCAAAATCTTAGACGTGGTGGCTGCACAGTGAACTATCTCCGTAAAAGCGATGGACAAAAATAGAAGAAGTGCTCCTATGATAATGCAATTTTGTATGCTTAATTACTTAAAGCCAATTAAGAAAAATTTTAAAAACGTTCCAAATCGGTTAGACCCTAGGGATACCTCCGTTGGACCTATATTAATTATTGGCTTCATTTTGTATGGGAGGTACATACAAAGGTTGACCGATCTTAACAAAAATTCGTCAGAAGGGTAGCCAAATAGAATTATAGATGTGTACTGAAAAAAGTCAAAATCGGTTAAATCCTAGGGGTACCTCCTTTGGACCTATATTAATTTTTTACTTGCCTTTGCATTAGAAGTACATACAAAGGTTAACCAATCTTAACAAAAATTCGTCAGAAGAGTAGTTAAATAGAGTTTTGGATGTGTACTGAAAATAATCAAAATGGGTTAGACCCAAGAGGTACCTCCTTTGGATCTATATTAATTTTTTACACTATTTTGTGTGTAAATTTTTCATTTTTAGCATTTTTTCAAGCAGAAAAAATATATTTGGAAAAGTTGTTTGAAGTTCCTGGTTATATAAAACCTATTCTAGTAGATTAAAGAAAAAAAATTACTTATATTTTTATAGGAATTTTTATTTTTTTTTTCATCGAAATTTGTCAGTTTCGGAACTTTCTCATTTGATAATAACAAATATTAAAATTACTAAAATATGTATTCAATTTTATATTTCATAAGATTTCTTAATTCTCTTTATTTACCAAATAATTTTTATAATAAAAAAGTTTATGTGGATCAGTTTAGTCGAAATACAAATTTTTGACAGTTATTTGTTTAAGAGAATCCAAAACGAATTGAACAAGAGATTTTTTTTTAAATATCTCAAATTTGATGTGTCACAGCGTAGTCAAAATTGAATCTCTTCCCTTAATATTTTGTTTTTGTCTTATCTATGCAATTATCTGTTTATTGATATCAATATTGTAAGTTTTTCAGTCATGGGACAACGCACTGTGCGGCCGTTGCTTCCTAGTTAGAGTTTGAGCCCAATATGTTAAAGAACCGCGGTAGCTGGAGTTCAAATGTTTTGTGAGCATGTTTTTTTATTTGAAGTAAAATGTCTGTTCAGCCGCCACTTCCTTGCAGACAATGGAAAACCTTAGAGAGTATAAACTGCCCTATAAAGCCAGTTTCTACAGACGTTCGGGGTCGCAAAAAAGATGTAAGTCATTCGATCTTGATCATTTGTGTAAATAAATTTATTAAATACGTACAACACAATTGATCACAAGTAGCTTGGTCAATGTCTTTTCATGAGTTGAAATGACAAATTGTTTTTTTTTAATTCCATAGTAGATTATAGTTGAAACTAAAACATATTTGCAAAAGTTTAAAGTTTTGTATTAGTTGTTGTGGAATTTAGAGAAATTGAATTGTTTTGATAATGTTATATTTTGGCTAAACCCATTCGTATAAGAGGCCGTTTCGTAAGGCTTGAATTTTTTCAATTTTGATCTTAATTTTGAAAAAAGTTTGTAGATTGAATTTTTTTACGATAGCTTCAAGTGTTATTTTTCATCATACTACACAGACAGAACCGACTCAGGATTTGATAGTGATCAAAAGTATATATATTATTCTATACCTATATACCTTTATATTAATAAAAAATGTTCAAGTGTCTGTCATAAACGATATATTTAACATGGAAAATGTTATAATGTGTGTAACGTGAACTACCTATTTTTCATAACAAATTGATAAAATGTCAAAAAACTCAATAATTCTAGAAAATAAGAGTGTAATGTGATTTCGAAGGAGGGGATTAGTTTAAAGGGAAGGAGGAGCTAAAACCCGTGAAAACCTCTTAGTTTTTCAGCATATTTTTTCTTGATTCTATTTAACTTGTTTTCTCAAACTGAAAATATCTCTCTTGACTCAAGTTTAGTTTTAGTTTTTCAAAAAGAAAACTAGTAAACTTTGTTATTTTATTTAAAGGCATTTTGTGGTATTAATTATTTGATTAATGCAAATAAATCATTCAATTTCTTAACTTCATTTCACATTTCTTTTATACATATATGTTTGGATTTATTTTACTAAAAGAGTTATTCTAAAGCAGATAAGATAATGTTCAATAAAGTTAATTACGCTACAAAAGGTAAGTAGATTTATTTCTTATATATTGAAAGAAAATTTATGTTAAGAACGTATATATGCTATTTTTTGTTAATATGTTAGGAATTACTGTGGAAATTTTCGGCACTTCCAAGAAAACTGGAAAAAAAGATGTTATAAATAGCAAAATTCAGTAAGAATCTTACTGGAATATTTAAAATCTTAAGAGAAATAAACCAAAACAATTTTTTTCCTTCTCTAATATCAACTAATAAAATTTTTAGTTATGTTGGATCTAGTAGCAGATCTAAATGGAATTCTGCAATAGGTAAGAGTATCGTATAATGTATTCCAACCAAACCCAATTTGCCGTCAATCAGATGGGCAAGAATGCGATCGTGGTGAAAATTTTGTGAGAGTTTGAGGTGAGTAGCAACAGAATCTAACAAGAGAGCGATACGATTATCAGAAAAAAAGATGCTCAGGGGAAAAGGTAATCGAAAAACACTCCATGTCATGATCGATGTGATCTTATAAAAAGGTGTATTCAACACAGGTAAATGAAGACGAAGTTAATGTGGGGAAAAATGTGAAAAACAAGTTATGTGCGCTGTTGTTATGAATTAGAGAAAAGAGAGCAAAATAGAGCAACTAAATGATTTTAAAAACAGAGAGCTGTCAAAAGAATGATTATTGCACAAAACGAACTACCTGTCAAAATATAAAAGACAAACAAAATGGAATCGGATAAAAAAGAACAAAACCAACAACTTTGCGCGACTGTTATACAAAAACCAACACGATGTCATATTTAAAAAAATAGTTACAACCAACCAAGCGATCAGCTGTTGAGGATGGTCAAAGAGCCATGATGGCCGCTTCAGTTAAGCTGCTATACGAAAACCTGTATTTCGTGACAGACAGCAAATTATGAAAATTGCAGGTAACCATTAACATCAACGCAGTTATTAATCATCCACGGTACAGAGCAGACGTCGAAGTAATGCAAACGCATACTCGGGAAGCGATAAAGTAATAGCTTAAAAGCGTTTAATATATTCTTAAATTTAATTTATGACGTTTTCAAGGGTTTATTTTTTTATTGGTGCATTCAAGAAAATCCTCAAGATGCTGGTGTTGCGCACGCTTTCGCTCAATTTGTGCTCGCCTTAACCTAGAAAATTTTATTGTTTATATTATTTCTTGGTTTTGTTGTTCTTGTAATGTTATAAAAAAAATATAATTTATGAGCATTTCCTGCACAATGAGAAAAATCAGCGAACAAGAAGCAAAAACAAATCATGCTAAAGTTGTATGCGATATTCTAAAAACAACAACAGTAACAGCGAAAAGCAAAGCAACTCATAAATTAAAGCAGCTAAATAGCTGCTATTACTAAAAAACTACAACAACAACAGCAAGAACTCTTGCTAGTATTAGCAGTAGCCGCAATCAAGTCGCACAACTGCATTTTTCTCAATGAACTTGATTTTTATTGTTGTTTTTGCATTGTCTTACACCCCTTAGCCCTTTATCACATTTGCGCCCTTTTGCTTGTTGGTCCCGGCGTTGTTGGTCTCGGCGTTGAACTATTTCGCCAAAGTTATTTTTTTCTTTGTATACTTCCTTTTCCATATTTCTTCAGACTCATATTTATTTTCTCAGTTCGCTTTTACTTAATTTGTTTTCATTTTAGTTCGCTTCATTTTGTGTTCAAACTTTGACCGTGTTGGCAGCGAGGTACCGCGTGCGTGGTCATCAGGTACTGGTTTACCGCCGGCTTTACTCTTAAGTTCGAATTCCTTTTTTTGGTTTTTTTCAAGTTCCTCGTGAGATGCAGCTTTGTAAAGTTAGGCGCAGTGATAACGTTGTTGGTGTGGTTTTTGACTATATTCTTTTTGTTTATTCTTGTTTACCAAATTGTTTTTTGGCGGTTAATAAATTTTGCAATAAATTGACTAATTGTTGTGGTACCTACAGCAGCGCCTTGCAGAAGCCGGTATCGTTTCTTGTTAATGTTTCGACGCATCGACCAAGCAACAACGGATGCAGTCGATAACAGCGTGTATTTATCATTAAGTCTAAAAAAAACATATTAATAAATTGTAAGATATCACAAGTGTTGATCAAGATTATTGTGTAGCACGATACGCAAACGATAAGCGAAATGTGCATATTGTATTGAGATTCCAAATTCGTGTCCTTCGTTGTATGAGATGAAATTTGCTCAAAAACTGAATTAATTTAAAATACAATAAACAAAAAATATATTAATATCAACTTATATCTCGTTAATAATAAAAGTTAAGTAAAAGTCATTACTGTCTCCGTAAAGTTATGTTGAGATAATTTGTAGAGGAATTAAAAAACACAATTGAAGGGCATAATGCAAAAACATGATATGCCACATAAAAAATATTTTGAAATAATCAACAATACAGTTTTGAAAAAAGCATTTTCGAATGAAGAAGTGGAAGTGTTTTACAAATGGGTTACAAATTAAAATTAATTAAATAATCAAGTAATTGATCGATTTGGGTCAAAGTCATAAGTAATTAATTGAACATTTGGTTGTGAAAATTAGCCACCTTTTAGTTAAAACACTAGCTTCTAGCGAAGCAAAAAAAACTCGTTTCATTTCTATGGTGCATTTCGACAAACTGTCGAACACCAATAAATATTGAAGTAAATAAAAAGCAACTAGTACAGATGGCAGCCTTGGTAGAGTTGATGGCGGTAATCTATAAATAGCCTCCTGCTTTAAATGACATATGATTAAGTAGCCAATTTGAACGTTCAATACCTTCAATATAGTTAAGATGAATGAGTTCCAAAATGTGTGAAATCATATGCGTCTTTAGCAGTGAGTTTGATCGCAACTTAATCACTCAAAGACTACTGAAGAGGAAATGTAGCTATTTAAGAAACAGACTGTCTACTCAGCTAAGTGATTGACTCTATACAGAGTTATAATTGTTATTTTTTTAATTAAATTTTTAGCGAGGCATTACAATTTGGGTTGCAAAGGTCGAAGGTGGCCTTAAAGAAAACGAACCGGCCATTTCAGCCTTTGAAAAAACTTTTACTGAGCTTCTTATGGTCAATTGTGTTGTGTTTGTTCTTTAATGTTTGTACACAATTAATCGAGAACTGGACATACGAGTTTTAAGATGACTTAGAACGGACCATGTTCTCAGAAAGCTTTTTAGGGCCGTTTCAACTCTCTGTGGTATGTCGTTCGTTGTCTGAAGAAGGGTTAAATCTCAATTTTAAAAAATATTCTGAGCAGATGGTGGTGATTAAACTTCGATTCTCTTGTCTTGTTATTCGCCTCTTAGTTATCTCTTAGTTTGCCTTATTATTCGGGAAAATCTTGCACTTTTCTAAAGAGTGGAATTTGCATTAACTTCTATTTCAAAAGAAAAAACACAAGTATTGTAACATTTAATCCATTTGTTAGTGAAGACTAAGCCTTCTTAAAATTAAGCACTAGCACAATATTTCAATGCCTTATATTTAACCTAGGTAATTAATCATGTGTGCAATCTAAAGATTGAATTTGTTTGCACGGTGTTAAACTATTTTAAATTGGAAAAATTTAGATTATATACTGAGAAGAGATTTTCTTTCTTTCAACCCATATTTGGTAATAGTTAACAAATGTCATAATTGCTTATGGCGAAATAAATATTTGGTTATTGAAAATAAGTTATATATTTGATCCTACTAGGTGAGACAAAAGTTTATTTGATTATAATTACTATACCACTATCTAGAGGGGCCAAAATGCTTTGTAAAATAAAAATAAATTGTTTATTTGAAACAAATCGTTTCAAAGTGAGAATCAAACAAATTTCAAGTTGAAACAAGTTTATAGCTGAGACGTCCGCTTGCTAAAAAATTAATTCAAATAAAAGTTAATTTTTGTCAAAAGGATGTTGAATTAAAAAAAACTAAGTGGCTCTTTCAGTCCTTAGAAAGACTTTGACCTTTAAATGTTTGAACACAAATGATCGAGAGCTAGACCTTCGAGAGACTTTGAACGGCTTATGTTCTCTAGAAACTTTACATGGTAATTTTTAACTCTCCTAGGTTTGCCATTGTCTACAGAAAGGTGGCGGCCGAACATAAGTATTAATTCTATTAAAAAAATATTCTCTCTGAGCTGGGGTTTGAGCCGCAGTTCCTAAGCTTACAAGCCACGACCTTTACCAGTAGGCTACGGCCACCACCTAACAATGTTGAATTAGGATTAATTTAAATACACTCAATAATCTCAACTGAGATTCAGTAATTATAACCAAATCGTAAATTGAACACTGAACCCTGAACACTCATTATATTCCGTATGAATAATCATTTACTATATCTGTTGGAATGATTATAAATTTTTGTCAACTACTTATGTTTTTCAATTATATGAATCAATAACTGCTATAAGATTTGAAAAGGTATTTTTTACTAAATCTTATTAATTATTATCAATTCTAAAATTGTGGATTATACTGTTTGTCAAAGCAATATCTATTTGCACCAACCAGAATCATTCAAATAAATTACTGCTTTGATTCAACATATACGAGTTTGAAAATCTACACTATACTTGGTAATATTTACCAAAACTTGTTAATTGTGAACAAATATCGTGAAACAGGCGCATCTAAGTGTACATGTTCTTATCTTTCACGGCAAAAAATTGAGAATCTTTGGTATTTTTACACGAAACTTTTAATTTGTTTATGAACGAAACGTTTCAAAATATATAAGGCTGTTCTTTGAGTTTACAAAAAGTTTTTGTTGCTGTTGTTGTTGTTGTTGTTGTATTTTAAACAAGTGTGATGCACGCGTAAAAAACACCTAAATTGAAAATGTGGATATCGGAGGGCGATATATCTGCCCTTATAGATCAAAGGCACACAAAAAAAAAATCAAAAACATCTTTTAAAAATTACCTACTTGACTGTGATTATTACATTATAAGTCAAAATTAGCACTTAAAAATTTCAAAAGAATTTAAGTGAAAAATATAACGAAATAGTCCTGAAAAGGCCCAACATTATTTTACTAACATAGAGAGTATGGTAAATCTCTCTAATCGTTGAGACTCTTTTGCAAAATGACATTATGTAAAAATTGCCTTTCCTTAAACTACACAGAAAGAAAGACCTATGGACTCACTACATAAATTTATGTACTCATGACATAAATTTCTGCACACATTAATTTGGTGATTTTCTTGTATATTTTCTTCAACATATACTCAGTTGAAATCTGTATTGACTGCATAAATCTGTTAAATAGTACTGCATATAGACAATAAAGAATTTTGTGTATTCATCACATAATAATGGGTGATTACATACTCACTATACTCATAACAATATTATTGTAAATAAAATTATGTAATAAGTACAGTTCCAATGTATATGATACATAGATTATTGACCCATTACATAAAATATAAAATTTCTGTATGTAGTGAGTACATAAATTATGAGCCTATTACATAAATATTAAATGACTGTTTGTAATGACTGCAAAGATTATAGGCCAATTACATAAAACTAAAAACAATTGCATGTAATGAGTACAGTGCCATTGTACGTAGAACGTAGATTATTTACCCATTACATAATATAACAATTATTTGTATGTAATGAGTACAGTCCCGATGTACGAGTACAAAAATAATTTACCCTTTACATAATGTACTAAAAATTTGCATGTAATGAGTACAGCTCCGATGTACGTAGTACACAGATTGCTGGCCCATTACGTAAAAAAATTTATAATTTTATATGATGAGTACAGTTCCTATGTACTTAGTACATGGATTATTGACCCATTACATAAAATAAGAAATATTTTTATGTAATGAGTACAGTTCCGATGTACGTAGTACATACATTATTGACCCATTACATACAATAGAAATAATTGTATGTAATGAGTACAGTATCTGTATTTGTAGTACATAATTTTAATTGATGAGTACAATATACATAATGTAAAACGACAAATGCTTCAGAAAAAGAGACTAAACAGCGAAATTTGTAAAAAAGCATAAATAATTATTTTTGAATGTGTAATATTATCTTTATTAAACAGCTTATTTAATGTCATTTTCAAAGTTATCTATTTATGCAAAATGTGTATGGGATTCAAATATTTGGTGAGTTTAAAACACCATTGCAAACATTTAAATTAAAAAAATATTAAAGATATTAAGAAAAACATTAAATTGGTAACACTGAAATAAAACGAAAAATAAAGATAATAAATTTAATTAAATCAAAACTCAAAGGAAAGAACTCGTCTTCAGATGCTTAAAAATGTAAACTTAAATAAAAATATAAAATACACGCTATGCCGATTTAATCATTTTTAGTGTCCGACCGAAACCGGAATTTTGGCCGAAACCGAATATTCGGCCATTTTATAATATTCAGCCGAAACCGAAACTGGTTATTAATATGAATATTTAAGTTTTTATAAATAACTTTTTATTTATTAAAAGGAAACAAAAGTACTTTCATACAAATAAGAAAAAATTTAATATAAAAAGTATTATTTGAATATTAATATTCAAGAATAATAAATAATTTAAGTTTACTATAATAATAAATGAGATAATTTTTTATTTTATTTCCGTACACACTCAAAATAATATGCACCTACAATGCAAAATTTTATATTACTACAAAACAAAGTTCTACTTTCGTTTGTTTTTAAAGGTTTAGTATTATAAAAATAGAAGTATTTCATTTTCTTTTCCTTTATTCCACACACGCATAATTTGTTCCGAAGTTTAATTAGCAATTTTTAGCTTTAGTACCTGTAAAACTTTATAATTAATTGCAATAGAGATGATAAAATCGAAAATGATTGTATCGAACGCATAAAATTAACCAAAATGTTTGCCGTTAACACAATAAATCAAATTATAGACGAATTATTAATTTTTGTTTTGTGCAATGTGTTGTTAATATTTTTATTAAACGAAATTTCCATATTTGAATTAAATGAGTGATTTAAGAAATTTTTACCTAAAGTTTCGGCTATCCTCAATATGGCCGAATAGCCGAAACCAGCCAAAACTGACAAAAAGGGCCGAAACTGGCAGTAACCGAAATCGAAACCGAATATTCGGTCGGACATTAATCATTTGCAGCAGAGTTGCAATAAAATTGTCAATAGAAACATTAGCTGCATTCCCGTGGTTCTATTTTATTCACAAAACAAAAATAAAAATTTAAACGAGCTCGATTTCTAATCTTAAAATGCTGCCAAGTTTCAAGCATTTTTTATCAAAACGAACATAGTTGGCAAATCTAAATAACTATTCATTTTCCTATTTTGACGTTTCACCGCTCAATGGGCGTTTTGGTATTGTTGTTTTCTTTTGTTATTGTTCTTAAAATAGCTGTTCAAGACTGTGATGACAAATTGATATAAAGTTGAACTAACGTTGTTTTACTGAGATTTGATCTGATCTAGTGCCACGGGAATGCAGCTATTGACTATTTTGTTACGTCCATTATTGGTAGCAACAAAGAGTGAGTAAAACCACATCTCAACGAAGGTCCAGATGTTGCGGCAGTCGTCGCGATATTTTATGTTTAGGACATGAAACACTTTAAAACACATCAATAGCACCTATAAAAAATACAAGGAAATTAATTTATGGATAATATCTATTAAATTTGTTACTTTAAATTATATATCTGTGTTTATAAGTAATAACAGCTTAAGTCTTATTTCAATATTTGAAAAAATTTTCATGTTTTTAATCGCTATAAACGTTCTATGAAATGTTCTTTGATTTTTGTATCACAACTACATCAATAACTCAGTTCTGTCTTAAAACGACTCAAAGCTATTATTGCTTGTGGGCACAGATATATATCGATGGCTAAGCGCACAAAAGTGATAAGTGAATAATTTTAAATGTTCAAGACCGTCAATTTCATTTAAAATTTTCGAATGATTGCTTTTTTTACTGCCACATCTGATGTCATTTCTGATCTTATGTTTGTTCGAGATATATATTATACTATTTTATTGTACGCAAAAGAAAAACTATTTCTTATGTACTAATATATGAATAAAGCCAAACTACAAATCACAAAATTACAAATTACACATTTTAGAATATATGTATTCACCATATAGATGGAAGGCTTGAAGTGTTACTGATTTCATTCAAACATTGTATTAAAAAATCATTTTGCTCAAAATATTTCAGGAATTGAAATGAAATTGGAAGCAGTGTGCCTTTCGTCACGTGCTCAGCAAGAATGACTTCATTCTGCAAATAAATTTCAGTAATAGTATTACTGATAGTGATTTGTTGTTGTAGTGGCGCCATGAAACCACCCTCTCCGAGTTTTTAATATTTTTTAAAGTTATGAGGGGCCACCGATCTTCACTACCCGTTGAATAACGGCCGTTAACGGTATTTTTGAAAGAAGATATTATTGGCTTTATCAAATTGGAAACCATGTTTTGTTCAATGCCAGTTACGTATTTTCGCGTTAAATTTGGCGAAATACGCTAATCCACAAATAATTTAATGGCATTGATTGATGAAATTATATATATTGTACAAAATATCGCAAATATAACGACCAAAAAATTTCATTTTCATTTACCAAAACATTGTACAATAAGAACTAAGTTATTTTACAGTACGACAAGAAAAAATAAAATCAAATTCATAATATTATTAAATCAACAAGATTCATAAAAAAATAAAGCATGCAACTATTATACTAGGACTTACCTCGGCATATTCACAATACGTAATTGACCGTAATTGACAGTAAATCACTTGAAAATGAACACTTTTTATTATTTTATTTTAAATCTAATTATCGCTTACACATGTGGTACACACAAGGTTATTGTTTTTTGTTTCTGTGCAGCTGCGCCTGTGAATGATTCGGCGCATTACATCAATAACGAAAATCTTAAAGTTGTTGTAAAAGATTTTAAAGAGCCCTATACACGCTGCAACCAAAGCAAAGCTGGAAGTGTAACTTGGAAGTTTTTGACAGACGCAGCGTGTGTGTCGAATTTACGCAACTCATTGACGGTTGCAACTAAGGTTGCAGCAAAATTAAAATCGTTTAATATTTTGGTCGCAGTTGCAATTTTTATTTGCTGCGCTGTTGCTGCGTTGCAGCGTGTGTGGCAAAATGAACTGCTGCAATCATCGCAGCGTGTGTGTCAAACGTACTAAAAAAGACGTAATCTGGTTGCAGTTCCATTAATGTTTTGGTTGCAGTGTGTATGGGCCGCATTAGGCGTTGGCGACCGCTGTTTTATTTACTGAATACATGTTCCTTCTTAACCGCATAAGCGAGACTAGTCTCACTTTAATCACATTAGTAAGACGTATACTGAGTACATATTTTATTTATTGAAAAAGCTGTGAAATTGTTGCGCCTGTGAAGGATTCGGCGAATTACAACAATCATGAAAATCTTCAATTTGTTGTTAAGAGTGAAAAGAGTTAGTCGCTGGTGACCACTGTTTTATGTACTGAGTACATATCCCTTTTTAATCGCATAAGCGAGATGTGTACGGAGTCCATACTTTATGTATTGAATATAAGTCTTACTTTAATCGCATAAACTAGACTTGAACTTAGTCTTTATTTAGTGTATTAAGTACATTTCTTGTAAAAAACATTACAATAAATATTTATTTAATACACGTTGCTTATATTTATAACAGTCTGCAATGTATTCAACACATAATTTGATAAATTGAATACATTTTTCATTCCTTTCACTAAGTGAAAAAATTGAAATGTGACCAGTACGGGCTCACTTTAGTCCGTACTTATAGCTCTCGTTACGTTCTCATACAAGATGCAGTACATAGATTTTACATAGATGTCTCTGTACTGACGTCATAACTTTTGCCTTTAGTGTAGACTAATTTACGAACAAAGTAATACTAATCGAAAATTTTTATTTGCACTAAAATTATTCGAAATTAGTTTCTAATATAAGGAGATATTTTCACTATGAAAACTGAAACTTGGCTAATTTTCCCTTTTCGATCTCCCAAAAAGTAACATTTCTTAAATTTATATTTTTGTTATAAATTTTTCTGTTTATTTAAAATTTTGTACAACCGTTTTTAAACAATTTCCTAATACACAACCTTAATGTCTTATTCACTCGTCTTACTCAGTTGTAGATAAAATTTCGCTTATTTTGCTTGATTAAGAATGAGTAAGCTTACGGGAACGCGACTTCAAGACCTAGCTCGGACAAAATATTTTTTTTTTAGTTTTTTATAATAAGATTTTTTTTTTATAAATTTTCATGTTTATTTAAAACTAAACTTTTTTAAAGTTTTCTATATGACCTTGTTATTTATTATGTTGATTTTCTATAATTTAAATACAAATTCTAAATGTTTGATAGTTTAAATCATACTTGACTTTAAATACAAATTCTAGTTGTTTGATAGCTTAAAATCGTTTATTGAACTTTAGGTCAGGTTAGAACAATTAAGAATATCAACATATTAAACTTTTTTAGAATAAAATATATTGAACTAAAGTAGTGATTAAGAAATAGTATTTTTGAGATTAAAAATTTTTTTAATCCAAAGTTTTGATTAAAAATTAGTTTAGCATTTTTAGCTGTGTAGTTTTTTGGAACTCTGAAAAGTAGCAAGTAATTTCTACTAGCAAGTAGTTGTTCGGGCCATCCTACCGTTGTTAAGATTTGGCCTTTCAGACATGTCAGAAACTGCTCGATTTTTTAAGCTGCTATCAAATCAGTTTGAGAAATTTTTTTTAAGCGTATCACCAGCTCTTGCAATTTATTATATGAATATCCCTACAGTTTAAAGTTAATTGGGTAAACCGTTCATGTAGTGGCCTTTTTGGACAATTTTATAAATACAAAAAGAAAACCCAATTATCCATACAATAGCGCATTTGGAAGAACCTGGCTTTTAGGAAGCTATTTTGAGGTGAACTCAAAAAAAGTGTTCAGCTTACCTTGTGACAAACTAGGCCAAACCACGAAACATTTCAGTGCTATTATTACTTAACGTACCGGAACACTTTTTATATTAAACGGTTTCTTTTTTTCCTCTAGCTACTACTATGTATTTGTTATTATAAATGATAGTTAGAGAATCTTAATAATATGCATTTGATACACAAAAAGTCATAAATATAGCTGACAAAACCGAAATCAATATATTTGAATTTTTAAAAGCTTAAATCCCGTCAAATGAGCGGGGTCGGTACGTTTAGTGTTCAAAATTGTTGAGTCCTCACGTAATGATAATAAATTGTAAATTGTAAATCCTTACACTTAAATTTTCCACTCAATAAATACAACGACCTCACACGTAGACATGACGTCATTTATAAGCCGTCTGCGGCTTGGCTTGCCATTTTACTTTTGCTTGTAACGTTCTTGTATGTAAACTTTGCCCCGTCTTTAACAGCTGCATTCGAAAATTCGTATATGCAAATTGTATTCTTATTTTTATTTGTGTATGTTACAATGTTTTTTTCTGCACTCACTGCTGCACAATAAATCTTCTCAGGTGCTAATTAATAGGCGTTTAGTGCTCGTTAAGCTTGTTTGTTTGTGTTTGTAAGCTGCGGCAAAAAGCTACAACAACAAAAAAAAATACTTACAAAACTCATCGTGCATTAAATATGATTTCAATAAAACATTATACAGTATATATATCATTATTTGACATTGTTAGCTGTGAAAATATATAAAGAGCTAATTTACTACAATAACGCTTTGAAGAAAGTTAGGTTTTAAGAAATAAATACAAAAAATTATCATTATTTAATCAAAATCAAATAAATCACAATATTTCGTTAAGACAAAGAAAATGGAGCCAATAGATAATCAATAACACTACAAATTTTAGTAGCAAATTTAGCAAATCGTATTTCAATTCTTTTTTTCTTTATCATTTGCAGAAATAAACTTATTAAATTTTAAAGAGAAAATTTTTTCTTGCAACTCATTATAACATCGTTGTTTATTATAGAAAAATCTAAGACATTGATTTCTTTTTTCAGACAAATTATTCCACAGAGTTTTAATTTGTTCCTCAAGTGTTTCATCAATAGTATAGTTTCGTTTATATAAAACCATCTAGGAAATGAAACTTAAGTAATGAGTTATTTAAGAGAAAATGTATATAAAATATATATATATTAAAACTTTTCTGTGAAGCATACAGACACATAAGAAAATATAAAAATCACTCGATAAGATTGAAATCTGATAGAAAAAATAAAAATTAAAAATAATTTCATGCACATTAAATACAATTTGCTGAAAGCACCAACACAGTTCAATCTACAGCAGCGTTAAAAAAACTACAACAAAACATATAACAAGCAACAAAATTTTGCTTAAGTGACCAAAACAGCTTTGCTGTATTTGCTAAGTTGTGCATTAAAAAATTTGTAATCAACAGCTAATGAAATTTAATGCGAGAATTTTTGAGAGAAAAATAGGAGAAATAATTTTTTCAGCTGTTGTTAATCTTTTTAAATATTGTGGGATAAAAAAGTTGTTCAGGCACTGAAAACTTATATTACCCAAACGAAAAACTGTACAATACAGCGACTGTGAATGGGGTTATAAAATTCCCCCGCTGGGAGGGGAAAAACTATTTGGTGCAAATACTATTTTTAAAGTTAGGTTTCTCCTTCCAAAATAGTTACATCTAAAATTAATCTTGAATGTGACTTAATTCTTTTTTTAAATTACATAAATTTTATTATAAATAATATTACATATATTTGATTTGATCGCGGAAAAAGCGATACTCATACTTAAGAAATAAAATACCTCTAGAAGGACGTAGAAACTGAAAAAAACAAACATCTTTGCAGCAATTCCATACCGTTCCAAAACGTACCGAAATAAAAAAATTACGGAATGACCATATCCGATTTGGGTCAAATTTTACATGAAGCTTCACTGACGAAAATAAAAACTTGACTTGGAGGAAAAAAGTTTGGAGTGATCTTTGGCGGAGTTACAGGGTGCACAAAATTGACAAAAATCGGAAATAAGTTGAAAATCTATTTTTACGAAAATTCATATCTCGAACATTTGATGCAAAAAGGGCGTGAAAAAAAAACCGCGTTTAGAGAAAATCAAGTAAAAATTTTTTGAGAGCTTGTAGCTCATAAGCCAATGGTTAAATTTTGCGTATTATAAATATATAAATTAAATTAAGATATCTTAAAAAGTCATGTCGGAAGCCTTTTTTGCATAAAACACCTTTAATTGCTCCGATTTTGATAGAATTTGGTATGCGTGCAAATATTTGATAAAGCAACAACTGTTGTTCATGTCAATGTTGTTATTAGAGTTATTATCGATGTGGATGATGTTTGCAGCTCTCTTTGAGCCCGTATTTGTCATAAGCAGGGCTCGGATTTTGATGACCTAAAAAGCTGCAGAAAATTACATAAATGACCTAAAAACGGCAGAAAATTACCTTAAAACTGACAAAAATTACCTTAAAATGCAAACAATTTCAAAAAAATTACATTTTTTAATACGGAAAAAATGAAAAAAAAAATTTATTAAAATTTCGGTACAATGACCTAAAATCCCGAAAAATGCTCTATAAATTAAAAATGCTCAAAAATGACAATAAAATAACTCAAAAATCGCTGAAAATAACCAAAAAATGCCCTAAACCTATTTAAAATGACATAAAACCAATAAAAAATGACGAAAAAATTACCTAAAAACTTTACATATTTGGAATTAAGGAAATATAAATGGACGCTCTACATTACCAGGAAATGTTTTAGAAGCAGCAGAAAAAATATGACATGCCATCGAAATCCTAACCCTGGTCATAAGTAATAATACAGAGCAATATAAAAAGCTCAAAAACTTTATTATTCAAATGATTAATAAGCCTGTCAATTTTTTTTAAATTATTTACTTTCATTTTTTATAATTAGTGGAAGACATTATTTATTTAACACATATTTTTAAAGACAAAAGTGTTATAAATGCTATATAGTCTCTGGCTTAAGAAAAAAATTAATATTGTATTGTCCATTACACCTTCTGTGACAGGAAAACACGAATTGGCTCAAGAAATTAGTTGCAAAACCGCGGATTTTATGATTTTTATTCTTAAGATTGATATAAATCGTTTGTTTCTTCCATCGTTTTTTCTTTTTCAAATGTCTTTTTGAGCCAATCTGCATTTTCCGGTGGCATGAAAGGCGTTAGGGCCAAAGCATCCTAAATTTCTTCTAAGCTCAGACTACAACGTTGAACTAGTAATAAATTAAAATCTTTTATACTACATTATATTGACCAAACATCCGACTATATCTTGACTACTTTCATTTAACTATATGTAAACTTTTTCTTCCTCTTGCACACATCACATTATTCAAATGAAGTAGATGAATTAATAAAAATAATGTCGACTTTTTGATGTAAGACGTATATGACCCGGATCCGCCATTTTCTGATTTTATACTCATAAAATCCAAAAATTCATCAACTCTACCTTTTTTATAAATTTCCCTACCTATTAAATATTTTTTTTTTATATTATACACTGTCAAAAATTTGAGGGTAAATTTTATCTTTTTTACAACATTTGTGTGGTATAAACTTTTGTTATTCCAAATAATTTCTAAATTTTATACTACTCAATATTATAAAAATAATAAAACATACATAATTTAAAAATGTTATATGGATATCATGTGTAAATCAAAATATATTCTGGTTCGAAAGTAAAAAATTCACCAAAATCGGGAAATTTAAAAATATAGTGGTTTCGATTGGTCTGAGGAGAAAAATTGTCTGGAAAAATTTATAAGATTAAGGTATAACTTTTATAAAATTTTTGTTTGGATTTATATGTATATAACATAGTATACAATTTATCCTCATATTTTTTACTGTGTAAGTATAGTTGATCATTATCGTCTTATTCATGTATATTCTACACTTCTTGCAACTAATAATTGCCCAAACACTATCAAATAGCTTTTGAAATTGTTCAAATATCGACCTTTTGTCACACGCCCATATCATATAAAAAAAAGATGACTCAAAAATGGCGTGTACCTACAGTGGCTCACAGCTTATTTTATGCAGTGCATACTTTCAATTTTAGGGCTTTATAACAACGAAACTAACAGGAATTGAAAAAATAATATGGCATAATTTAAAAGAACAAGATGTTTAGTTTAGTGAATTTACTTAAATTATTGTTAAAACATATATTAAGTTGGCTTAAAATTAAGAAACCAGAAAATACTGCTTAATTTCATATCACAGCTTATTTTATGCAGTCACTTGTTATTTATAAATTATTCGTATTAATTAATGTTATTTGATATTTTTATTATTTGGTATGATAGCCCTTGTTGTCCACAACAGATCTAAGGTGGTTTGGCATTGATGCGACCAGTTTTTGAGTGATAGGTGGCGAAATATTCGCCCACTTCGTTTTCAATATCTCTTTCAGGTGGTTTTTGTTTGAAATTTGATATTTCATGATGTTATTTTCGAATAAAGACCACACATTTCCAATAACATTAAGGTCTGGCGACTGTGCTGGTGGCGTCATCAACTGTGGGCAGTTTTATATTAGCCTGGATTGCACAATACCCGCTTTGTGCTTTTGATCGTCATCCTGGTAAAATCGGAAATTCAATTTTATACCTTGAGCCTTTACACTCTGTAACAAATTGTTCTTCAGGATCTGTAGGTACTTCAATTTGTCCATTGTTGTTGCAATAAACGCCATTTTCCCAGTACCAGCAGCTAGCATGCAGGCCCAAACCATGACGCTGCCACCGCCATGTTTCACGGTTTGTTTTAAGTTTTTTTTTTTTGACCTCGGTATTCGGTTTTCGCCACATATAGCACATACCATCTGAACCGAATAAATTGATCTTCGATTTATCTGAAAAAATAACCGAATTCCAGTACTCTGGGGCCTTGGACATATGTTCTTTGTCGTAGTTGAGTCTCCATAATCTGTTTTTGGGGGCTAATAAACGGCTTGTTTCGTGTTACTCGACCATGAAAGTTCTTTTTGCGCAAGACACGTCGAAAAGTTTCAACACTACACTGTTTGCTCAGGTCAGCTTGAACTTCAAAAGCGATTTTCGGAGCTGAGAGTCTCGGGTTTGCCTTTATCTTCCGTACAATATGCCGCTCGTCGGTTGCATTAAAAATATTGTTTGGTGCTTCTTTGCTCTTATTGTGCAATCGATTCTTATGGACGAAGCGCTCGGTGATCTCTTGCACTGTAGAGGAATTGATATTAACCATTTCAGCCATTTTTCGCTGCGAGGTGCTGTTTTTAAAATAGTATATAACCAATTTTCATTGTTGTAGCGTTGTGCGCGCCCCTATTTAAGGAATCATAAGCCTGGTTTTCACTAGGTCAGTTTTCAATGACAAATGTTGTCAATCTAATGGAAACGTATTGTCATTTACATTTGTTGTCATATATGACCACTGATTGTCATATAAAATCACAAACAGATAGAATTTTGCTAGTCAATCAAAAAATCGTTGTATGACAAGAAAAATTTAAATGCCAACATGTTGGCATTTTGTGTCAGTTGTTGCCTACAAAAAAAATTTTGTTTTCATTTTTTGTTTTTCACTGCTGGCAAAGTTTTTTAAGGGCCGCTTTCTCAATGTCCGGTTAAGCAATAATCAGAATTTTAACCAATGATTTCGAAGATGCTGTCAAACTTTAAAATTTAAGATGACGGAGAGAGTTGCCACCTAGATTTTTTTATTTTTGCGAATTCTTGTAATTTTGAAATTCTGACAACGGAGTTGATTTCGAATATAATGTCACAGTTTTAAAATTTAAGATGGAGGTTAGGGTTGCCACCTAAATTTTTACCACAGTATTGCCACCTAATAATATGTATTTTTAAGAGTTTTAAACATCATTTATCAGTGTTAAGGGGTCGCTGATTTTGAATCTAAAATCAGAATTTAAAATTCAAGATGGTGGATAGGGTTGCCACCTTAATTTTTTTTAGTTTTATAAATTCGGGGCCGGCAAAAAAAAATGGTACACCAAATATGGGTCGCTGAATTCGAATCCGTTGTCAGAATTTCAAAATTATAAAATTTTGAAATAATAGGGTTGCCACCTAATTATATGTCTTTTCAGTAGTTTTAAACGTCATTTATCAGTGTTAAGGGGTTGCTGATTCCGAATTTAACGTCAGAAATTTAAACCTCAAGATGGTGGATAGGGTTGCCACCTTAATTTTTTTTAGTTTTATAATTTTTTTTTTTTGTCTTCATAGTTGTTGTGTTTTGTCTTCATAGTTACCTACTGCGCGTAGGTAAAGGTTCTTGAATATTACGCGATATGCGAATATAATGAATGTTAAAACTTTTTTTCTATTAGATATTTTTTTCTAAAATTTTGTATACGGGTTCTTAAGACCATACAGAACCATATTCTTACGAAAAACCAAAATTGATTTTTAATTTTTTACACACTGTAATAGTATGTAAAATGTTTTGTATTTGACGTTACCTGTTAACTAAAGATTTTGACTTACGTCACAAAATATGACCAACTGAATGATTAAAATAACATCAGTAGCTGACTTGCTGAAAATACGAAAGCTAACGGGTAAATCGACTTCGACCATAATCGAGTTTTGCCAAACAAAGGTGACTCAAAAACCTTTTGCTCAAAAAAATCGAATTTTTTCACGTCGATTATTGCATCTTGAGAAATCGTAGTTACGTGACTTCAATTTTATTTAAGGACATATTATCAAATAATTTTTTATTTATTGTTGTTAATTTTTAACAATAATAATTTGCGAAGGAAATAAATTCTTTGGTATATCTTAATTTTTTTAGAAACAAAAGTCGCAGAGTGTAACGTCCCCATTCTTGGCCAAAAAGAGAAGGACTGATCGTAGAGCTATGAGAATTAGCACGAATATCTTGCTTGGCAAAATTAAGAAATGTTGAGAAAGTTATACAAATCCGCCCTCTGCCACACCCACCTCCCATATAAACGAAACCCATTTTTGCCTGAAAAATTTTTGAAATTTCGTTGATGTAGTCTTGAAGTACTACATCAATTTCTTTTGTAATAATAGATAAATGGAAAATTTCATAGGCGAATGCCACTCCCATTAATAATATTTTAGAAATTCAGCCTTGAAAAATACTACCAACATAACTTAACAACGTTTTTGTTTAAATTTGTAAGCTTTTTCAGGCCTTAATCAGCAAGGAATTTTTAAAAATTGAGTTGTTTTGTGTTTGTGTGAGTCGAAATTGTTAAAAGTAATCAACTGCCATACATCGAATAAGTCTTAAAGTTTAACTAAACAGGTCACTATAAGAAAAAAATGTATATCTTCTGTTTTAGTAAGTAATAGTAAGAAATTTTTTTGGATTTGGTGTAACGCAGTTCTAATAATTTTTTCGTGAAAAACTGTAGTCAATCTTTTTCAAAATAATTTTTTAAACATTTTTAAAAATTGAATATTTAAAAATTTTTATCCCGCTTTTAGTGTTAACTTTTATGATAAGATTCAAACCATATGTTAAAAATGTAAGCAAAAACAGTAATTTGCCAGACATAAGAAATTTTAAACTTTATTTTGATATAAAAAAAAATTAGATTAAATAAAATGTGAATAACAAGAAAAATTAAATTTTTTTTAAAAAATGCAACTTTAACAGCTTGTTATAACGAAACGGCTGCAACTATTAAAAAAAATTAATATCGATTTTTCACCCAAGATATATTCTATTGAAAGCTATAAAAAATTGGAAAAATTAAAACATCGATATACTATACTTTCGGCCGCTTATTTTACACTGTGTGTCGTTCTCGACTTAATTTATCATTTTCATCAAGGGACTTGAGGGCGCCCCTGGCTTAGTTGCGCCCGCACGCAATGCGGGCTCTGCGGGCCCGCGTTTTACGCCACTGTATTGGCCCGATAAAATTTGCTACAGCAAAGCAAAAAGAAGTCAAATCGTGGCAGAAAGACGATGAAGTCAGAAGTTCGGAGCTTCTTGAAGCAGCAAAGTAAAGTGCTGAGAGGAAGAAGGGGAGCACATCGCAAAAACCAACATGCAAAAAAGCCTATAAACAGCGTCGTCAGGAACCTTCTTCCTAAGAAGAAGACCCGAGACTTCTGCTTGTTGTTTTCGGAATTGATGCAAAAAAAATGAATTCGAACAATTCAAGTCATTGCAACAAATGCGACCGGCCATATCACTTGAAATGCGTCGACATGGGCAACCACGGTTACTACACCTGTCGAAACTGCGACTCTGACCTCGATATTAGTGATGAATAATAAATTTTCAGTCGTTTTTTCACTATATTTTCATTATATTTTTTTCATTTATTTTTGGGCCGCAAATAAAAGAATTTTTTATTGAATTCGATGACTTTTTTTCAGTATTTTAGTTTTTTGCTGACTTAGGAGCCTGCCCGAGGCCATTAAACCGATTTATGTTGATGCTTATACATGAGAACGAAAAGTTCTTTTGGTGAAACGCTTCACCCCACCATTTTTAAAAAATCGGCAAACGAACATATTCGAAGTATCCCCATAATTTTTTGCCGAAATCGAAAATGTTCAAATCCGAGCACATAGAAACTAAGAAAAATGTCCATTCTTGTGATTTAAGCAAAAAACCGTTAAAAAATTATAGCTTTTGGAGGCTCAAAAAAAAAGCGAAACCCCACTGCACTCTAGATAAAAATACGTTAGATTTAAGTCAAGTACGTAGTTCTTTCGACTATAACTTTTATCTTTGAGATAACATTATTTATCATTTTCGAGCAGCAACTTATATGTTGAGCTGAAAGCGAAATTTGTTGATAATTCAATACTCTTGAGCTGTTGTCGCAAATGCATTTAGTTGTTGGAAACGAAATGTTCAATTAATGTTGTTGGTATTATTCACAAAACTGTTAATAATCACAACTGTGCAATAATCACATAGTCCTTGTGAGTACTTAGTAGTAAAAGAAGTTTTATATTTTCTTACTGTGGGCAATAATTGGAATATTAAAAATTAAGTTGATCTCTAAGGATTTTTTTTTGTGAACAGCTAAAACTTGAAAAAATTAATTTATTATCTTAGTACAATACAAATATTTTAAGAGTTTGTATAAGTTTCAAACTTCATGCCAACCGGTTTTCATAGATTCAAAAGTTTTCAAATATATTTAAAACATTTATAAAGTTTCCAATACAAAATATAGTGCCTTAAAAAAAATTCTATCCGAGAACAGTTGATAATATGTAAAAGAGACGGAAGCCTTATTTTATTCTATTATAAAAACATCATTATACAGATCTTTACATTTCTGGTTCAGAAGTGGCTCATCCAGTCTGAGTTTTAAGATAGTTCAAGTATTATACCGAAAACATTACTATTCTGAGCAGTAGCGTAGCAAGGTGGAGCGGGGGCGGTCCTTATACGGTCCGGGTGCACAGCCGGAAGGGGTGCAAAATTTTTTGGATTAATATAAATTTTCTTTTAATAGGAGCGCACAGAGCTGGGTTGATATGATTCTTTTTTAATTTAATTCCACCTCAATTGCAATTCCTTGGAATTGGGAATTGGTAATTGTACATCTCAATTCATCAGGAATGTAATTGGAAAAACTTTTAAAACATATTACAGGAATTGAAATTGGTAAACGGACATCTCAATTCCTCGGAATGGAATTGGAAAAGAATTGCCAATCCCATTACAGAAATTGTTACACTTCAATTCCTCAGGAATGCTATTGAAAAAATTGTAAATTCCATTACCGGAATTGTATTTGGTAATTGAACGCCTCAATTCCTTAGGAATAGAATTGGAAAACATCGCATAGTTAGTTGATTAATGAAATCTTGTACAGGTGTGTGGAAGTTTTGTACCAAGAACCTTGCAAAAGTCGGCGGGATTGGACCAGGTAGTGTAGCAGCTATATATTTCGTTCTCACTCAAAATGTGGTATTAAATTAAAAAATTGGTATCTTCGATAATACATTTATTTGAAAATATTTCATTAACCCACTAACAGAGGGAGTCAAATAAAGTTTTCTAATACATAATGAAGTAATTTTGAGTTAATGAAAAAGTAATTGAAATTACATGAATTAAATTGCGAGCCTTAAATCAAGTAAGTTCTTAAAGATGCAACAACAACAACATCAACTCTGTATAGAGTCAATCACTTAGCTTCAAAGCTAACTTGAAAGCTCGCAATTTAATTCATGTAATAATTTAATAGAACATAAAATAAATTAAGTAATTGAAAGTTTTATTTCAAATTACAATTCCTGTAATAGAGTTGACGATTTTCCCATTTCCATTTATAATGAATTAAAGTGTTCCATTACCAATTACAATTCCTGTAATGGAATTGACGATTTTTCCCCGATAACATTCCTGTGGAATTGAGACCAATTACCAATTCCTAATTCCAAGGAATATGAATTGAATTCAAATGAGTACTTTTTGACTCAGCTCTGGGAGCGCATAATTTAATATCAAAGTAAATAATTTTTTTCAATACCTATGATTAAACTTTTTATATTGGCTGTACTTTTCCATCGCTGAAGCCAATGGGTGCAAAAATTCCTGAATGCATTTCTTACAAATTTTAAATATATTTATAAAGTTTGGTGAAGGTATTAAATTTTTAAGAAATCATTCCAGCTGCCGTGCATTGCTTACTCGTTGTCTTTTGATGCGTTTATGTTGCGAGAATTATGAGAAAAAAAATGGAGAAATAAACTCCATGTTGCGCTCTACTTTTCTCTTTCTCTTCGTGTTCAGATAGCACAGCACAACAACAAAAGGATAGCAGTGAGGGGACTGCCGACCTAAGCGAAAACATGTATGTGAAATATAAGTATTCCCTGGAAGACTTTGTCCTGCCACGGACCGAATTTTCATGCTAATCGGAAAAAATTTTATGTTCTCACCCCCTCAACCTTTGATTATTTCTTTCAAAATATTTTTTATTCAGATTTTGTTCAGATTTTTATTCACATTTTTATTTTATAATTACACCAAACTATATTATTACATTTAAATTGAATATTGTTGATATAAAAATAAAATACAGGGAGCACTATTGAATGAATAATCCTCAAAAAGGATATTTAATTTTTGCTTACAATGTATATGTAGAGCTGTAGCTAAAATAAAATAAATTTACTTTTTTTATATGATATTTTATTTGATGGGTCTTGAAATCTCTTTTAGTGCCTGCATTTGAGATCTTGCTACAAGGAAACCAGAAAACATAGCAAGCAAAGTGCAGTTTACTTTCTGCCACCGATTCGGTTCATCCGTACATCCGGTTCACCATTAATGCACATTATTTTCATCTTTTATCACTTCATTATATTTTAAATTATGGGTTTTAATATAAAGAACACGGTAAAACATAAACAAAAATATAAATTAAACTCGATGAAATAATTAATATACACTTAAAATACATAATAATACACACATACATAAAATTTGTATTTACATACATTCCATTGAATTTCATTAACATTATTTTCACTGTTTGCGACATTAAGCATTGCATTATATTTTTAAAAAAGTTACTATAGGCTTATGGTAGCTGAAATAAGAAACAAACAATTTTGGACGATGCAGTCCTACTCGTGATAAAATTATTATTAGGTAGCCTTGACAACTACTTATTTTCTCACGAGCTGCAATTTCAAACAAAAGAAAACAATATGAAGTGCGTGTGTCACACACATTGGCAGCTTTCAGCGGAGTCAATAGTTGGCAACTGTTTTTTTTAAATCTAAGTAAGGAACCTTTGCAATTAAATGATCCATTCACAGCAGGTGACTTCTCTTAATGCGGCCAATGTGTGTGACACACATTCTCTATTTTGTTTTCTTTTGCTTGAAATTCGATCGTCGAAACTCGAAATGTCACTCCTACCTATTATTTATGATACCATGTCCCATGTCCCAGACAGAGAATATGCTGGCGACATTTATAAAACTACAAATGTTTTGTATGTTGGTCATGAAACTCAAATACACGCTCTTGGATATTAGCTACCAGGCTCTCAGCAAATGCAGCAAGCATGGCAAAATTAAAGAAGGTTGTGTTAGGGCGGAGAGCCAGCGGCCGAAACTGTCAAAACGAAGTTGACATTTCATACAAAATCTGCAACCAATGAGAATGGAATATGAAAGCAAGAATTGGCAAATATATCAAAATGGATGAGTTTGACAGTTATGGTCACTAAGAAAGAGAATACATTCAGCCCTAACACTACCTTGTTTAATTTTACTATGGCAGCAAGCAACCATCAATAAGTTTATCTGCTGACAAATCGTTCCTTCATAAAGAAATCATAAAGGATATTTACTGGTTTTCTGTCAATGTATATGTAGATCTGTAGCTGAAGTAAAATACATTTACAATAACAATTACCAAGCAAATCTATTACAACGATTTACAGAGAACAGCAGTATCACAACGGTTGCGCAACGTTAGAGGAGATGGACCGAATTGGTGGCGGAAAATAAACAGCACTTTGCTTGCTATGTCCCCTTTCACATTGGTCAAGAATTGAATTCAATTTTTTTACGTTCTCTTGTGAACTTGACGAAAGCTTTCACATTTGTCAAGAATTGAATTCAATTGAATGTCATCTACGTTTGCTTTCTTAAAAACAAAAGCGATTGAATCAACAGCTTAAAATATTAATTATAATTCATAAGCGATGGAAATATGCTTATCATAAATAAATATCGAAAATAATTCAACAAAATAACTTACATTCAAGTTTCAGTACAACAAACGCACGCCGATACACAAAAAAGAAAATTAAGCAATCTGAAAAAAATTAAAAAAGAAAAAAAGAAACACAAAAAATTGACGGTACAGAAACACCGGTACCATCAACTTTTTCTCCCTTTCGTCTCTTCCGATTTGCGGCAAATTGCTTACAAACTATGAGAATTGATTTCAATTCTTGACCAATGTGAAAGGGTCTAGGTTTTTTGTTTGCCTGGTAGCAAGATCTCAATTGGAGGCATTAAAAGAGACTTCACGGCCAGTCATACAAAAAGCAAATATCAAAAATTTTAAATTTATTTTATTTTAGCGGCTCTATTTTATTCACAAAACAAAAACAAAAACTAAAACCAGCTCGATTTCTAGCTATATTTCTGATCTTAAAATGCTGCTAAGTTTCAAGCATTTTTTATCAAAACGAACATAGTTGGCAAATCTAAATAACTATTCATTTTCCTATTTTGACGTTTCACCGCTCAATGGTTGTTTTGGTTTTGTTGTTTTCTTTTGTTATTGTTCTTAAAACAGCTGTTTCAAGACTCTGATGACAAATCGATATAAAGTTGAAGTAACGTTGTTTTACTGAAATTTGATCTGTTCTTGTGTCATGGGAATGCAGCAAATGTTTCGCAGCGGAGCGAAGGGAGGGGAAAGAATGACGTGTCAGCAGAGGAACTTTTTGATGGTTGCTTGCTTATGTTTTCTAAGTTTCCTATCTTGTTATCTTTGCTGTCTGTATTGATGACGAAAGTTAAGGCCCATTTCCAATGACGCGTGAGATGCGTTGCGTTCAACGCTGCGGAAGCTGCGGAAAAAAATCAATTTCCAATGGAGCGTGTGCGTTTTAATTTTTAAAAGTTTTGCAAGTTTATTCAAAATAAAACGCACTGATGCTTTGTGTTTTGTCTGACTGCATACTATTGGTCCCGTTAAAGGTTTTGCTGCAGTATGAGCAGATAGGGCGAGTTCAAAAATGCATTTTTACAAAGCATCAGTGTGTTTTATTTTGAATTGGTGCTAAGTTTAAATACAAAAACTGCGCAGCTCTGTTGATGTTCTTAAAAATAGTATAATTGCGCAGTTTTGGCTAACAATCTTTGAACCAATTCAAAATAAAACACACTGATGCTTTGTAAAAATACATTTTGGAACTCGCCCATATAGTTAGGCACTCCGGCATGTTGCTGCAGATATATCGTGAGTGTGGAGCGCGCCTTAAATGCCTGTGACCATTTGCACCACCGACTGTTCTTAAATGCATTTTTGGACTCGCCCATATAGTCAGGCACTCCGGCACGCAGCTGCAGATATGCTGCGAGTGTGGAGCACGTCTTAAATGCCAGTGACCATTTGCACCACCGAATGTTCTAAAATGCAGTTTTGGACTTCTCGTCCATATAGTCAGGCACTCCGCCATGCCGCTGCAGATGTGTCGTGAGTGTGGAGCACATCTTAAATGCCTGTAATACATTTTTTTAGTTTTTCTCAAATTCTACTAACCTTTTTCAATTTTTCCTTTGTAAAACTGAACAGCTGTTTCGCTGCCAAAGCTTCACGCGCATAAAATATTCAATTTTTCGAATATTTTACGCTGCGTGCAAACGCATGCTGTTCATTGGAACCAGTTAGGTATGTCTTCATATATTGAATATTTGCCTCAATTTACGAAACGCATCTCACGCGTTATTGGAAATGGGCCTTTACTCGGAAAAAGACAATGACGCAAACCAAAGATCTACCCTCTACCAAAATCGTTCAACGCGCCTAAAGAAGTTTTCACTTAAAAAAAAAGTGTAGACTGCCGACCGAAGCGAAAACCTACATATAAAATATTAGTATTCCCTGAAAGACGTTGTCCTGCCACGACCGACTCACTGCTATATAAGAATTTTCATGCTAATATAGGGTTTCGGACTATCATACATGTTGGATGGATTTGACAGGTCGGATGGACATGTAGGAATGTGCGGAAGCTCATACTGCAGCTCATACTACATGTGGGATGAAAATCAAAAAGTTCTAAAAGTTCCGCCATGATCTTGTTCTTCTCTGTGCGTCCTTTCCTTGTAGATTTCCTTGGTAATTGTTGTTGGCGCAGTTAGCTGGAAAATTTTTGTAGACCTTTTGAATTCTAAATGTGTAGCTACAGTCGGCATATGAAACTAGAATTATTTTTGTTAAAAGCTTATAGCAATTTATTAAATTTTTTATATATTACTGAAACTATTTCTTTTATGCAAAAGTATTACTATATCAAAAACACATATAATTTAAGTAATTTATTTAAATTATTTCATTATTGAATTAATATAAAAAATTAAAGCTTATTTATATCTATTTACATCATGACACTAACACAATATACTTGTTCACCATTTCTATATTGCGTTGTGTATTAAAAATAGAATATTATAAAATTAAGAAATATCTATAGCATATAAATTATATATAATTCATATAAGAAATTGATGCGTAACAGTTTAAAAAACAGAATGCATAGGATAAGCAGACTTAAGTTATCCAATTACTACTGAAAATATTAATTCTTTTGCAGGTTTATTACGTAATTGTTATTATATAAATATACATAAATACTTCTTAAATTTCCTCAATGAGTTAAATTGTTCATACATATGAATTATATATATGTATATATGTATATATATTAGGGCGGGTCAAATTCTGGCTCAGCGAAATTCGTAAAATACATGTAATTTCAAGACTTTTTCTCCACTACAGCATATACAAATTCTGAAAAAAAGCTGTGCGGACTTTCGTAAATAGATTCATACACATACATTCATACATTCATATTTTATAATTGAGAACAAAATCTATTTACGAAAGTCCGCACAGCTTTTTTTCAGAATTTGTACATGCTGTAGTGGAGAAAAAGTCTTGAAATTACATGTATTTTACGAATTTCGCTGAGCCAGACCTCCAAAAAATTCGTCCATACAAATTGACCCGCCCTAATATATATGTATGTATATATATGTATGTATGTATGTATTTCCGATACGGTAACACTTTTTCTGAAAACAAATAGATTTACCAATATTATATATACTCTTTTATTCATATGCATAAACTGTTATCTAAATTAGTTCGATGTTATATGCTGACTGTAGCTACAAATAAACATCTACAAAAAATTAAAGCTTACTGTACAACAATAACTACTTAGCAAATTTACAACAACAACGCAAAGAGAATGACAAGATCCCAGCGGTTGCGCAGCGTTAGAGGGGATGAACCGAATTGGCGGCGTAAAATATACAGTACTTTGCATGCTATATTTTCTGTTTGCCTGCTAGCAAGATCTCAAGTGGAAGGAGGCATTAAAAGAGACTTCAAAACTAACTGCTGAAATAAAATGAAATTTCAATTTTACATATTTGTATTTTCATATTTGTTTGACTGTCGTGAAGTCTCTTTTAATGCCTCCACTTTAGATCTTGCTAGCAGGCAAACAGAAAAAATAGCAAGCAAAGCGCTATTTATTTTTCGCCACCAATTTGGTTCATCCCTCTAACGCTGCGCAATCGCTGTGATCATGTCATTCTCTCTGCGTTTTTGTTGTAGATTTGCTTGGTAATTGTTGTTGTGCAGTTAGCTTTAATTTTTTTGTAGATGTTATTTGGTAGCTACAGTCGGCATATGACAATCGAAGTATTTTTATAACGCTTTATATATATGTACATAAAAACACTTACACAAAAAACCTGCAAAATAAATTTATATTTACAGTTGTAATTGAATTACTACAGTCTGCTTATCATAAGCGTTCTATTTCTTACCGCCTAACGTTGTAAATCGAAAACACAAACAAACGACAAGTAAGACACGTGAAGCAACACCTTTTTTTATACAAAATTCTATTGCTTCTCGTGTCTTGCTTGTCGTTGGTTTGCGTTTTCAATTTACAACACTAGGCGATTAAACTGTCTACGTACATTTATTATTTTAAATTATATATAATTTATATACTATATCTATTTCTTATATATTCTTATTTAAATACAAAACACAAACTATAAATAGCGTGCATGTATATTGTGTTATTATATAAAAAGATATGAAAAAGATTTAAATTTTTAAATTAATTCAATAATGAAATAGTTTAAAAAAATTATATGAATTATATGTATATATTTTTGATATGGTAGTACATTTTGTTAAAAGAAATAGTTTCAGCCATTTATACGAAATTTCAAAAATTGATTTAAACTCTTATCTAAAATAAATCAGTTGTCATATGCCGACTGTAGCTAAAAAAGTCTAGAAAAAATTCCAGTTAACTGTACATAAGTGGTGGCATCAAAAAGGACTTCACGGCCAGTCAAACAAATACCAAATATCAAAAATTTTAAATTTATTTTATTTTAACCTACAGCAGCTCTACATATACATTGAAAAAGCTATATCATTCAATGTTTCGCAGCGGAGCAAAGGGAGGGAAAAAAACAATGCGTCAGCAGAGGAACTTATTGATGGTTGCTTGCTACATTTTCTGAGCGCCTTGTAGTCAAGATCCAAGAGCGTAATTTAAAAACCTACTCGATGTCTGTATTGATGACGAGAGTTACTCGCAAAATGACGATGAGGATGACGCAAACCAAAGATTTACCCTCTACCAAAATCGTTCAACGAGCCCAAATAAGTTTTCACTTCAAAAAAATAACGAAAGTGCTTGAGTTTGTATGTACGTGAGCCAACGATATCCCGGTGCATCACCAAGTGCAGCAAAGTTAAATTGGCTTTCTTTGCTGATGAACGTCCTCCAAGTACCACCACCAGCAGCACAAGCAAGTGCAGCGCAAATTTCTTGCTAGCCAACATGTGCCGACAAGTGCCACCAGCAACAGCACAAGCAAATGAAGCGCAAATTATCCGTTTTCAATTTATTTAATTCACGCCGAAGTATAATGGCAGAAATTTGCCTCTGCGCTTGAGACATGCTGAAATGGTGTTTCTGAAATATTGGAGAGTTGACAAGTCAATTGAATTGTGCTGCACTTGCTGGTGCTGCTGATGATGGCACTTGGAGGATGTTGGCTAGCAACAAATTTTGCACTGCACTTGCTGGTGGTGGCACTTGGAGGACGTTCGCCAGCAAAGAAAGCCAATTTAACTTTGCTGCACCGGGAGATCGTTGGCCCACACACACGCACACACAAACTCAAACACTTTCGTTATTTTTTTTTATTTTGTTATTTTTAAGTTTTTCAATTTTACAATATTACAAGTTTACGAAATAAGTTGCAAGTACAAGCACTCGAATGAAATATGTCGCAAATTGAATAAAATGCAAATTAAATAAAATATTTGCGCTAAGACACGATCGAAATGTGAAACGTCAAAATTTCATCGTCCTTTTGACACAGCACAAAAGACAAATTTATTTAAACACACACAAATTTTATTCAATCTGATATTTTCTATCCTTCCACGATAGAAAATATCACGACTGAAAAGTTTCCTTTTGACACTTACCCTTTACACGGAGGCTACACGAGACAATACTGTTAAGACAGTCGCAACACATTCACAAATTTTTACCCACACACACTAATTTTTGCTACTGCTGCTCTACTTCTTAAGTTTTTTGTAGACAGTTGACGGGACAGTAGCTAGGAGAGTAGAATGATATTTAGCATATCAAGTGACAGAATACGTGAAAATTTAATCGAATTAATGGAAAATTTGCAATACTTTGGCGTACTCGTAGTTTTAACAAAAATTTTCTTCATAAAATGGAAATTTTTTACTATTTTGTCTACTGTCTTGCCAACTGTCTTACCAACTGTCTGTACACTTTTTCACAGGCGCAAAGTTTGACATTTAAAACGTATTTTTCACTGTCTTAACAGTACTGTCTCGTGTAACCCCCGTGTTATGAAAAAATTTATTAATAAAACAATGATAGTTGACAACTCTGAAAATAAAATGCCGCAGTGGTGAAAAAAAAACAAGTGTGAAAATTGTCAAACTTTGTTAGACGATATATAATAAAATAAGAGCATGCATGTAATTATTTGAATGTTCAACATATTCCTTTATCACAACTTAAAGATTAATTAATTATTTGAATGTTCAACATATTCCTTTATCACAACTTAAAGATTAAAATGTTAAAACACTCAATCCATACATAATTTTTTTTGTTTGCAAACGAAGTTCCAGCAGAAAAAAGCAGAAAAAGAAGAAGATCGTTCCATTTTTAAATCTCACCATGCAAAGCAGCTGTTTCAGTAAAAGCAAATTTTTCAAAAATGTTGACAAATACAACAACTAACGAAATTCCAAACTTTATAAGCATATATAGACCAATAAAAAGCGAATTAATAATAAGTTTTAGTTGCTAACATTCTTTGCGAGCTTGCGGCCGAGGTTGTTTTCTAATTTTCCTATCTTGTTATCTTTGCTGTCTGCATTGATGGCGAGAGTTCCTCGGAAAAATACGATGACGCAAACCAAAGATTTACCCTCTACCAAAATCGTTCAACGCGCCTAAATAAGTTTTCACTTCAAAAACTGAGGAGCCTCGAGCAAGGCAAAAAGTAAGATACATATAAATGCAGAGCGGTGCTCCAAAACAAAACAAAACAAAAGAAAAAAAAACATTTTCTATTTCTTTGATATGTATTGTCTTAACCCAATAAGGACGATGATGCCATAAGGCATTTGTAGGTCTGAAGTCGCAAAACTAACCACATCACAAAAGAATTAGTCAAAATCAAAATTAGGTAAAAAATAGCACATGTGTTAAAAAATTGTCTCGTCTTTAAGGCGTTAAGGAGATCGATAAAAAAAACGTTCTTGGCGAAGCCGCGGACAACAGTGGCCTGCTAATATAATATAAAGTTACATATATTATATACAAGTAATACATTTTATTTACATTCATATAGCAAGAATGTAACTAAAATGTTACTAAATAGGAACTAAAAGTACCTATGGAATGGTTTTTTGGAAGTGGTACGTGAAGTATGCAATATAAATCGTTAATCAGAGAGTATCTGGATAGGTTCCTTTCGGAACTTCAGAGCCGAACTAAGTCATAACAAGAAATTCAAAATATATTTGAAGCAATCCTGCAATCGAGAAGCTAACTGCTTCTGAAAATTAACTGCATATCATAATACAAAGATTGGTCACATTCAATGATGAGGTCAATGAAGAAGAGTTAACGATTAAAACACCAAGGCTAAGGAGGCACCTTAGACATTGCTTTCGATACACATACAAACTGGACCTCAACAGATTTTTAAGAATGTATTTATGAATGGGGATTCGAAAAGTCGTTGGCGAATCTAACACTTGGCCTAAAATTATTTGTAACTATTTGTTGATTCATGCGAAAGGAGCTTTTCAAACTTTAATTAAAAAAAAATTATTCACTGTCTACCAACGCCGTAGATAGATGTTTCATAAGAGGAGGGGGGTTTAGGTTAGGTTCAAGTGGCTGTCACTTTTCAGAGACACACTTAAGCTAATGAGGCCCATTGTGATACCATGGGGTTAATTTCCCTACTCAATTTCTATTTGAACTAATGTGAGCTGTTTACAAAGCTGTAGATTCTGATGGGTGATGGGGGGTGGAGGTTGCTGAAGCAAAAAATATAAAAATCGATTCAATCGCTTCATTTGGAACAGGACGACAAGTAATAAAATAACAAAAAAAAAAGATATTTTAAAAAGAAAAACATATATATATATATTAACAGCCCTATTCTGGTTGTTAGCTTAACAAGAAATAGTTAAGGAGCTCTTGTTAAGTTGATTGTTATGTTATGTAAATGTTGGTATTCTTAAAAATCATTAACAACATAAAAACTTAAAAAGCTTTTAAAGTTCACCATGCATGGTGAAAATCGATATGTCTATTGAAAGAAGAGATGCGCTATATAAACAGATGCTTCGAGTGTAGCTTGTGACTTTGCAAGCGCTTGAAAAATTTGTTACGGCTACTGAAAGATTTCATTATCAACACTTAAAATAAGTAAAAAATTCTTCCATTTTTCAGTTTAATGTATTTAAACTCAATATTATATTATAATTTTTTATTTTTTTATTATTTTCAAAACAATTTTCTATCTAAGCACATACATTTCATTCGTTGTTAAGACTTTTTCTGTTATTAACAAAATTGTAAGGAAAAGAGCTTTTAAATTTGCAGCAGAATACGAAACCTTAACAAATTGTTAATATTAACTATTTTGTTAATGTGGTGAGCTTAGTTAAGCTGCCAGAATAGGGATGTAAGACGCCTCACGAAAAAAAGTTGTTCGGGGCAGTTCCTCAAAATAATCCTTGGCTTATATTATGATGATTCCCCAAATATTTTGACTCTAGCGATAGCCATCCTTAGCGATAGCCATCCGATAATATGAAACAAAATTTTTAAAAAATTCTCCCAATCTGTATCAAAAAATTTTAAATTTTTGTATTCGAATTAAAAATAATGATGTTTTTCGTGCACTTTTATGATTTTTTTAAAATTTATTTTCACTAAAGTTCAAAAAACTTAAATTTTTCAAAAAATATCCTCACTGGTCACAATTGCTGGCCATAATTGCTTAAATTGAAAAAAATTAAAACTAAAATATTAATTATAAAATAACCACCTACTGAAAAGTCATTGTAAGAAATTAAGAAAAAAGTTATGAAGTTATTTAAATTTTTAAAGTTTTGTATGGAAATAAAATAAAAAATATCAACATTTTTTTATGCAGATTGAAAGAGATTTTTTCGGCCTATAATTTCTGATAGTTTGTTATTTTAAAACTATTACGCCAGCCAATATTTTAACACAAAAATCTATTTTTAGAGGTTATTTCATACCATTCCAGCTTACGGATGGCTATCTGTAGAGTCGAATTATTTGGGGAATCATCATAATATAAGCCCAGGTTTATTTTGAAGGATCGATCAAATTGTTTCTTTTCTATGGAGCACTAGGCGCCTTACTATACATGTAGTCGATACTTACATAGTTACTTCAATATTTTTTTTGGAACGCGAAGCCAATTTATCGATGATAGTTTCCTCGTTCATAGAATTATCTTTATGAATATTTAATAGCGTTAAACCATAACATCATTCTATTAGATCTTTGTCGATTTTTTACAACTGATAGTGAAAGCTGACGTAAATTAATATATTTTATGATGAAGTGTCACCGCTAGAACTTAAAGTGAACATTTTTTTGAAACCACTTTACGATACTCACACACGGCTTAAAAAATAGTGAAACTGACAAATGTACAAATTAAATTCACTTTTAAGTTCATTTAATAACATTGTCGAAGATGAAAAAAACGTAAATTTATATTTTGGTCGTAAAATTTAGTGGCATCTTAGTTTTATTTTAGACTCATTTTTAATTATATTTAAATAATCTACTTGTAAAAATACTAATTTGAGTAGAAAAATTTTAAGATTTTTTAAAGATTTTACGTTTAAAATTCAAATTTGGTCAAAATGGAGAGAAATGCAAAATTGCTTAGCCTTTGAAAAATCGTAGATTACACAAGGCTAACTTGATTTTCACGTTGGAGGTATTTTCGAAAATATAATTAAATTTAATTGTTAAAATACTATAAAGAAATTTTTAAAGGAAGTTCAAATGATGGTAAAATAACAAAAATCGGAATCTCTCGAGAATTTGATCTGATTTGGAAAAACTGAATATGCCACTAAATTCTATGACCGAAAATTAAGTTTACGTGTCATGTGCTCCGCTACAGCACATGACACGATAGTGGTTGATATATTAATAGAAAATTTGATACTTTTTCTAAAATACAAAATAATATTTTTTATATTATGGTGAGTAGTTTAGATTCCAGATCAATAATACTAAGCACGTGCCAAAAATGTGAAACACCCTGTATCTTAAAAATTTTACAATACAGGAGGAAACTGAGTACGGAGTTGGAACGAGTGTTGAAAGTACATATAGGAATGAAAATATACTTACCGGATCCGAAATTTTTAGACTAGTATTATTTATCCAAACATGTCTGAATATAAGGGTACTGCTATTATTTTGATCGCAGCTGTATATGTTCTGCAAACGCTAATACGTAAGCAACAATACATAGGAAAACAATTAAGAAAACCATTTATATTCTTTTATGTTTAACTTAATATCTGCTAAACAAACTAAGCATGTACATTAAACAATTTTCAATTTATCTTCATGTTATGGTCATTAAATAATTTGGAATATCTGTGCTTTTATTTATTATAAAAAAAAATGTTTAATTGCTAAGGGAGGGGGGGGATGAACCCCCTGAACTCACCATATCTACAGCGTTGCTGTCTACAATGGGGCAGTTTACCCATTTTACGCCGCTTTTCGACTTCTCGAACAGTAAGGATGCCTTTTTTCACCCTAATTTTTTCTATTACGATGTATAGGTGACACTGCATGTATTGAAACAGTATTATAGCAAATTTTATTGGCTTTCAGAAAAAATAAAAGCGGTCCCTTTTTTAGCTCCAGGTGGGAGTTGAAAAATATCATTTTTGCAGACCTATTTTTTTGTGTGAAATTAAACATAATTATAAACAATTTTTTCACAAATGCACTCTATTATCGTAAACAAATGTCGAAAATATGTAGCGAATGACTTTTACACCGGCACTTACCACTATCAGGTACTCTAGCAGACGCGCAAAAATGACTGTTCG
Organism: Dichetophora obliterata; assembly: GCA_963920525.1. Taxonomy (NCBI): domain Eukaryota; kingdom Metazoa; phylum Arthropoda; class Insecta; order Diptera; family Sciomyzidae; genus Dichetophora; species Dichetophora obliterata. The sequence continues at coordinate 149,187,385 of OY986435.1, read as the reverse complement.
GCTAGTCAAACAATGGCGGTAGGCAACAATTAAATTTTTAATGGAAGCAAACATTCAATCGATAGATTTTAAGAGGACATATATATATTTTAGTTTTGTTTTATTGCTTGAAAGACATTGTATGCATGCATTTAAGTGAGTTTGTAAATTAGTGAACCTTCTGGGTAATTTTCTTGTAAAAAAGTAATAAAAGCAACAAAGAATATATTAAATAAAATTTTTATCGAATCGAGTCTTAGCGGGTCTTTCGTAGTTCGTTGCCGTAAATCACTTTGTGTGCAGGAAATTAAAGATAAGTTATACCGATTTGTAAGGACACTACCAAGCATTTATTATCAGGATGAGTTTGTCATGATAGTGAATGCTTGGAAGTAAGCTCGCATTACTGTTACTGTTCACTGTGATCATAGCGATGAGCAGCCATCAACATCGGCGAAAATTTTAGCGCCAAATGTTGAAGGGTCTGGTGATATATAAAACGTTGAACTACTATGGAGCCCACACTTAAGTACAAATTGCTTTCAGAATTCTTTTTCAGCATTCTCAGCAGTGCAATGGGAGAAAGTGCCTGAGGTGGGTGACTTACCTTTAAAAATTGTAAATGCTTGAAACCATTGGAACAGTTGCAACTTGAAATTCAACGCAAGCTCAGTGATAAATTGCACTCCGATATTTGTTCCTATTTTTTCGATACCAAGGTGTACGACCTGATTGTCGCTAAAACAAAGAGATATGCCATACAACACAACGATATAAGGAACAACGGGGTAACGTTCAACAAGGTCTTGTTATTGTGCACCCTGATAAAAAAGCCAAGCGTTCAAAATTTACCATGATTCAGTAATTATTACCTATTATCAATATTGTCATAAACAAATATTATAATAAATAATAATATTTAATATTAATAACAAAATAGTCGCGTTTTCTAATATTTCGAAATATATTTTGTCGATAACTGCAGAAGATATCCATAAATTATATGTGATTTTAATCTCCGCCAACCGCCATTGTTCGACGAACACCGCCCCTTGGCAAAACTATCAACGGTAGAAAAATTTTGACCACGGATTCGAGTTTTTGGGTCCTAATTATCCTAGAATAGTTATTCTCAACTCTTGGTATGGCCGTTTGAAAACTCGCCGTGAAATGGGTTAAGACTTACAGATCTTGAATGTTATGTATTGAAGCCAAAGAGGTTAATTGATTTGAGAGAAGAATATTGATTTCGATGAAGTTATCGAAAAGTTTGTATCTCTGTAAGCAAGAAAGAAAAAAAAATTCTAAATACCTTAGAGTTTGGTTTTATGAGGGAATATTCCTAAATAATTTTTTTATTTTTTTCAGACACGGAATCTATATTTTTAAAAGTGCAAGAGTTTAATATGCTCGATGCAGCTTAACAAAATTATTAAAACAGTAAAAAATTAAAAAAAGGAGTGGAATCGGCTAAAGTGATATGTAGTTGTGGACTGTCGGTTTTTGATTGTCACTTTTGATTTTTTTTTTTTTATCAACTTTAATTTGGTCTGTGTAAAGTGATCACGAAATATTTTGAATACGTGGCAGCATTTTTGATTATGTGGAAAATTAAATGTTGTTTCGGCATAATTTTACTTTAGGGCCCGTACCCGAATATATTTTTCTTTTTTTTTGTTACATGTATTTGGGCCTCCGAAGTCAAAATATGAAAAAAATGTCGCTTTCAATTGGTTTAAGAAATAAAATTAGCGAAAACTTCAAATATCCGTTCCATTTTATGAAAAACGTGTGGTTTTTTATTGTTAATGACGTGAATCCGTACAATCAGAAGATTCTGCCTTAGTTTGTTATGCCATGTGAGCTCTTACAAGAAACTGAGACAATTTTATTTGGCTTTATTCTACCACCATGTATAAAATACTTCATAATTTTACTTTAACAAACATAATTCGAAAATATTCCCCTTATTTCTTAGATTATGTCACATAAACAATACTCATCTTCTTTCGTCAATAAAACTAGTAGCATTAGTACTCTCAGCTCATTTTTTTACATGGTGTGAGAAGTAATGCAAGTAAATTGGCGTTGTCCAAAATATAAATTCTCCAGAAATTTTAGATTTTTATGTTTTAAATTAAATTATTCTGCGTACAATTGGAAGCTTATAAAGTGTATAACTGGAAAAATAATATGGTAACACTTTTGCTTAAAAGAAATAGTTTCAGAAATATATAAGAAATATAATAAATTGCTAGACGCTCTGAACAAAAATAATTCTGATTTCATATGCCGACTGTAGCTACACAATTAGAATTCACAACGTCTACAAAAAATTTCCAGCTAACTGCGCTAATAACAATTCCGATGTGATACTGCTCTTCTCTGTTCGTCGTTATAGTAGATTTGCTTGGTAGTTATTGTTGTAAATGTATATTAGTTTTACTAAAGATCTACATATACATTGAAAGAAAAACAGTAAATATCCTTCATAACTTTTTTATGACAGACCGATTTGTCAGCAGATAAATTTAGTGATAATTGCTTGCAGCGTTTGCTGAGCGCCTAGTAGCCAAGATCCAAGAGCGTGTATTTGAGTTTCATGACCAACATAAAAAACATTTGTAGTTTTATAAATGTCGCCAGCATATTCTCTGACTGGGACCATGGTATAATAAGTAATAGGTAGGAGTTTTATTTCGTGTTTCGACCATCGAATGTCAAACAAAAGAAAACAAAATAGGGAACAAAACAGGCCGCATTCAGAGGAGTCACCTGTTCTGAATGGATCATTTCATTGTAAAGGTTTCTCACTTAAATTTTAAAAAACAGTTGTCAACTATTGACTCCGCTGAAAGCTGCCAATGTGTGTGACACACGCACTTTATATCTTTCTTTGTGTGAAATTCGATGGTCGCAGCTCGTGAGCAAATAAGTAGTTGTCAAGGCTACCTAATAATAATTTTATCATGACTGGGGCTGCATCGTCCAAGCATTTTTTGTTTCTTATTTCAGCTACCATAAGCCTATAGGCCTAACTAAAATAGACGAAACGAGACGATCGCAACTTGCCGAATGTTTGCACTCGTTTCGTCTGTTTTGACATTTAACCCAAAATGAAACGATTTGCTAAACTTGTCTGAAGCAGCTGATCAATTGCGAACAGAGTGTCTTTTATTTATAAATTAATGTGCAATTACAACTTTGTTAATTATTAAATAAACATTTTTGAACTATGAGTGAAAAAAATGTCGCACACATTGAACAGATGTTTTTAAAGAGTTGAGACGCTAAAATTTCAGTTCTTACGGAACAAAACGTTTTGTCAAACCGTTTCGTTCAGTTTCGATGAGTTGACGTATGTCTATTTTGGACAGCAACATTGAATTGCATTTATGCGAACATTTTCGTTTTTACTCGTTACGTAGCGACTCGTTTATTTTTTAGGGTCTTATAGTATATGTTTTAGAATATAATGCAATGATTAATGACGCAAACAGTGAAAATAATGTTAATGAAATTTAATAAAATTTATGTAAATACAAATTCTATGTTTACGTATTTTAAGTGTATATTAATTATTTCAATAAGTTTAATTTATATTTTTGTTTATGTTTTATTTTTGTTTAAAAAGACTTCAGGACGAATCAAACAAAGTATCATATATAAAAATAGAAAATTTATTTTATTTTAGGAGGATTATTTTTCATTCAATAGTGCTCCGTTTTTTTTATTTTTATATCAACAATATTCAATTTAAATGTAATAATTTAGTTTGGTGTAATTATAAAATAAAAATTATATCTGAATAAAAAATATTTTGAAAGATATAATCAAAGTCTGAGGGAGTGAAAATATAAAAAGTTTTTCCGATTAGCATGAAAATTTTTAAAAAGCAGTAAAGCGGTCCGTGGCAGGACAAAGTCTTCCAGGGAATACTAATATTTTATAAAGGTTTTCGCTTCGGTCGGCAGTCCCCTCACTGCTATATTTTTTTTTATTTTTTGCATTTCTTTCAGCCTTATGAAAATGGTATAGAATTTAAGACATGGATTAGGATAATAGCCCTTTGGGGGTGCAACATTTGGCCGCAGGAGCCAGCAGCCCTCTTTTTCTGAGTCACTTTTTGATGTTAAATAAAGAGCGGCACTTTTCACAAAAAGCCATTTATTAATAGTTTATTGTTGGTTTTTATTATTTGCTTGTTTCGTTTTAAAATTATTACATTTTTTATTTCTTTTTTCTGTATTAGAGCTCCCGTTTTTACGTAACCGTGTTTCTATTGCTTTATTAGGACTTTTTTGCAACTTTGAATCAGTTATTTCAAAGTAATGATTTCATGTTCTGACGGATGCACTTTAAATGATTCAGTGAAATATTTGGTGATATACGTATGATGATGACATGGAATGTAAGATGCTCTAAAAGAATGGTGTTATTAAACCCTTTGATATTTTAATTGTATATATAATTAATATTGTCATATTTTTTTTATTTTAGGCCATAGGTTGGTCTACAGTCAATTATGGATACAATGAACCTTTTTTTAAAAAAAACGGAGTATTCTATGGCCAATCGGATTACGATTCTTTTAAGTCACATGAATATTATTTGGACTTTTATATGCTCTTATGGAATTACGACTTTTTGATTCTTAATAAGATTGATTATGTTTGTATTTTTTTTACTGACAAATTTTTGCGCAACCAAATAAGCATCTTAAAGTTTTTTAAACAGTATTTTTAATGAATAGCTACCAGAGTAGCCAAGAACAAATTGACACAACTATCCATTTAATCAAAACAATATATTGGATAAATAATTAACCTCATAATTAACCTCAGATAATTCCATTGCATTCAATTGTCCCCAAAAAATTTAATTTATGTGCATAGAGTCCACTAAATTTGAAAATCCTGCAATATTAAATGACTTACCTTGGAGCTAAGGTAAAATAAATATACTACCAATATCTTAGATGTAGAAGTATTAATATTAATCCAAAGTTCCCATTTAAGCTATGGTGGGTATTATCACTAGGGTATATATATGTGACCTTCTCCGATAAAAGGGACCTAATGTGTGAAAATGAAGTTTTGAGAAAAACGGATTTAAAGTTTCATAACGCATTATCACTGTGAACACACCTTCAGTTGGGAGATTTATTCAGTTGGGAATAAATTTTTATCAGAAATCTAACTCATTTCATCTTATTCTACACCCTTTTAGGTACCAGAATCCACTCTTTAGTCCAAACCCGTTTTTTGACACACTAGGTCCCTTTTCTCGTAGAAGGTCACATACATATATCGACGTATATCAGCTATTAAAATTTTAGAACACTTTCACACCCGGGATCCCGGGATTGAAATTTCAAATCCCGAAAATCCCGGGATCGCCAAAATAATCATAAATTGCAGGACCTTATAATCACCCGTCTATGGCCTGAGGTAGTCAGAATTCCTTTCATTAGCCATTATATCATATCATCTATTTCTTACAAAGGATTCTATAAAATCCTTAAAAGTCCACATAACCATTGCCATTGAATCCCATGAAGCTGCAACAAATCATATTGTAAAATTATTTCATGTTCAATAACAATTAAGATAAGATATGTAAAAGTATTTTAAAAACGAACTTAATGAAGTTCGATTTTATGTGTACACGTGTTATTTGAAACAAATTATGTAATTTTTAAAATATTTAGATTTTTATTTTATAATAAAATATTTTCTTTTCATGTATATTTATATGTATATTTATTTATATTATCATTTATTTATTTCAAATTTTTTTTATTTTTTACTTGTACATAATTTATTTTTGTAATATTATTTTAGAATTTTTTTATTTAGTATTTGATAATTCTAAAAGGTATGTTAAAATAAAACGATAATAAATCATGAAAAAACGGTTAGTTATTTGGAATGTCATTAGATGCATTTTTATTGTACCTATTTTTTTCAACACAAATATATTATAGATAAAAAACATTTATATTTTTGGCTCCCAGGCAAGACCTGTCAGAAAATGTCATGTTGTGGCAAACACGAAAGCTGCCTAAATAAAAAAACAACAAATACACTAAGAAAACAACATTTGTTTGCATGCGAATGCATGTTTGTAATAACTGCAAAAATGAAAGGGTTAAAAAAACTTAAGAAGGCAAGTTATTTGCAAACGGCTATGAATTAATTCCGGGGTTTTTTTTCCATTCTTCACTGTAAAAATTGTAGAAGTAGGTAGCACTTACATACAATTTTTTTTAATTTCACCTTAAGGAAGATGATTTTTTCAACTTAGTTAACAAGCTAACAAGTTATTGTTATTATTGTCGTTGTTGCTGTTATTTTTATGATGTTTAATTTTATGCAACAACTGCTTGATGGCGATGATATTGTTGGTTTCTAGAGTACAACACCAAGTAAAAATGAAAAACTAAAGTTACAACAACAACAAAAATAACACCATTAAATGCATAATAAATGCATTCCTCTAATTGAATATTATTCGTTTAATTTGCAAGCATTAAGTGTTGCCTTTACTGCTACTGTTGTTTTTGTTAATGTTGATGTCGGTGTTGTTTTATTAGCATGCTTAACCAGTGCAGCTTCTGTGTGATTTTAGTGATTATTTTTGCGATTACCAAGTGTTACTTATTTGCATTTCTTGCCGCAGGCATCTGTTTGTTTGGCATCAAATGGGCTTGACGCCCACCCAACAAGTAGCGAAAATAATTTATTACTAAATTAACACGCATTAAAGGTGTTAACTATAGATAATATAATATTTTCATTGACTACTTCAAAAAATAATAATTGAATATTCTGTAAACAGCAACTTATACATGCAACATTGAAATACAGTTGCAATATATTTAATTATAATCTCAGAATTGGGTCAGTAGCTCAGTCAGCACCCACCTTAGGCACACATTTAAACACACATATCCATATAAAATAACTGGAACAATGAATTTGTTGTAATGTAATAAAGCGTTATCTGAATTCGAGTGAGACTTTTTATCAAAGCAATGTGTCCATCTTCTTGTGCGCTTTAAGAGGTTAACGATGTTGCCGGCAGACTCAGGAAAATATTATTGTTCCTGTTTAATCAGATGAATATTATTACTATTTTGTTACTATGCTAGATATAATTCGATAAAATATTTATTTGAAGAGAAAAATAAAAAAATAGTAAAAACTAAATGAAAACCTTGAAAATTGTTTGTGCAAAAACCATCTAGACTTAAAGAAAAAAACTTGGAATATAAGTAGAAGCTACCTAGTTTCTGAGAGATGTGAATAAAAAATATTGTGTAAGGAAAGAGTAGCAAATTCTTTTTGAAAATTCGTTGATATACAATTATTTTATGTCATTATATACGATAGTTATCATTAAAAGAGTGTTTCGGTTATTTTATTATGTTATTTTTAATATGTTTCGGATACAAAATGCTAAATGTTAATGGTTGGGGTGTAAAAAATAAAAAAATATGAACCAGAAGTCATTTAAATTAAATTAAACAAAATATGAACCAGAAGTAATTGTAATAATCTGAAAAAATTAACCTAAACTTAAATAATAGAATATAGTAGAAGTCATTTTGCTCCACGTCAGTGGAAGATTCCTATAATATTTAAATATGCTTCTAGTACTCGCCCTCCACGCAGAGAAAAAACATAGATGCAACAACCATGTTTTAAAAGGATCGGATTATGTATGTTGATACCATGTTCTTAAACATATAATGGTTTTTAAGATCATGGTAAAATGATTACAACAACTATATTTAGAAAAGGAATTTTTCCGTTGGAACCAAAATATTATTGAAACAACCATCATTCTCTCATTGGGACGAAAATGAAATGATTGCATGCAACAACTTTATTATAAATTTCTTTTTGGGAACCAGAATATTATAGAAACAATAATTTTTTTATTTCAATGCACACCAATTTCCACAGCTATTAATTAAGATATTCCTAGAGGCTTGCCTTAGTCTGCTGCCAAACAGAAATATTAATTCAATTGGAAAAACTTTTTGAAAAACTTTCTGTCCAAGCTGGGGTTTGAACCGCGGCTCTTTCGCTTACGAGCCACGCAGACTACCATTAGACCACAGCTGCTACTACCGGTCGCCTAACAAAAGTCATTCATAAACATGGTACATTAAGTGTATTGTCACAAAAATAGCAATATTTACGGTAAATGAAAATATGTTTGCTACAATCAAAGTCGAAAATGTAATTTTTCTGCGTGCAGTCTTTAGGATAAAGCGATTTATAACAAAACATAGTAATTGAAGAGTTGACAAACGAAATGGCACATAACGAGGAATTGATAAAACTTATTGTCTCTGAATAAAGTGAAAGGTTTCCTGCAAAATGTTCAGACACACTAAGTTCTTTCGATTTTTGACTATGTGCCGCTTCGTTTACCCACGATCAAAAAGTAGTTCAGACAAACATTCAAAATTCTAGTATGTTTGTCTCTATCATAATATTCACATTTATCATGATTGACAGAACCACAACATTTTTGCTGCAACTAATAGTTGAGCCAATTATAATATGTTGACGATAATATGATTTGAACCATGTTATTTTTGATACCACAATTAGTAAATAATGACTTTATTAAGGCAAAAATTTATGCTTACAGGAATAGTACAATAATTTCAGTAAACAAATTATTATTGCAGTAATAATGTCTCAAGCATGTCTTTTCTCTGCGTGTGCATATAAAATATGAGGCTAAAAAAGGTTGTAAGGCAATTTATTTAAAACTATTGACAAAAATTAAGCATGGTTTCAGAAACAGTAGCATAACAGTAGTCAGGCATCAATGGATAAAAAAAAACTTGTAACTTTTTAAAAATAAGTATGTATGTAAGAGTTTAACAAAATTTATAAAGAAAATACAAAAGCTGTGATTTCGATGAAAAATTCTAAATTTGTGCGATTAAAAAAAGTTATTTTATATAATGGCACGGAAGTCACATGTTTTCTTTATAAAGCTAGTTTTTCTTTTTTCTAAAAAAGTTATTTTAATTTTTCACGGTCGTTTTATTTTTTTTCTAGCCCACAATTAATTTATGTACAACATTTTAAATAAAATGGTTTCATTGGCCTTTTTTAGATACTTATTAAAACAATTAAGTATTTTCTAGCTTCACTTTGCCTTAATTGAATTGAAGTGAGATATCTAATAGAATTTGTTTTTGAAAATTTATAAAGAACTGAAAATGTAACACCCTTTAAAAATTTTACGCCTTTTGCGACGAGTAATCATTTAAATATATCGGACTTCATTTCAACTTTGAAAAAGCCTAAGCCAATGGCCTCGGCAGGAATAACTTTTTTTTAAAGGCAAACATTTTTAGGTTCTATGTAATAGGCGCTCATGAGTAATTGCGAAATGAAGGCATTAAACATGGACTATAATTTATAATGAAGATAAGCCCCAAGGTAATGAACATATCAAAAAGTAAAATAACGTCAAAATAATCATATAAAAGGGCTTGATTTAGACAGTTGAATAGAATTGTCTTAAATTACTGATTCATTCTTTCTTAAAAAGGCCTTCAATAAACATAATAACGAGATAACTTTTCATTTTTTTATTATATATAGAAATACTAGAAGCCATATTTTATCATAAGCATGCAACCTTATTATCTCGGAATTTTTCACAGATCCAAATTTGTTCCTTCTAAAAACAATTATCTGATTATCATAATAAAAGCTTTTTAAAAAACCATAAAAACTTGAAAAATCTAGGTTTTGTTGACTCGGTCAATTTTAATTGGAATATAATAGTCAAAAGCATTTTCCTAATTTCTCAATCAGATCGTATAATAATGAATGCTATCTAATTTTTGTTTTCGAAATTTTTCTTATTAGTGAAGTTATATAATAAAATAAAATTAATTTTTTTATTTTTCAATCCAAAATTAGTTTAGGAAATGTGGTTTGCGAAATATTATATAACAAGTGTATTGTAATATTATCAAAGAATTGTACAATTTGTTTGAACAACATAAATATAAATACGGTAGAATCAAATTATTTGTATTTTAAACACTAATAATAAAATCATCTTATGAAAAAAGGACTAAAGTTTCTCTTATTAAAAAGCGCGTAATTTTTAGTTACAATTTTTAAAACTCTAGTAACAAGGACAAACGGTTGTCAGGAGCCAGAGTGGAAAACGAAGTTTTATTTATTAAATTTTATTTTATTTATTTCATTAATAGAACATAAAAAAATGAATTTGCTTTTCTTAACATTTCACGACTCTTTTTTTTATAATGAACCAAAGAAACAAATCTCTATACTCAGAATGACAACTAAAGTATAAAAACTGAAAAGAAAGTAAAATAAAAGAAAGTTGAAAATGAGTTCCTGTGGCTTTGCCATACATAGTAAAATCAGGGATGACAGTTCGGCCCTTCCTGACTTTAACTCGTCCCGAGTTACTACTCATCCGGTGGAACATCGTCATAGTCGTCAGATGTATCAATCTCATATTCGTCGTCTATTTCGGGGTAAAGAGCACACCATGGCTTAATTTTATCACTGCTCGCCACAGTGCTGAATTTTCGCTGATTACGGTGAGCACCTTCTATGTCTTCTACCAGATAACGATTGAAACGTAGGACCTTAGAAATAGTATAAGGCCCTCGGAACTTAGCATCGAGTTTTCTTGATTCTCCAGTGCTTGGTAAGGTACTCTCAAGCAGAATCAAATCTCCCTCCTTGTATGCTTTCGGCTTCACGTGTTTTGCATCAAATCTTGACTTCCAGGCGGCTCGTGCAATCTCGATATTGTTGATAGCTTCAGTGCGTTTGTCGAGCATATTGATATTTTCCGATGAGACTGTTGCATGTTGTAATGCGGCAAGGATTCAATTTCCACTTATGTCTCGTAATGGGAAATCATAAATTAAATCCATCGGTGCAAACTTTGTAGTAGAATTGACAGTAGTATTTAAAGTCCATTGGAGACCTCTGAGTTGGAGATCCCAGTCTTTAGCGTCCGTTGTTGATGTTCTGAGGTACGACAAGACATTTTGATTCACACGTTCTGCAAGTCCATTGGCTCGCGGCGTTCGAACGGCAACCTTGATGTGCTTTATATCATTTACAGGACAGTATTCTTCAAATACGGCTGACGTGAACGACGTTCCGCGGTCAGTTACCAAAATTCTCGGCAGCCCAAATGTCATTGTCAAATTCTGCAGAGCATCGATCACTGGCTTTGTTTTTGTAGACCTTACTGCGGCAATCAGCGAATATCGGGTTAAAGCATCCACAATGACAAATATATGTTCATTTCCTCGACGACTTCGTGCAAATGGGCCACGGTGGTCCATGTGTAAAATCTCAAACGGAAGTCGAGGTGTATCCATTCCGAATAATTCACACTCCTTACGACGAGGTTCACGGCTGTAGCAACATTCCACGCAAGCTTTTATGTAGCACTTTACAAAATTTCTGCTTCTTGGAAACCAAAAATGGGCTAGAAGTCGTTTCAAGGTGCCATCAACCGCAGGGTGCCCAGACTCATCATGGCACAGTCTCACTATTCGCCATCGAATACCACGAGGGATAACAAGCAGCAGTTTTTCCTCTTTTCTTTTCCAAAGACGATTACTTTTAACAACAAATTCGTTTTTATATTTATCTCGATGTTTTGATGATGTATCTGATAAAATATCTATAACTTGCAACAGCTTAGGATCTTGCTTTTGCATCGTAAATATCCAGTCATCTACAGTAACACCTATCTTCATGACCTTCTGCTAACATCTTCAGGTTCAATAGATGCTTCAACCGGCGCCCGACTCATCGCATCGACATGTGCCATCGAAGTTCCAGGACGGTGAACGACTTCAAAATCATATTCAAGGTGTTTTAAGAACCATTGCGCCACTCGGGGAATTAATGGTTTCGATGATTTAACACTTAAAATTGCTTGGCAATCCGTAACGACAGTAAAACTTTTTCCAAGAATATACATCCAGAATCGTTGGCATCCTTCGACCACCGCTATGACCTCAATCTCGTACCCATGGTAGTTTCGTTCAGCATCGTTACATAGTCTGCTATAGTAAGCGATCGGTTTCAGCGTGCCATCGTCCTCGCGCTGCATTAAGATAGCTGCGATACCAACACTGCATGCGTCTGTATGTAGCTGGTGTTCTCTTCGTACATCATAGACTCCAAGAACTGGCGATGTGGTCAAAAGCTGCACCAACCTTTGAAAGGCATCGTTGCATTCAGCTGTCCATTGAAATTCAATGTTTTTCCGTGTCAAGCGCGTCAACGGTGTAGCAATTTGAGCATAGTTGGCTATAAATTTTCGGAAAAATCCGGTGAGACCCAGAAACCTTCTCACTTCTAATGCATTCTTCGGAGCTTGATATTTTTGTATGGCAATAGTTTTGATTTTACCCGGCGACAAACCATTTTCGCTCAACTCGTGTCCAAGGAACGTGACACTTTTCTTTAAAAATGAACATTTAGATAGCCTTAATGTCAGATCTTGTTGCTTAACAATTTTCAAAAATTCTTCTAAGTATTGTATTCCGTTGTCAAAAGAGTCGGATGCAACGATAACTTCGTCTACATAGCTTACAATTTTGTTACCCATTGGCTTAACCACTTGCGACACCATGTGCTGGAATAAGCTGGGTGCATTCCGCAGACCGAACGGCATTCTGTTAAACTCAAAATGACCGTTGTGTGTCACAAAAGCTGTAAATTGTTTGGACTCTTCGCTAATTTCAACTTCGTAGTACCCTGACATTAAATCGAGTGTTGTAAAGAATTTCTTACCAGCCAATGAAGAAAGGACACCATCCACCGTTGGCATAGACCATGGCTGCTTCTCAGTTATAGCATTAAGTTCGCGATAGTCTATGCATAAGCGATCTTCCCCATTCTGCTTTCGGACCAGTACGATCGGTGAAGCATATAACGAATTTGACGGTCGAATAATGTTATGTTTTAACAAGTCTGCAATGATATTTTCGACAGTTTGCTGTTTTGGGATAGGAACCGGATATGGACGTTTAACAATTGGTTTCGTCGATGTTAATTTAATTTCCATTTTTAACACCCCGCACTTTCCTAGTTCACTTAGTTTTTCGCCAAAACAACCGCTATAACAATTCAAAAGTTCTAATAATTTTTCTTTTTCTTTTAATTTTAAACTATCATCGACGTCTATTTTCGTTGCACCGAGCGCGACAACTTGACACTTCCCGTTTTCGATAATAACACGACCTTGACATAAAACATCAGTTCCAATTATTGCATCGTGTTTTAACATATCGTCATTAATAACACTAAAATCATTTTTATAGTCACGGCCGTCAAGGTTTATCATTCCTGTCATCACTTCCCGACATTTCCATTTGTCACCACCAAAACCTTCCAAAACTTCGTTGCAACTAATAAGCTGTCCTTTACACTCAATCGCGATGGAACGACGAACAAGAGATTTGCAGCTTCCTGAATCAATTAATGCGCGACATTTCACATTATTTATTTTAACGTCTTTAACTATTTCATTGTTTTTACTTTGCTCGGATTTTGCAATAATGTTGACCGCCGCTGTCGTACGTGGCGCGACTCGAGTTGTACAATTTTGAGTAGCATGATTCGTTGATGAGCACTTTTGACACTTTCGGTTTCTTTGGAGCACTGGGCAATTTCGAGATAAATGATCGCGTTCCCTACAATTATAACCAATTGGACCGGACCGAAGATTGTCTTTGTTATAGTTTTTAAAATTATTGTTTTTATTATTTGACATATTTAAATTTTTAGCAACCCCTTGTGGTTGCGTTTGAGCACCATAGTTAAACGGTTTTCTTTAGTTCGAGTCAACACTTATCAACGATTGCAGCAAATCTGAACACTTGGCAAAGTTCATGGCTGAAAGGGTCTTCCGAAGACTATCGTCATACAACCCGTTAATTACGTACCGATTTATTGACATATCGTCCACATTTCCACGTCGCCCGATAGATAGCAATCTATAATAAAAATCTACAACCGCCTCACTTTTCAACATACGCGCGTTCATCATCTGCATATGGATATCTGCTGAGTTAACAACACACGGGAAGTCTGTTAAAAACGCACTTACAAACTGCTCCCAGCTTCTGAAGATAGGTTGTGCGTCTATCCAGAGCTTAGCAGAACCTTTAAGTTTGCTTTGGACTGCAAAAATAATTAATTTCTCATCCCAACCATAGGCATTTTGCAATTGTTGTACTCGTTCCACAAATTGCACTGAAGTGATGTCGCCGCTGCACGGATCAAAGTCCGGCATAATCGATGTTAAGTCGCGAACGTTATTAAATGAATTTCCAATCGAATTGAAATTATTTGTTGCACCGGAATTCGGCATCATCGTCGCATTTGTATTTGCATATGGTACAAAACATGCGTTTGAATGTGATGTGCTGCAAATGTTTGTAAGAGGAGCCCGACACACACTCGGCTGCATGTACACAGTTGAAGTATGTCCCGGCGTTGACAAAAAAAAAATGAAGCTGCTGGCGCAGCAGAAGCGTGCTGCAAATTTGAAAATTGTTCTTGAAACATAAACGGCGGTGTGTATGCGCTCGCTGATTGCGCATGCGTCGAAACAATTGAACTCATTTGCGGCGGCAAGGTCTGTGTGGTTAAAAATGGATGCTGATACATGCTCGGTTGCATGTACACGCTCGTCGATTGCGCTGGCGTCGGCAGCACAACTGAACGTGGTTGCGCAGCAGCGATGAGTGGCGTCATTGGCCGCATTCTAGCCGAAAAAGTGCTCAAGTAGCGAAGTAGCATAAAATATTTTCGCTATATAAATTGTGACATCTCAAGGAACTGTTCTGTGAGAGCATACCATTCAGCCCGAAAGTTGTGGAACAGTTCTTGAGCACTTTTTCGGCTAGAATGCGGCCATTGTGTTAGTAGCACTTCCGAACGCTTGAATTTCCACGAAATTTATCGGAGACGGCGCTGTTACTAACGGCTGTTGATTATGCATTGGCGACAAAATTCGCGAACATTCGAGGCACTACATGTTGCAAGATGATTTACTGCATGGTTCTGCTCAACCGATGGAGGTGGTGAACTGGTGACATTTTGGAGCCGCTGAGCTGGTGACTCCACAGTACGCTGGAGACTACCACCCTCATCCTGCAGACGCTCTTCACTGAAAACAGAGTCCGTCGTCGCCTCTTGGGATGCACCACCAGTGTCTTTTGATTCGCCAGGAACACCTTCTTGCTGTTCTAGCAAACGTGCAACCATTTTTGGCTTTGGTTTAAAATTAAGTACACTCTAGGATTAAAATATTAAAAAAAAAATATCAAGCACAGTGAGACTCTAACCCAGTGCATGCAGTTCGTAAATTCACTAGTCTAACCACTGGGCTATAGCGCTTAGGAGCAATAAACAAACTTAATAGGAGCAATAAACAAACTTATGAAGCGAATCGTCTAAATTGAGTCTCAGCATTGCCAGGCTAACTTTTTACGGGTCCAACTTAAAATTAAGTATCCAAATGTTCTACAATTTAGTATTTATTGTATTCAAAACAAAAAGTAATACAGAATTGTTTTCAAATTTAAACAAAAAACCTAAAACTAACGCTGTAATATTTTTTTTACTCAAATTTAAAGTTTTAATTATGAGCTAGAATTTGACAAGTTCAAATTTAAAATGCAAGTTTTAAAAAAAGCAGTAATATTTTAGTGGGACTCAAATTTAGTCCAAGATTTTTAACCGTGTAGAACCATTAAAATGTTACTTTCATCACAAAATCCACTTTAAATGTATTCCTTATGCAGACAACTTTTCCTTTACTGATTTTTGTTTTTTCTTTGCAGACAAAAAAAAATACAATAAAAATAAGTTTTTGGAGCGTATGTTATTTCGGCGCACTCTGGTGCCGCCCCATATAAGCAGGTGCTCAAAATTCTGAAATCACTTTCTTTTCAGCAAACTCGCTTGTTCTATTCTTTTGCAGCAAATTTTTACGAATGAACCCATTGATGACCATTTTTTCACACATTGGTGATAAAACTTTTTGTTATAAAGATTTACGCAACACTAATTTGATTACATTATTATCATGCAAATTAAAATAGATTTAAGCCATTCGCGACCTTGACTTGGCCTATTAGTGACCACGAGTTAACCCATTAAAAACCATTATTTCTATAATTACTTACACCAATTGGGTCTGATTATATGTCAATACGAATTTTAAACGATTAACCAGTTAAAAGCCATGTTTTAGCCCACTAGTGGCCAGGGTGACATCAATTAAAAACAAGACTTACTCCCTTATTCATAAACCCATTTTAGCGGCTGCATTGCTAAAAGGTTTTAAACATCATTACTCGGTGTTTAAATGTTAGTAAATGTTAACCAAATCAGTTGTTTAAATATTGAAATCTATTAAATAAGGGGCTAGCAGGCTACAAACAACATTAGTCGTCTTGCCCAATATAAAACAGCACAATCAAATCTGTTGTTGTAATGCTGAAATCTATTGCATAAGGGGTTTTATGTTTAAAGCTTTATTTTCAATGTGAAAGCACATTTGGTTTTGATTAGAATTATTAATGAAAAAAAGGTGAGTTTAGGTTACAATATAAATAAAAACTTTAATATTTTAATGGTTGTTTAGATTTCAAAGAGCGTTTAGATTATAATATGGGAAACAAATTTTACATTTCAATATAAAACGTATTAAGTTTTATAGTTTTTTAAAGTAAAGTAAAGTAAAGTAAAGTAAAGTAAAGTAAAGGTAAAGGTAAAGGTAAAGGTAAAGGTAAAGGTAAAGGTAAAGGTAAAGGTAAAGGTAAAGGTAAAGGTAAAGGTAAAGGTAAAGGTAAAGGTAAAGGTAAAGGTAAAGGTAAAGGTAAAGGTAAAGGTAAAGGTAAAGGTAAAGGTAAAGGTAAAGGTAAAGGTAAAGGTAAAGGTAAAGGTAAAGGTAAAGGTAAAGGTAAAGGTAAAGGTAAAGGTAAAGGTAAAGGTAAAGGTAAAGGTAAAGGTAAAGGTAAAGGTAAAGGTAAAGGTAAAGGTAAAGGTAAAGGTAAAGGTAAAGGTAAAGGTAAAGGTAAAGGTAAAGGTAAAGGTAAAGGTAAAGGTAAAGGTAAAGGTAAAGGTAAAGGTAAAGGTAAAGGTAAAGGTAAAGGTAAAGGTAAAGGTAAAGGTAAAGGTAAAGGTAAAGGTAAAGGTAAAGGTAAAGGTAAAGGTAAAGGTAAAGGTAAAGGTAAAGGTAAAGGTAAAGGTAAAGGTAAAGGTAAAGGTAAAGGTAAAGGTAAAGGTAAAGGTAAAGGTAAAGGTAAAGGTAAAGGTAAAGGTAAAGGTAAAGGTAAAGGTAAAGGTAAAGGTAAAGGTAAAGGTAAAGGTAAAGGTAAAGGTAAAGGTAAAGGTAAAGGTAAAGGTAAAGGTAAAGGTAAAGGTAAAGGTAAAGGTAAAGGTAAAGGTAAAGGTAAAGGTAAAGGTAAAGGTAAAGGTAAAGGTAAAGGTAAAGGTAAAGGTAAAGGTAAAGGTAAAGGTAAAGGTAAAGGTAAAGGTAAAGGTAAAGGTAAAGGTAAAGGTAAAGGTAAAGGTAAAGGTAAAGGTAAAGGTAAAGGTAAAGGTAAAGGTAAAGGTAAAGGTAAAGGTAAAGGTAAAGGTAAAGGTAAAGGTAAAGGTAAAGGTAAAGGTAAAGGTAAAGGTAAAGGTAAAGGTAAAGGTAAAGGTAAAGGTAAAGGTAAAGGTAAAGGTAAAGGTAAAGGTAAAGGTAAAGGTAAAGGTAAAGGTAAAGGTAAAGGTAAAGGTAAAGGTAAAGGTAAAGGTAAAGGTAAAGGTAAAGGTAAAGGTAAAGGTAAAGGTAAAGGTAAAGGTAAAGGTAAAGGTAAAGGTAAAGGTAAAGGTAAAGGTAAAGGTAAAGGTAAAGGTAAAGGTAAAGGTAAAGGTAAAGGTAAAGGTAAAGGTAAAGGTAAAGGTAAAGGTAAAGGTAAAGGTAAAGGTAAAGGTAAAGGTAAAGGTAAAGGTAAAGGTAAAGGTAAAGGTAAAGGTAAAGGTAAAGGTAAAGGTAAAGGTAAAGGTAAAGGTAAAGGTAAAGGTAAAGGTAAAGGTAAAGGTAAAGGTAAAGGTAAAGGTAAAGGTAAAGGTAAAGGTAAAGGTAAAGGTAAAGGTAAAGGTAAAGGTAAAGGTAAAGGTAAAGGTAAAGGTAAAGGTAAAGGTAAAGGTAAAGGTAAAGGTAAAGGTAAAGGTAAAGGTAAAGGTAAAGGTAAAGGTAAAGGTAAAGGTAAAGGTAAAGGTAAAGGTAAAGGTAAAGGTAAAGGTAAAGTAAAGTAAAGTAAAGTAAAGTAAAGTAAAACAAAGTAAAGTTTAGTTATTAAAAGTATAGTCAAGTAATGTATAGTTATTTAAAGTAAAAAAGTAGTTATAAATAATAATAAGTTAATGAAATAAAAATTATAATAAAATTAAAATATAATAATTATAATAATTAATTCATATTAAAAAATTATAATAATTCCTCACAGTCGGAATCCATGTCCGATCCAAGGCACGCTAAAGTTATACTATCTTCTTAAGGTTCCACTAATTTCATTGCAAAAAAAATTTTTTATTATTTGTGAATACTGGCAACAAGCGACAGCAAGTAATCTGATGATCTGAAGAAACTAATAACTTACTGAAAACGTCATTTTTTTAGTTTTCAACGCAGCTTGTCTTTCTGTTACAACTCTTTCCAGAGCTTTTTAAGCCCTTGTTGAGGCATTCTTAAACCTCCTAACTCATTCAGTTTTAATACGTTTTTCTACAAGAAAAGCAACGGTAAACGAAATCCGGTTGTCGGCAGTCAAAAACACTTGTTTGTAGAAAAATTGTTTTAATATATTTCTACTTCTAGTAGATAGATAACCTATACATCCCACATATCCTACATTTGCATCTCACTGTTATTTTTTAATCACACATATAAATTTTTATTATATTGATATAGCTTTTATAAAACAAAGCATACAGCAAAATTGGTATACTTAAATATCTTTATTTTAATCACGCTTGAGTGGCTTAGTGCTGAAAACAATGCACTTTTTGCAATTGCTATAAACACCTACATTCTTTTTTTATTCATTATTATCGTAAAAGAATGAAAAATTCAAGATCGAAATGAAACAGAATCAAATTAAGTAAGAAGTTTATGTTTTTAAGTTATATTTTCAACATAATTTTTTTAAAAAGGCACAAAGTGATTTTGGTTTTGAACTCGGATTATCAATAAGAAAGAAATATGTTTTATTAAAATACTGCCAGATTCAAAAGCACTTTGCATCAATTACTTTTATTTAAAAAAAAAAACTATAAATTTTTCAAAACACAACGGCACAATCAATACTATAAACAAATTAAGAAACTTAATTTAAGTTATGGAAAAAACAAGATTACAAAATCTTTTTCTGTTTTATATCAGTAACAATATTCATTCAAATTTTTCAGTTGTAAAAAAATAAAATTAAAATGTGTCTTATTTAGACACCAACGCCGTAGATATGTGGGGTTCGGGGGTTCAAACCGATCCCCCCCCCCTTAGCTTTCTAGAATATTTTTATACATTGAATAAAAACGAAGATCTTCCAAATTATTTAATTTTGAGAAAACATTAAGCTCAATTACAAATTTTGTTTGAATAGTTTGGTTAGATATTAAATTAAATATAATACAATATAAATATTTTACTATATTTGTTTCCTTTGTATTGTTGCTTACGTACTTACGTTTGCAGAACGTATGCATATAAATTGAACAAAATTTTTCTGAAGCAGGCTGTGAAATTGAAATGATAATGAGAGTTGCTACCTTGTTCATCAAGTTATTAAGGGAGGAGCAAGGGTTTCAGCGTAAAAAAAAATTCCTCACTCATTTTGTTTTTAGAAATATAGATGCAGAAAATTTATTGAAAGATTTTGTACATTATAAGGTATCGGTTTAATAACATTATGCAATTATTTTATGAAAAAGAAAATCGTCAAACAACCCTGCGACAAAACTTTTCCAAGAACGTCTTTGGAAAAAAAAAACGATTTGCAGTGTTCACTGCATCTCAGCTGGAAATAATCTAAAATCAAAGAACATAAAAATTTAGTCGAAGTATCATAAAATCCTCTGCAAAGTTCTTGACTGTTTTATTTATTTAATTTTATAATTTTTGGTGGTCATTTCAACTGAAAATTACTATTTTACACAGAAAAATTTGTCATTTAGTAGGTGAAAATTCCCCGTAATCTTAAAAAAAATCTAAAACTTATCGTTGGGGGAGGTTTTTTATATGTAGAAAAAGTGTACAAAGTTTTAAATAAATAAGCAATGTAGTTTTAAAATGGAAGTAAACGCGGAATTGGTAAATTTTTACGTAAAACGGCCCCTTGCTGATTTTGCGCTATTAAACACTCATGAGGATATTTCTGTGAACGAGGAAACTGTTATCAATAAATTGGCTTGCGCTTTACACAATTAGGTTCGTTTCTACAACTATGTATATAAATGTTTATCTTTTTAAAATATCTATTTTCTTTGCTTTCCTTAACCTTTTTTAAAGCAAGTGCTTATTTTACCGAAAGTATCATTTAAATTGATAAATATAGTGATGTTACTATGAAAAAACCAAATTGAAAACATATTTTTTCAATTTATTCGGATTTTATTTAAAAAAAAAGAGTGACACAACAAAATTTCTGAACACGCTTTGGGCTTGAAAATTCACAGTTTCTTTGTAAATTGTAAACATTTTAGCTAATTAAATCAATTTTCTATTTTTGGAACATTTTACTCAGTATTGATCTTATCACAATATATTGTATTTATTCTTTTTAATTTTCTGTTATTTTGCACATCTCTTTTTGATCATATAGTTTTTACGAATACGAACTTTGTCTGATAAGTAAAAGAATTCCAATTATTTTCCCCTTTATGTCTTAGAATCATATTCTTCAATTTGTGATTGTTACGGAAAAATTATTTATTTGATGTAAATGGATCATGAGTGTTTAACTAGAAAATTATTAAATTTGTTATAGTTCTGTTACACGGCCATACATAGGGTTAAATAAATACTTGTCATCCTGCTCAAAACCGAGCTATTGAATCAATTTTGTATGTTTAGAATATAAATAAAATTTCATTGACTCTTTTCACTTAAAATAACTAATAAAAATTTTTATTTTTGATGAAACATATTCTTTATTTAAATGTTCTGATCCCATAAAAAATAAATGGAGCCTCGATTTCCCCTCAAATCAAAATAAACTATCTAAATTTAAAAAAGAGGAGAGTCAATGTAATTTATGTAGCTAACCTACTCGAAAAGTTAATTTAAAAGCTTCAAGCTCATTAATAAGACGAACTCAAACTATTTTAAGTTATTTTAAAGCTGAACGAATACACTTTTCTACCATCATCCCTACCGAATCCTCTTTATAGAAGTTACTGTTTTGCACAAAATTACTGCTTATAAAGTCTGTTTATATATTTTATATAATATATATAACATATATAAAATAGATATTAATATATTTTTGTATATTTGGTAATTTTTGGTGTCTTTTAATGCTTCAAATTTTAAGGTGGAGCGGATAGTGAATTTTTATTTACCCAAAAATGTTTATAAACATTTTTGGAGTGCCCCGAATACCGGACAAAATTTTTGCATATTGCATACAAAATGCATATGCATATATTAATTGCATAAGCAAATTAAAAAATTGCATTTATATGCACAGGCAAAATTTGTGCAAGTCCATTTAATCGCAAATGTATGTTCGAGACATTACGCAAAAGTACTGTTTTTTAATAATGTACTTTTTTGTACTGTATTTTTGTATAAATTTTAAGTGTTGAAAATATTTTTGATTTTCTGAGTGCGAAAAAATCAGCCCGTCTAAATTGTTAATAAATTTTTTTTGTCATAGTCGCCTAATGAATGCACTCTGCTTTTTTGAGTTTACTGGTTATCTTGGATACGTTTTAAATGATGAAAGAACTGTGCGAGATATTTGAAATTCAAAAAGATGTAGGGTTTTATGGCTACTTAGCTGAAACTACCATTGAGAGAATATTCAGTTTTATGTTTTTTATTGGAGAAAGGAAAAAATAGACTTGTATTAAAAAAATTTGAAAATATGAAAATAGCTGGCAAACATGTTAGTAAATTTAAGTATGTACGCTTGACTTTATGTGATGTGGAAAGAAGCTTCTCCGCATACAAAATGATATTTTCTGAAGAGCGTTAAAATGTCACCATCGACAACTTAGAAGAAGTTTTAATAATATATTGTTATATGAATTATAGAACATAATTTTGGACAGATAATCTGTATAATAGGGTTTCTCGTGTTAGGGTGCGAATTTTTACGGAGGCGAAAGAGGAGGTTAGCAAAAAATCGTATGGGAGGGGGGCTACTTTCACACTCTTAGGAGTTAATGGGTTAATTGTTATTTCATGACTTTGATTCATACTATTGTTTCTAGCAGAAAAACGAACACATGCAAAACTTATTTTAAGAGATAATATTAAAGGCAATAAATTGACATTTCTAACGGTATATCAACGAACCCACCCAACCTATCCATTACCAAGCTGTGCGCATGTGAAGATGAAATTTTTAACGACATCAAAATAATTAACATATCTTTAAAAATAACAAAGTTAGTTGTACTTCAAAAATTTTACTAAATTGAAAACACATTGAGCTAATACTTTTTATTAAGGTATTGCTTGTTTGTCTATTTAGACAAATGCAGAAGGCTATTTCAATTTTCTTTGCGATACTCTACCAGAGCCATTAGAAAATGTACCTTTACGAAATAGACGCGGTATTATCTTTCAACATGATGGAGCTCCGCCCCATTATAGTAGAATTGTTAAATATTGGTTAAATAGAAACTATCCAGCAGGCTGGATTGGAAGGAATGGTCAAATTAGATGGCCACCAAGATCACCCGACTTGACTCCACTTGATTTTTATTTGTGGAGACGAATGAAAGAAGTCGTATATGCGGAACAACTGACATCGAGAGAAGAGTTGATCGAAGGAATCAATTCAGTTTCTTCAATTGTAAGTCATGAACTGCAAAGAATTAATCTCAAACACGCAATAAGGCGAAGAATAATGTATTGCATCCAAAGCAATGGAGGTCTCTTCGAACAGTTCTTACAGTTTTTTTTAACAAAATACAATTATGTTGAAGATAATAACATTACGTTTTCAATTTAGTAAACTTTTTGAAGTACAACTAACTTTGTTATTTTTAAAGATATGTTAACGATTTTGATGTCGTTAAAATATTCTATCCAACATAGATTTAGACAGAGCTGTCTCAAGATTTTATCAGCACATTTTTACTGCTATCGAAAATTATGTGCCAAAAATAAAGAAAAAGAATAAGCTTTCGGAGCCATGGCTAGACAAAAATCTCAGATTTTTGAGAAACCAAAGAAACAAAACTTACAAACTTCTCAAAACCACCGATAATGTAAGCAATGAACTGAAGCTAAGATATGACGAGCTATCTAAAGAGTTTTCTATCAAGTCAGAAGAAACGTACAAGTTGTACACTAACCTCATCGGCGAGAAAATTGTCCAAGAGCCACAAACATTTTTTGACTTCGTTAACATGAAGCGAAAATCTAGCGGCTATCCATCTTCTATGTTTAAAGGTGATGTCAATTCCTACAACCCTTATGAAATCAGCAACTTATATGCAGACTATTTAAAGAAGTTTTCTGTGTTTTCACAAGTAATACTTATAGTTCCCCTCCCTTTTCAGGAATTTGCCCTATAATTAATCATATCCAACTAACGTGTGATGAGATATCTAATGCGATTAAAGAAATTGATACAAATAAAGGACTCGGCCCAGACTTGTTACCCCCGCACTTACTAGTCCGATGTTTAGACACACTTATCATGCCTTTATATATAATATTTAACAAATCTCTGCTCCACTGATCTTTTCCATCGTATTGAAAGATATCTCACCTAACACCAATATATAAAAATGGCGATAAAAGGTCTGTTGAAAACTATAGAGGAATCGCCATATTATCGGCTATTCCAAAACTAACATCTATTATAAATCCTTTACTCAATGAACAGCAACATGGTTTCCGTAAAGGTAGATCAACCACAACAAATCTAATGACTATGATCTCTGATGTTTTAAGTAAAATGAAAAAAGGACATCAAGTGGAGGCAATATACACCGACTTTAGAAAAGCTTTTGATCGAGTCGATCATGATATCTTGGCTTCCAAATTGGAAAAGATTGGTATCTCAGGATATTTGCTCAGCTGGCTGAAGTCCTATCTCCACGACAGGTCTCAGTTCGTAAAATTTCAAGGTACCTTATCCAAACACGTTTTAGTTACATCTGGCGAATCACAAGGTAGTCACCTTGGTCCACTTCTCTTTAATATTTTTATCTCAGACCTATCTGATATTCTTTGCGATATCCCACATCTAATGTATGCAGACGACCTAAAAATGTGCCATGTTATTAAATCGGAAAGAGATGTAATTTACTTACAGTCGAAACCGTCATCTCTTGAGCACTGGTGCAATCAATATAATCTTCATCTTAATGTTAAGAAATGCTGCGTAGTAACCTTCTCCCGTAAAAATTTGGTAACAAATAACAGTTACTTCCTCAATAGCATTGAACTTTAAAGAGTCAACCATATTGTTGATCTTGGTGTAGTCTTGGACAACAATTTGCGTTTCAACTTACATTATGATAAAATTGTATCTAGGGCCAGCAAACTACTCGGTTTTATAAAACGGCGTTCAAAATTTTTGGGTCACAAAGGCATTATACTGCGCGTTAGTACGCCCTATTCTTGAATATGGATGCATTATTTGGAATCCTGCTTTCGAATCACACAGTGAAAGACTTGAATCTATTCAAAAGCAATTTCTGCTTTTCGCGCTTAGGGACACGTATAACCCCCGTGAGTACAATATATTGCCACCTTATGAATTTAGGCTTAGCCTTCTGAATTTAATGCCCCTTTCAACAAGAAGGACTTTACTAAGTTCATGTTTTACCTTCGATATCATTAACGGTGTTGTTGATAGCGAGTATATATCAAACAAGATACGATTTAATGACCCGATCAGACGTAAACGGCATACACGACTATTAAATGAATATCAACAACACACTGTCTACGCAAGAATTGAGCCGATAAATAAGTGCTGTAGAGAATTCAATAATATCAGCGAGTACTATTCACCCCATATGTCTAAATTAACTTTTAAGAAAAATCTTTCCAAGTCCCTATTTCCTTCATAATACCTTCCTTCAAGCAACTAGGTTTGAAATCTTAATCTATAATTAAGCATGCCCTCTCTAAATTTTTTTCCCCTACTAATAGCCCAATAATCCTGCGCTCTTCATTTATTGTCCTTTTAGACATTAAGAATTAAATGCTAAGATAATAAATAGCCAGTCCAATTCCCTATTCCCTTCTCAGATCTCTCCTATTCTTATCAAATAAAATTCTTAGCTATACTACTATGTATAAAATATGTAAGTTCCTTTTCTTTTTTCTTTTCTTCTCTCCTTTTCTTTTTGACGTGTTATTAAATTCATGTCGATCAGGTGGGCGGATTACGCCCACATTGATTTGCATATCTTCGAACACCAAAACAAGGAAATGGGAGAAAGAAAAAAAAAGAAAAAAAAATAAACAAACCTGTTAGAATAAGTAAATTGCCTTGCTTGGCCAATAAATAAATAAATAAATAAAAATAAAATTAAATAGAACACAAATTTGATGTTAAAAAAAATGTTGATTTATTATGCGAAATTTTGAGAAAATTGTGCTTAAACTTAAAATTTTGAAGTTTTAACGGATTTATTTCATCTCTAAACGAGCACAGCTCGGTAATGGATAGGTTGGGTGAGTTCGTTGATATACCGTTAGAAAGGCAAATTTATTGCCTTTCACATGACCTTTTTCATGAGTTCGATTTTCTGCTAGAAAGTAATGAAATAACAATTAACCCCGTAACTCCTAAGGGTGTGAAAATATACCTCCCCTCCCATACGATTTTTTGCTAAACTTGACCTCCTCTTTCACCTCCGTAAATATTTGCACTCTTACACGGGACACCCTTCTTTGAAGTGAATAAGAGTAAGGAGAAGGAGTACACAGAATACTTTTTCTGACCTTTGACCTGAAATATACGCGTTCAAAACAGAATTAGAGCTAAGCTATAAGAGACGGAAGAAAACGGTGTAAGAAGAAGTTTTAGGCATTGCTGATATGTATAAAATATTTCTCGCTATCTTTTACGGATACCCTACAATAAGCATTTTTGTATGTAATATATGCGAATATATATTTGGTTTATAAAATTTCTTACAAACAGTAAACTTTGAAAATTCCCGTTATTTTGACCTTAGAATTATGACGATATCTGGAAAACTGTAGTTTTTCTCAAAACAACGCATTTTGTATGAAAAATCATTAGTAGACTTTTAAACGATACACGAAAGCTTTTTTTTGGTAATATTTTTGACGGATAGTATATTAAAAATTTTTTCGTTATTATGACATCAAAATTATTGCGATATCTCGAAAGCTGTAGACTCCTCAGTACAACGTATTTTTGTATGAAAAGTCGTTGGTTAGCACTGAGCGGTAAACGGAAAATAGAAATAGATTCTTTTTTTAACCTTTTTCTACGCTCATCTGAGAACGAAGGTAATTTCATGTCACAGTGTAGGTCGAATGTCACAGTGAAAAGGTTGAATTTCGACCACTGGCGATTTCTAGTTAACATAATTTCAGAATTACAGTTTTCTAGTATTATCTGTTGAATGTAATAAAATAATTTTTACATTTTTAACACTTTTTTGCAATAACCTTTCAATTAATTTCGAAATATTATGAATTAAGTCCATTTTTACTGCATAAGCAAAAAGTATGCAGCATATTTCTTGCATATGCAAAAAATATGCAGCATATTTCTTGCATATGCTTTTGCATATTTTTTGCATAAATTTTGCATGTCATAGATATGGAGTAATAAATGCATTAATGAAGTCAAAATCAATATAAATCCAATAGATGACTTCAATCAGACTTAAAATAAATTTTGCATATAATTCCGCTGTCTAATTTTAACTTATGTTGTAAAAAATTACTAAAGAGTTTCAAATCGAGGTCATGAAGTTCCTCCTCATACTGATTGCTGTTGTGACTAGGCTAATTATTGCTATAGCTGCAGCTTAAGCCGCACTTTTATTGGGATTAAATTAATTTATGGCAGCTGAGAACAACCTGGCATAAAAAAATATTAAAGCCAAACCAAGTGCCGTCACACGTTGTTGCCTTACCGAACAGAAACATGAACCGAAACATCAACATACACATTCGTGAGCGTATAAGTGTGCTTGTATGTGCAAGTTGGAGACCATGCAGTCCAAGGCATCGTGCACGAAAATGTCACGATGATTTTTTTAAAAAAACTTACTGCATGAGATACATTATTTGTCGATAATTCTTTAACAAATCCGTCTTGTTTTCGTTCATCGAAAACAGAAAATTTTCAAACAGTGCACGAACTTTTATATAAGATTTTCGGCAAGGAAATGTATGACCGAATCAGCATGTTTCGTCAAAGATGAAGAAAAATCGTGCATGATTCGTTAAAGATTCCCTTACGACTGGGACTACTGGGGGACTTTGTAGTATTTTGCTTGTGTGTTCGGACAGTAGACAATTTGATTTTACACACTACACAATGACTAACTTGGGAGCATTTTGTACTTTAAGTGGACTTAACAGCTCATAAAATGTACCACGACGCTGTATTATTATTAGTATGGAAGAAGACAAGAATGGAAGGAAGGTAAAAATTTTTTATCTGCTCTTGATAGTGAACACCCTTAAGTCAATGTATGTAGTGTATGTGTGAGTTAATGTGTGCCGTTGTCTTTTTCAATTAATGAATTAATAATTTGATGTAAGGCATTACGTGCGTCACATGTGTGGCACAAAGACTTAAGATGAAACGGATACAATTTAGAGAAAAAAGATTTAAAGTTAGGGTAGAGGATTTTTAACGTTCGTACAGATATTTTCCTGTCTAACTTTTTATTGGATTAAAAAAAATGTATACTGCCAGTATAAGGGATCGTCGATACAATATTTCACACGATTAAAAACTCGAAACGAAAAATTATTGAGGGCATAAGTTAATTAATATATTGTATATTATTTTATAACACTGTGCAACAGTCAACAAAATAACAGGATTCTGTGATATAGGTTCGGTACTATGACCAGAGGTTAGTAAGACCCTAGCTGGATTTCACACGTTTGGCGAACGTTTTTATGTGGCCCGCTATATATTGTGGGCCTTAGTGATTTTGGCAAAAACTAGTATCATTAGTTTTTGATAGTATCATTAGAAACTGTTTACTGTCTTTGGCAAACTTGTAGTTAAAATATTATTGATAATATATTTAAAAATATACAACTTTTGTGAAAATTTTTATGTAATCTGAACGTGTCTACATTTCCTTAAAAGCTGAAAAAGATAATTTTGTTTTCTTAATTAAAAATATAGGAGCGATTAATATATTCTATATTTCTATAGAAATAAAACACACACTTTTTGTAGTGGGAAGAGTTTACCAAATTCCACATTTGTTCGTGCAATTTTTGGGATAATTCACCTTAATTAGCAAGGTCTTCACTGCTCGAAAAATCATCATCTCTTACTACGTTTATACGTCAGCTATTTCCAAATACAAATAATTTGCAGATAGTGAACTCACTGTTTATACGGCAGTTTCTTTGCAGAAATAGTTTCACTTTTCAGTGCTGAGTGATTAGAAACACACTAATATAAAAACATTTGCTTTTTGAAGTTATCGTTGAAAAAGTGGCTACACCTATCATTTTATTGCAATTAGTTTCGTTAATCACAACTTGTTTTCGCAGCTTAGTTAATTGCAAATAAAATTTTAAGGCATCGTTTATATGTGGAAGTTTGCTATTTGCAATATTTTTATTTGCAAAAAAAGGCAGACGTAAAAACTTAGTAAGAGTCTAAATAGACTTCAATGTCACTCTGCGATTCTAATTAATTTACGATGAACGAATATCGAGCAAAAAAAAAGGAAAGTGTAATGGCAACATAAGTAATTTTGTTTGTTTGTGACAATTTTACATCAAATAACTCACAACAAAGATTAAAAAAAAGACACAGTTTCGAAAGTATCTTAAGTGTAGACGTTAAATTTTATTTTTTATACAGCAATAGCTTTTTCGCCTACATTTTTCAAAATTGTTTGAAAAAATATTTATTTTGTTTCTTTGACTTTCTGATTAAAAATATTTTCCTTTCCAAACTTCCATCCATGTTTGCAGCAACCGAAACTGTATCACGAATCGTCAAAACTTTTCCTCCTATACATTTCTTACCTTAAAATTTTAAAATTCTATCGGGCATGAGTTTAAAGAAGAAACTTGTTTCATCAACATTAAACATTTTTTCTAAGTCCTAATAGCCATCTCGAAGTTTTGTTAAAAATTCTATAGTCACCTTGGGATACATCACCTGCTTCACATGAAACCTTGCAGTTAACAATGCAGTGTCGCTATCGAAAATGGTAAATCAAACTTTCTAAACAAGAAAAATTTGTTTTACCTAAAATTTTAACTAAATCATTGGCTTTTTCTTATAAAATATGATCGGTTAGATCGCGATTTTTGGATTTTCTACATTTTGAGGAGGTGCGATCCTTATATTTTTCCTATGTTTCCATATGATGGATATTGAAGAATATGACGCAAGAAATTCCTCGCCGTTTTCAAGCCGCCAGATTATTGCAGATTTTTCTTCAATGATGAACGCGTTACGTTTAGTTTGTGGAGGCATTTTGAACACAGTAAAAAATCAATCATGCATTTGAAGGAACAATAGGGCAGTTCACGATCTTTTTGCATCGTTGCAAATACAAAATAAACACCTTTTACAAAAACAAACAGCATATGTTGCAAAAGCTTTTCAATGCTTTATGTTTTTTTAAAAGCTGTTTATTTTGCATTTGCAACGATGCAACATGATCGTGAACTGCCCTTATGTATACTGAGCAAAATCACATGCGCAGTTTTGTTGTCATTGAATTTTACAAAGCAAAAATTGCAAACATGTTCAGTGAATATTGTTTGTTCACATATAAATAAAAAAAATTTATAAGTAAGCAAATTTACAGCCCTATTCTGGCAGCTTAACTAAGCTCACCACATTAACAAAATAGTTAATATTAACAATTTGTTAAGGTTTCGTATTCTGCTGCAAATTTAAAAGCTCTTTTCCTTACAATTTTTTTAATAACAGAAAAAGTCTTAACAACGAATGAAATGTATGTGCTTAGATAGAAAAATGTTTTGAAAATAATAAAAAAATACATATTATAATAGAATATTGAGTTTAAATACATTTAACTGAAATATGGAAGAATTTTTTACTTATTTTAAGTGTTGATAATGAAATCTTTCAGTAGCCGTGGCAATTTTTTCAAGCGCTTGCAAAGTCACAAGCTGCACTCTATGCATCTGTTTATATAGCGCATCTCTTCTTTCAATAGACATATCGATTTTCACCATGCATGGTGAACTTTAAAAGCTTTTTAAGCTTTCATGTTATTAATGATTTTTAAGAATACCAACATTTACATAACATAACAATCAACTTAACAAGAGCTCCTTAACTATTTCTTGTTAAGCTAACAACCAGAATAGGGCTGTTAGTCTCAACTTGCTTTCGTCGTCGCTATATGTGAAAATATTTATTATATTTTATGAAAACTGCGTCGTTATACGCGAACTCGTCGTTATATTCACCGTCGTTAAAAGCGAATGCAGTTCCTAGGAATGAGAAATTAGAAAATGCGGACTTCAAGAATACGACGTTATAGCAGAAATGTTGTTATAACCGAGGTCGTTATAAGTGAATTTCACTGTATTTTGAATCATAATTTTTTTAGAGATGAATTTCTATTCCTTGTTCATGTCTTTGTTGGTTCAAATGAAAAGTAATTTAATTTTGTATTTAATAAACGATAATAAATATAAGGGAAAATATGAATTTCTAATTTTTTCTATACTAAAGAATATATATTAAAAATTTTATTTAATTTTATATAAACTTTAAATTAAATTTAAATTTTAGCAATGAAAATATATTTTTAATATGGAACTAATATAATAATAATAAAAAATAATTTGAATTTATCATATTTTATAAATAAATGGAGTTTTCGTAGCGCATTGACTATGCGCAGTCTTCTTGTTTGAAGATACTGAAGTTGCGCACATGGAAGTGGATGATGAAGTGTGACATTCAAGTCTTTCAAGACTCTGATGATGATTTTTCAAACAGTGAAGTCTTGCAAGACCTTATTGATTCAGGTGAATGATCCCAAAAATTATACGAATAACAGTGGCTTTTTGAAAACGTATACCACTTTAAAATAAATGTGTTTGATATCTAAGAAACTACCGAATTTATTTATTTCTCCTTCGAGATAAGCTGAGCTAGGGCTCAAAAACAGATCTTTTATCAGTTATGAATATTTTTAATAAAAAGATTATATTTTTGAGCTTTGTGAGTAATCTAGACACATTCCAATCAAAAAATTAAGTGTACAATAGTTGTTCATAATCCTTCTGGCTACAAGTTACTTGAAAAAGTTTGGTTTAAAGTTTGCTAAGTTTAAGAGTTATGGTCTACAAACTGCGAAAATCCAAAAAACCTGTATTTTTCACTTAAAAAATAATATTTTTGAAATTTTTATGCAGTAGACACGTTCATATCATATAAATTTGTTAACAAGAGTTGTTCAATTTCTTATTGGCTACAACTTTGTTGAAGATAGTGTAAGAAAAAATTGCATTCCCTTCAAGTTATGACCAAAAAAATTCAAAAAGTTTTCACAATATTTTAAAACAAAATATTGGAAAAAAATAATTTCATGAATTCGTTTTGTTTTAAAGTTTGTTGATTAGACTGTGAACTACATGTTTGCCAAACTAATAATACTATTCTTTGTCAAAGTCGCTAAGGTCCATAATGTAGTATATTTAGATAGTTGTAACTTATTTTCAAAATACTTTCAAAATGTGTATGAAACACATACAAATACTTTCTCTGATTTTGATCGTCCTAATAGTGAAAATATTGGAAATTTTGATTTATTAGAAGCTGATATAGTAACAGCAATTTCAGATTTGAAAAACTCTTTTAAAATTGAAATGGATGGATTCCCACCTGCTTTCTTTAAACGTTGTTCCAAAAGTATTATCAAACCTCTTTTGATTCTGTACAAAACATGCCTTAAAAATGGTGAATTTCTTGATAGCTGGAAGTTATGCGCAATTGAACCTATTTTTTAATCGGGAAATCGTTGTGATGTAACTCATTATCGAGCTATCGTTAAGCAAGGCGTTTTTACCAAAATATTTGACATTATACTTAAAAAAAAGTTATACACTCATATTCATAACGTAATAAGTAATTACCAACATGGATTTTTACCAGAAAAGTCAACTTGTTCGAACTTAATGTTGATTACAAATCGAATTTCAAAAGCAATGAAACAGAATTCTCAGTTAGATGTTATCTATACTGATTTTTCTAAAGCTTTTGATAAGATTGATCACAATATTTTACTCTATAAGCTCCAAAAGTTCGGGATAAAAGATTCTCTATTAAAATTTTTCAGTAGTTATTCATGTGAAAGAAAATTATTTATTCAGATAGGTTCATATCGATCAAATTTTATTATAATTGCAATATCTGGTGTTCCACAAGGCTCCCATTGTGGACCCTTACTCTTTTTGATTTTTATAAATGATCTACCACAATTTATTAAGCATTCGCAATGTCTTATGTTTGCAGACGATGTTAAGCTATTTCTTAAAGTAGTTAATATTTTGGACTGCTTAAAGCTTCAAGACGATTTGACTAGTCTTCAAGGTTGGTGTAGTAGAAATAATTTTAAATCAAATTCAGTTATTTTTAATTATAACTTAGATAGTTATTGTTTAAACCTTCAATATGAAATAAAATATTTAGGAGTTATATTTGATGTTAAATTAAAATTCAACGCTCA
The DNA here is from genome assembly GCA_963920525.1 of Dichetophora obliterata. Lineage (NCBI taxonomy): Eukaryota > Metazoa > Arthropoda > Insecta > Diptera > Sciomyzidae > Dichetophora > Dichetophora obliterata. Next base: position 149,154,188 of record OY986435.1, on the reverse strand, counting down.
TATAGATTTCATTACATCAAAAGCTTATTCAATGTTAGGTTTTATAAAAAGAAACACAACGGACTTCAGTGATCATTCATCTTTTAAAACTTTGTATGTGGCATTTGTGTGAAGTAGACTGGATTACTGTTCAGTTGTATGGAATCCGTATTATAATGTTTCTTCAAATCGAATTAAACGAATTCAAAAACTTTTTACGAAATACACATTTTCAAAAATGCAATGGTCAGATATTATGCCCTCTTACGTAGCCAGGTGCAAGCAACTTGGTTTGCAATCATTGGAGGATAGAAGATAATTTTTCTCTATAATGTTTGTGAATAAATAACTAAGTGAAAAATTAGTCTGTCCCGAACTATCTGACCTTTTTCAAAGTTATGTTGCTCCTAGGGATTTGAGAGTAAACCGTCGGTTTTGTGAGACAACGCACGCGACAAATTATGCATATAATGAGCCAGTCGCAAGATGCTTAAGGTCATGTTATACGATCTCTCTAATTCTTAATTTTAATGTTGATGAAAACCGTTTTAGATTAAATTTATTTATACTCTTTAATTAATGGCGTAATTTATTAAATTATCTTTGTAATAGTCTGTAAGATTCATAATCAGTAGACTGAAATAAATAAATAAATATATTAGGGGGCCATAAAAAGAATACTTTCGCCAAACTCGCGAAACCTAGCTAGGGTCTTACACACTTATGGTCATAGTATCGCCTATCACCGAATCCTGTTATTTTGCCAAAATGTTTTATTTGAGTCACAGTATAGTTCTGAAAAATATATGTTTTGTATATATATAAAAAAAATTTAATTTCATAGAATTATATTTGAGTTTACAACTCCTTTTAAAAAACTTCTTCACGCATTCCATGGCTTATATCAGCAAACTGTTATTGATTGATTCGTGATAAAAAAGTAAACAAAGAGCAAAACAACAAATCTTTGAAGAATTAATGCTGTCACTATTCGAACTTTTGCTTTTTGCTAATAGGCAAAAACATTGCTTTGGAAGGCAAAGCGAAATTACTTATATTTTAATTTAACAGAAGTTCTTCGTATAAGCTTGTCAAAGTGGATGAACTGCAGAAACCACACAAGACTACTTAAGAGTTGATGTAGCGATCCACGAAACGTCTGTCTAGTCTGCATGGTGGTTTGTTCTGCAAAGAACATGTTGTTCTTGTAGTTGTTGAAACTTGTTGTTTCATGCACTTATTTGGCATTAAGCTCAAGTAAAATTCAAAGAAATCATATATATTTTATTTACTTTATGTATGTGATATTTTTTTTAGAATTATAAAATAATTCACAAAAAATTTGTATTTCACTAAATTTTTCAATATGTTTCCAGTTTAAAAAAAAAAAAATCAGTCTGGTGATTTAAAAAATGTTTTTGTTTTTCAGAGGTTGTGAAATTTATTATGGAAGGTATGTGGATTAGTATGTGATTTAGTATAAAAATAATTTAAGTATGAAAAAATTCCTGTAATTTTCAATAATGTTGTACTTAAATGTGATATGATAAAAGTTATAATAATATAACGTGAATTTATATAATTTTTCATTACGAATTGATGAAATTGAAAAACCGCAAAATATTCTACAAAACTAAAATGTGACGTCCTTATCCGCCGAGGGCAGAAAGGGGAAAATCTATGTGACAAAGTGTGACATGGGGAAAGGGTGGTGTCTCAAATGCGCCTTAACCCTGTGGCTTGTTAAATACATTTTGGGTTCGTGAGAAATAAATTCAAAATATTGACAACCGCACCATCGTCACTGTCATTATCAATAAAATCGAAACTAAAACAAGTCCTACAATCTTGCACGTCAGCAACACTTGCTGTTGCAAGCTCTATAATTTAACAACAAATAATATGAGCAAATGTGAGTAATTGCTTTTTAAAAGCTTGGCTTTAGAGAGCAACTTATTTGATAACCTCTAGTTAAAAAGCAGCTGTTATGGCAAAAGCAATAGCAACAAAAACAATAAATAGATGCCTTTCGGCACTTTGGCGGTACGGTATTGAAAAGTACAACACACACATGAGCCCTTGCATGAGCGTGTTTTTCCCCCCTTTTTTTAAAGTTTGTACTAGGGCAAAAAATGATTCACCACGAGTAGTAAAGCCGATAAAATGTAGTCGATATAACAGTTCCACACAGCCAATATCGAAGAGGCAAATAAAAATAACATATAATGAGGTGTAGATGATGTGAAAAACTTGCCAAGAAATTGCATCAAATTAAAGGTGCCTGAAGATATATACTAAGGTGGCCAGTTATAAAATATGGTAAACAGGGCAACATTTTACAAAAAATTACTAGCTATCTTTTAGCTTTTATTTTATTAAAAATAAGACTAAGTCATAATAAAGGAAATTATTTCTAAATTTCAGCAACAAATAAACGACTTCTGGTCACCTTAATGCCATTTAAATCGCCTTCAATCATATTTTAATCAGCGCTGCCCAAATGCCGCAAATGCCACACAACAACCAACCACCACGTTCATCATTTCTACACTTTACAACATGATATTCACATCATGTGCGGCAGCGGCTACCAGTTTCTGGGCAACAAACAGTGTTGGCGCAACGGCTACTCCTTGATTGCGCGCAGGAGCTCTTCAATTGTTGTTTAGCTTATCTAGTGCATCCGTAACTACCAACTGGCGAGTGGGAAAAAAAGCGGTAGGTGCCTCTTAACCCTTTCAATGACTAGGATAAGCTAAGAACAAAAGCATTTTTTTATGTAATACTCCTATTATTTAGGTCCAAACGAGATGAAAAAACATACCTTTGATTTTAACCTGCGCTACTTACGTTTTGCAAGCTTGTGCAAAGAAAAATTGTTTCCTCCTGTTCAACACAAACTCTTTACTTTTTGTAATCTCTTGATGGTTTTCCAACCCTTTAGATATTTTTTGTAAGCCCTCTTAATATTCTTATCATTAAGGCCATAAAAAGATAAGGCCATAAAATTATAAAATAGGAATAATTCGGCGCAAAATCGAAAATCCAACTGATTTTAATGTCAAATATTTCTCTAAATGTTTTGTTATTATGTTGGTTCATGTTTTTTCATAGAACCAAATGATTTGATTTTAAACAAGTATAACAAAATAAATATAAAAATTACTTTCTGAAGTGCCCAATATATTGGGAAAATCCACTGAAAGGGTTAAATAAAAACAACTCTGCTATCAACTACAACAACAAGAGTAAGTTTGTACAACATGGCATGCAGTCAAGATCATTTAAACCCTATTAAGTAAGTGAATGTAGTAACAGAGGCTCACATTGCGAACGAGACAGAGTGTTTGGCATTTTTGCCACACCCTGCACGCTGCACTCATAGCCTTCATCAGACAATTTTATTTCCCACCTTTATCAATCCTTGTTATCATTATCAAATGCAAAAGCTCAACATCCATTTGCTACACGTTGCAGCTCAAACTTATTTTGTTATTTTTTCTACTATATTCTTTTTTTTTACAATATTTGCTTTGAATTTCTTTACAGTGCCTGATGTTTGCACAACAGAGAATAAAATCTATGCTACACCAACACCATTATTCAATAAATTTTGCATAATAGCTAGTTGAAAAAAATGTGGAAAATTTCTTACCCATGTCTGCTGATATTCCGCCGTATTGTGTTAAATCAGTTCTTATCTTACCTAAAATAAAACAGATAAAATGAAATTGTCAAAAAGAGCTTTTTACAAATGTTTTATTAAACACATATATGTAATATTGTAAACCATATTAACCTTAAGAACTTAAAAATTTTATTTCAAAAGAAAAGATATGTAAGCTCGAAATCCCGGAATATTGGAAATTTTTAATTTTTCACTTAAAAGACCATATTTTTACACAGTTTCTCAATTTCTTAAAAAAATTTTTAACACTCATCACTTCAAAAATATAAATTTTTACTCTGAGAAAAGAGTTTTTTCTAATAACCAAGGTTTAATTATAGTTACCAACCTTGCTTATTAAAAAATAAATATTTTAGGCTTTTGAAAATAAATTATAAATCTTAGCCTATTTGTTGATTTGGTTTTTGGCTTTCTTGAATTATAAAACTTAATATGTTTTGTTATCTGTTAAATAATTATTTGATTTAAGTTAACTTTACGATTTTTTTCAAGCTTACTTATTGTTAATCTTTTATTTTTGATAAAGCAGTAGTGAAGGCCATTAAAATGAAAATTTGGAAAAAGATAATTTAACTCTTAATAAAAAAAATTTTAAATCTAAATTGTTGAACTCAACTTAAATTTCTTTATATCATTAGCTTGCTCATTATATAAATAAATTATCATTACTTAATCGTAATTTTTTATTATATAACCTAAAACTATATATTTTTATATATTTTAGAGCATTGTTTTTAACGCCAAGTAAAACCATTCATATAAATAAGAGCTGAGTCAACTTATACGAGTTTAATGAGCTATGACTAGAATTTATAGTAAGTAATTACTAAAATTCGTTAATATAAAATACTAACTAAATACCATAGATGGTCATTTTCCATTACCATTAAATGTCCATTATTACTAACCACATAGTGGTAAAGCAATTTTTCATTACCACTAACCACCTAGTGGTAATGCAAAATTATTTATGATTACTATTATTGTGATGGTAATGGAAAAAATTACATTGCCATTAGTATGTAATGGTAATGGAAAAAAATTGTATGTAATGGTAATGGAAAAAAATTGCATTAACATTAGTATGTAATGGTCATTTAAAAAAATTGCATTACTACTAAAAATTTAGTGGTAATGATATTTTTTATTGCACTAATAATTCAATGCATTATGCCCATCTATGCTAAATATCCACTATGCTGGAACAAAATTTAGATTTCGCCGGACTCAAAAGTAAGAGGGACACCTAAAAACTATTTCTGTATATTTTTTTTATTGAATTTTTTTACCAATTTTGTTTTGAGTCCCCAAAAATCGATATTTCGTCATTTTCGGAGAGATTTTTTTAAATATATTAAATACTTTTTTTTATGGTCTAAACATTTAGCTTAATGGAAAGGTATTGAGCTCGTCTTTTCTTTGATATACATGCAGCAACGGTGGGCAAATGCGGCTCTTTGCTAAATAAAGTGCGGCTCTTTTTTTACTTTGTTATTTCCAAATATAATAACTAATAATAATAAGAATTTTATATATCTTGTCAAATTCCATGGAATTTCATATTGTTCTGCTTTGTTTTTTAAATTCAAATTCCATGGAATTCCATGTTATTCTATCGGTGCTGGACCAATGATTTGACAAAAAATTTGATGTGTACCCTGTTTTTTTTAGTGGACGTTCTCTTTAATTATGGTTTATTTTTTCTTCATGAAATAATTACAAGGTAAGCTCAGGTTAGCGGTTTTTAACGCTAAAGGTTAACAAATCGCGAAATCCTTTCTTGGAGGGTTCTATAATAAGCCAAGAAATAATTTGGACTGAATTTATAAAAGAACTTTTTCGACCCGGCCATCATTAATAATAATTTTGATTTTTTTTTTTTAAATAATAAAACCTTAATTTATATTAAAGTTATTTTTAGTTTTTGTCTTTATTTGAAGTACGGTGTGGCTCTTTGAAATAATTTGAAAATTTTAATATGGCTCTTAATTGCCTCACTCGTGTCCACCCCTTATAAATAGTATAGAGTGCTTAAGTCAAGTTTTTAAAGTATTAAAACCATCCATATAGGAGATAAATAGGATATATAGGAAAATACCTAACCACTATTAGATAATGCTAAAGAGAGTTTATCATTTCCTTCCCATCTTACCCAGTGTTTAATGAAAGATCTGCAATCGCAAGTAGTGGTCATTCATTACAAGGTAATTGGTTATCATCAATTCATCATCACTTTTTGGAGTTTGAATGGAGCATTGAAACTGAGTGTAGTACAATTTCTTTTTCAAAAAGTAATCTACAACATTAGTCACGATTTATTGGGATTTTTCCTGCTAAGTTAAATGAAAATCACACATGAAAATTCTAAGCACAAAATCGACCAACCAACGCCTAAAAAAAAAATCAAACAATGCCATAATGCTCTGAATGTTTTTGCATTTGAAGCTGTGGACAAAAATATGGCATTTCAAAAGAAAAATTGAAGGGTTTAAAATACCCAATTACATCAAGGTTATGCTTAACCCGAAACACCCTGTCGTTGCCATATGGTAACGCAAGCACAAACACCTAAAATGTACTTATTTTAGCTTAAACCATTTTATATTTGCGTTAACAGGTCATTTTGAAAATTTAAAAAAAAATTTACTAAGGGTGATTCGGATTAAGGGAAGCGATCAGTTCCCTGTTAAATTAAAAGAATTTTTTACATAGTGAGGTTAAACAGTCGAAAGAAGTTATCGTCTTTCTTATTATCGAAGTAAATAAAGAGTGAAACATGATAGAATTCGTATATATAAAAAAAATATTAAATTTAAAAAAAGAAATAGTTCCGATGCTTTCAAAAATTTTTTCGATTTAGCAGGCGTCAACTAATTTCAGATATCGAAAAAGACGGTACTTTTGGATGAAATGATCAAAAGATAGCATACCTTCTTTCGAATCTAAGCTAAGAACAAAATATATTTAATTTTAGTTGTAATGGGTTAAAATAAATCCAGTAAAAATACACATTTTTCAATTATCGAACTGTTTAATAAAGGTATAATGGTTGCCGTGGCATCAGTGTTACTTTATGGTTCGATACATCGGATTTGTTACGATTTTCAATCTTGAATCCGATGATCTGATACTTGGCCAAAATGTTACGTTTCCAGGAAAAATAGATCCGAAGACCTATTTTGCATATACATATTTCCTTAATAAATCAATGTAAATATGACTTGAAAAATTAAATTTTTTCATATAAAATCTTTTTTTACTTAAAGTTTTCTATATGACTTTGTTATTTATTATGCTGATTTTCTATGATTGAAACACAAATTCTAAATGGCAGGGGTCGATTCCCGCCGGCATCACAAAGATTTCTGATGAAGCCTCCAGCGGTGCTGAAATTGCTATAAAATCAGCTAGTCATGTTTTCCTTTTCATATTTAAAAATGTTGCTGTTGTTGTTTCTTTGGAAAAAATTCGTCAGAGCAATTAATTTTCCTAACCTGACAATAAACGATTTTAAACTATCAAACAAATAGAATTTGTATTGAAATTCAAGAATGATTTAAACTATAAAACATTTAGAATTTATATTTAAATCATAGAAAATCAACGTATTTTTTACTGACAAAATTATTCGTTAATTTACTCGAAGTAAAATAAACGTTGTTGTTGTTTTTCAGAGTTTCACAAATCCGACGAGCTGAGTGAAATAGTTACGATACAAAAATTTTGTTCATGGCAATACTGCGTGGCATGCTAGTTTAAGTGCGTGGTCCGTGTGCTAAAAAACTACGGTAGCCATGGTTCAAATTTTATCTAAGACAAAAATTTTTTTCAATTGAATTGATATTTCTGTTTGGCTGTTACTCAGCTCTGAGCAGACAATGGTATACCTCGAAGAGTGTAAATACTTCCATGTAAAGCTTCTAGAAAATTAGCATTTTGGAGTTGGCATAAGACCCGTAAGTGTTATAACATGCACAACCCAATTTATCTTAAGAAGTTCGGTCAAAGTTCCTTTTATGGACTGAAATGACTTTTTCGTTTATTTTTTTTATGTTGTTAACTGGGGTTATTTTTGGCTTAAAGACATATTCTGCTTTGACCAAGATAAATTTTCATAAAAATTACAAAGAAGTCAGTATCATTGGTTAACAAAGAATGCGGTGCTACTCACAGGCATGGAGGCTCTTAAAGCTTCCACTATTTAAATAAAACAGAATTTTTTTATTTGCTTAGGTTCTAAACAGTTTTTCTCATACTCCCCATTTAATGTTACTTTAGTGCTAAATTTCCAGTAGAATAATGTTTTGAGAAATTATTTATTTCGAAAAAGCCATTCTTATTCAAGTCTTTAAAGCAGCGATACCCACGAAAATTATTTGAAGAGTCCAAAAACAACAACAACAACAATAAGCAACAACATCAAAAAATTTTCAAATTTGGATGCAATGACGAATTACCAATAACACGAGTGCTGGCAGAGTCCACGACAGCGAACTTATGTATATGTACACTGTTAAAATAATGAATCAAGTTATTTCAAATGTTTCAGTTTTTTGATAGTTAGAATACATTCTGATTTACCCAGCTTAAACCGCGTGGAGGTTTTCAGATATACTTTTTCATTTTTTGTTTTATAGTTTTTAATATTTTTGTTTTTAATTTTTTTACTTATTTTAATGGTTTTTTTTTTGTGAATTTTCTATTATTATACATTTTTTTATTTTTAATCTGATAATAATTTTTATTAGCTTTTACCTTAATTTTTTATATTTTTTATTATCTTACTGCTAAATTATTAACTTAACTGTTATTTTAATAAGATTATAATATTTTTAATCTTTTATTATTTATGAAAAAATAGGCAAATTCCCAGTTTTCCGCAAACCATTTTTCTTGCCATTCTGATGCAATATAAAAATGTGTCAACCTGAAATATTCAATAATTTTTTCTCAATGTGTATACGCACAACGAAAAATATAAAGAATACGATGCATGCTGTTAACGTCTACAATGCAAATGCCAAAAACAGTGCGAAACAGCGGCGATCGATGATGCCAAAGAACAATAACAACAACATGCAAACGCATAACAGCTATCGATGGTTCAAAAGAACAACAAAAAAAACATTAAGAAGCGAGGCTGAAATTGCAAACTGAATTCGGCGAATTACAACAATCATGAAAATATTGAAGTTGTTGTTAAAGAGTGGAAAGAGTGGAAAGAGTTAGGCGCTGGGCATCGCTGTTTTAAAGTAAAGTTAAAACATTAACAACAACAACAACATCAGCAATAGTTCGCTCCAAGACACACAAATAATATTCAGAAAATTCCGGTAAAAATTCTTCTGCTTAATTTGCACGTTATGCCACATGTTTATACCGCAAAAGCGAAAAATGTAAACAAACAAGAAATGCCAGGCAAAAAACATAGAAAAGCAATCAAAAACCAAGAAAAACAAAAAACCTCACCAGGTTTCTCTACAAAGCAGTCTCGACACAAGTAAACCAAAAGAAGTAAAAAATTAAAACAAAACAGCTTATAAAAATATGATTTAATGGCAGCGATAAACCACGTGTGCATTTAAATACGCGCGCCTGGCGCCTGTGTAAACGTAATTTTCATAAAAAATTTCTTCCACACTTCAAGCGATATGTTCAACACTCAACAGACACTACAACAGCCAGCAGATAATTTCACAAAACTGTAAAAGGGGTGCGCTACGCCCCAAAATTCTCCCATAGCAAATATAATATAAAAAATAATCAAAAATTTAAAAAAGCCACATGACGAAATTTTTTGATACAAAACAATTTTAACTCATCATGTCTGTAGGAATGCAGCGCAAGTGTATCGAACACCCTTAATTTTAAGCAGTGGTGGCGGCAGCTTTGCAAATGTTCACAAATTTTTCCACGAGTGGTTGTTAAAATCAAACATTTACTTTGCGGTTTAATACACCAAAACAACGTAGACAAAGTAGTTTACAAAAAGAAGAAGACGAAACAGAAGAGGTGTCTGAAAGAAATAAAGAATAGCAGCAGTTGTACAGTCAGCTTTTGATTAAACTGCATGCTGGGGTTTTTTGTATCTTATGTTTGGAGATGCATAAAAAGCACATTAAAATGATTTTATAGCCTTTTAAAGACGTCTAAGCAAACATCGACGACAGGAGCACACCAAAATGTTTATCCGACTCAACCCGTCTTTAGCTTCAAATTAACAAGTTCAAATATAATAATTTTAAAATGATTTTTTTGCTTTTCTGTGGTGTGTGCTTTTACGTTGAATTTTTTAATAAAACACTTCCTGCTCTGACTACTTGGTTTTGGGGCATAGTTTATGTTTGCACTTTGTATGGATTTTATTACTCATCAAAGCGGCGATAGAAATCTTAATTGCCGACCCAAATAAATACTGTAGCTGATGTAGTGCAACGCAAAATGTGCTTGTGTGCGGGTGGTTGTAGCTAATGCTACAGTTTTTGTTGCTGTCTGATGTTTTCTATTAGAAGGTTTGACTTAGCACAAAATTCATTAAAAACTAAAACAGTAAAAGCCTGTAAAGTATAATCTGTTATAATATGAGAAATAAATACAAGGTTAAAAATCTTGGAATACATTTTAGTTCAGCTAAAATACTACTGCATATTTTTTAACCTTGAGTTTTAAAATTTAAACTTTCACAAATACTAACCCATAATTAAAAGTTTTCTATACTAAAATTCAAAACGAAGAATATTGCAATGCTTAAAATCAATGTTATTCTATTAGATACATATTCTTGTTTATTGCTTTTGATTCGTGTAGCGCAATAGCCCAGTGGTTAACGTAGTGAGCTTACAGACTGGATGTCCCTGGTTCAAATCTCCCTGTGGTTGTTATTTTTTTTTTTTTAATTTTCAATACAAGCTTGTACTGAATTTTAAACCAAAGCTGTATTAAAACAATTTTTAGAATTTGCAATACTAGATCTTTAATCAAAGCAGGTGTGGTCATTTATAAAGTACAGAATAGTTTCAATTTTATTCCAAGATTTTAAACCCTGTAGTGATTATTGAGTTTTAAATTGAAGTATAAAATTTGAGCAAAAATCTTTTAACTCTAGCTCTACTTGTAAATTGAACTTTAGAATTATAAGATCATGATCATATTAACATTCGTACTAACTTAAAATAGTATTGATATGCCAATTTTTATTTATATAGGTATTTGTGCTTACATACATATATACATACATACATACATATTAATCTCCTGAGCCGACGCACATAGTTTTTGCCTTCAAAAACTGCTAATAAATGAATTTCTCAAAATGATAAGTTGAAAGGAAATATTTTTATTTAGCTGTTGTTTAATATACATGGACTAATTTGCCATAGGTTTTGTTTGTTTAATTTTTATGCACACACTTCTTAACAGCATTAGTTAAAAGTCATCGAAGGTCAACTTGCATTGTAAGTCAGTTAATTTGCGTGAAAAATACCACTGCTAAATAAATATGTTTTTTTTTTATTAATATTTTGAAAAATGTTCATGCTATAGAGGTTTTAGCTGCAGGTGTGTCCTTTATGATAAAGCTATTTTTATGAATATTGAAGCTTTTTATAAAAATATATATTGGATTTATTATGAATGTATCCGCTCTACAGCCAATATATTATCGTGCCTAATGTATGTCTAGTTCGATGAAAAATCATATTATCATATAATTATTTGGCCTGGTTATTATTACTTATTACTATTATTATTTATTAACAAAAATTATAAGTACAATAAGAACTAAGTTATTTAATAGGACAACATAAATACATTCAATATAAGTATAATAACAACTGTTTAGTGATTTAACTTAACTAAAGATACAATATATGTTTAATATAATTTTTTTATAATAGCAAATTAAATTAATATAATTATACATTCAAGTAAAAACAGAATATTACATAAAAGATAATGAATTTAGTAGATTTCAAGAAGTTTGGTGAGAAAAAGAAAGAATGAAGAAATTTCTGAGGCAGAACATTCCACAGTCTGATGGCGTTAATGAAAAACAAGCGCGAGGAGTTTAATGAAGTATATCTTGGAACAATGAGAACATAACTTCGTCTAGAAAAGCTAAATCTTGGAACTATGAGAACATTACTTCGTCTAGAAAATCTAAATTGAAGTTTATCATATAGGTAGAAAGGTGTTTTTGTATAGATCAGCTTATGCAAATAACTAGTTTCTGGCATCAACGTAAGATGGTAAATCACACCCAAGTACGGCATTTCTGTAACTAGATAAGTCGTGAAACCTACGCAATCCATAAACATAGAGAGTAGCATAATTTAAAGCAACTTGTAATTTTAACTGAGGGGATGAATTGAACCTACTATATACCAACTCAGGTCAGATCACCAGTTTATTATTTTTTTATTCTTCTGTAGACTTGTCATTCTAGCAAGTAGTTTATTTAGAAAATTTTATTAAAAAATAACAAAATGGCCAACTTATAAAAATAAGTAATCAAAAATAGCTTTAAAAAAAATCGATGTAAAAAGTAAAGAAAAAAAATTAAAAATCAGCAATTCTACTGCCTGCAAGAGCCATAAGCATGTAGAAAACGTATTAAAATTTCAGATCAATCGACTCAATAGAATTTTTTAAGCATCCAGGTTGATTAAAGAAACGTTTTTTCGGGAAAAACACTTTTAAAGTTTTAACAACATATAGCGCGCACTTATGAGGCACTCTCGACTATGTGCTATGACTTAGTTAATTTTTGTCTGAAATTTTTACAGTATACTATCAATGTATTGTATTTTCAAAATACTTAAAAAATACTTTTTTAAAATCGAACTTAAGCTTACGTCCTTCAAGTAGTTTTTAAAATGCCAACCTTGTCTGGAAGTGTCCGGTCAAGATTTAAAAAAATAATTTTAATTTTTGAAGTATATGACTACTTATATGCATACGGTTACTTTTAAGTTCGGATCCTCTTATAACAAGCTTGAGTCTCTTGCCTGTTTAAAAATTTAAACAATTCACAAATAAAGCTCTTGCTCTGTTGACTTCCGGGATTCCTGGTTCATTATCTTGCAAAATTAAGAGGAGAGTACAATATCCTATGAAATTAGAAAGGAAGAAAGAGCCGAAGAAACGGATGAAAAATGTACTGATGAAGAAAATCATAAGTACATTTATGAAATAATTTAAAATATAATTTATCTTTTGGGTGTTAAAACCCTTCCCCCGAAATGAACGAATCTTAACGAGCTTCGAGAGAAACACTCAGCACAAAATGGCAGCAGCTGTGTGTGTTTATGGTTACGACAAAGATTTTGATCAAAGTAGATCAAAAATAAAAAGACTCAATTTAAAACATTCATTGTGAAAAGACTATAAGATACAGACTTAACATTTTTTTTAAGTGTTAAAATTTAATGAAACTGTGTTCATATGAAATGAATTTGTTCTTGAAGAAGAGCTTTAAAATATTTCATTTAAGCTAAATTCAAATGTTTGTGCAGTTCAATTTTAAACAAAAGCTTTTTTTTTTAAACAATATTTTTAAATATACTTTAATACACGGAAAAAAACTGTTTGCTAAATTTGTATTGCGGTTAAACAAAAATTCCGCTTGATTCTGAGCCACTTCAAAATTATGCTGAAACGAATCTTTCATCAGCAAAATCTAATCAAAATTTGCTATTCCAGTTTATAATAACTAAGCAAATTTTTCAATAAATTCAAGCAAAATTTTGCTAATTTATTATAAACTGCAATAGCAAAGTTCTGCTTAATTCAAGCAAATATTTGCTAAGTTATTACAATTTGATTAGTGTTTGTTGAAATCTAGCACATTTTCGACGTGAAATAATTATTGACATTAAATTAAATTGAAAAATTACCATTATCCGGAAACTGGAACCTTGGCTGCGAGAGTGTAAGTGCATTGGCTTATCCATTCGACCATCGCAGTTGTTAACTAATCGTCGCCTAATTTTCTTCATTAAGAATCAACGTGGGCTCGTGGGTTCAAAAGAAATTTGCTTAAATTTAGTAATAACTTGCTACTTGAGTTTATTATAACAAAGCAAATATTTGCATGAGTTCAGTAAAAATTTGCTATTTGAGCTTATAATAACTTAGCAAATACTTGCTTGAATTAAGTAGAAATATGCTTTTGCAGTTAATAATTATTTAGCAAAATTTTGTTTAAATTTAATCAAAATTTTTCTATTTCCTAAATATATGAGGAGTGATTACAATTTAGCAATCTTTTTCTAAAATCACTAAAAAATAATTTGAAACAAAAATTTTAGTATTGAAAACAAATATTTGTTTTAAAAGATATTTTAAAACATAATTTTTAAATATTGTTTTTAAATAAAAAAACAATAAAATTAAACTGTAATTTTTTTCGTTTTCGACGTCAAATTCATAATAAGCGACCACTGGAACCACTCAAATACCATATTTTAACTCCATTCAATGATGTTTGCCTTTTATTGCTGCTATTGATTTAAATACCAATTCTAAATGGTTGATAGTTTAAATCTTACTTGATTTTAAATACAAATTCTAGTTGTTTGATAGTTTAAAATCGTTTTTTTAGCTTTAGGTCAAAGTTAGAACAATTAATTGTTCTAACGAATCTTTCCAAAGAAACAACAACAACAACAACAAAGTTTTATCAATATGAAAACGAAAAAATCATAAGCTGATTTTATAGCAATTTCGGCCGTGCTAAAGGCTTCATGAGAAATCTTTGTGATAACAGTGCAAGCGCGCATTAGCGCACTGCACCACAGAGGCGATGAGATTTGAAGTGTCAATTTCTCAGTTTTTCTCCCATTTCACATTCTCACATTTGTTGTTATATTTTTGCTTTACTTCAGTCTGTATGCTTATGTCATTATGAAGTCCAACAGTCTGCTGGAAGTCTTCCACTAACAAAGCATGCTTACTGAAGTTGTTTTTAGATTTTTACTGATATATTTTCAGCTTGTTTCTGTTTGGTCGTGCTCTACCTAGATGTTCTAACAATTAATTGTTCTAACTTTTACCTAAAGCTCAATAAACGATTTTAAACTATCAAACAACTAGAATTTGTATTTAAAATCAAGTACGATTTAAACTATCAAACATTTAGAATTTGTATTTAAATCATATAAAAACAACGTAATAAATAACAAGGTCATTAGAAAAAACTTTAATATTTTAAATATAAATATATAAAATTAGTTTTTGTTTCATCTAATGTTTATTATTTGCAAAAATAATTTAAAAAATATTTTCACTCAATCAAATGCAAAATCGGGGTTTTTCTCAGCATGGCCTCAATTGTTTGGCAATTATTGTCAAAGATTCTACTGCACATGATTTTTCAATCCAATCTCAGATAGCGAGTTTTTTTTTTTGTTTTTGCAAAGAAATAATAAGATAAATATATAAAAAAAATAAATAAGTTTAAAGTTGAAAATTTAATGCGCTTATTTTAATTTTTTTTTTTGTAGAAACAAACGCAAAACCGTTAAATTTATATTTAAGAATTTTTTGTTTTATTTTCAAGTATATTTTTATTCTCAGTGAAAAAAATATTAAAAAATATTCAAAAATAAATTTCTTGTTTGTTTTTAAATGCATCGTCTTCTCGATAGGTGGCATAAGAAAAGCAGTTCCTTGCAGCCGGTGGTAAGATATTTTGGTCCCATTATATCGAAAACAAAGAAATTAAAGTGCATTTTAATCAGGGTACTTGTAGCTACAACTTTTACTAGAATTACTAATTTTGGCCATATACGAAAAATTTGTTAAAATAACGTTTTGAACCCCGTAGCGGGGGAAAATTGTACCCAAACCTTATAATAGTAGTTAAGGTTGTCATAATCTTATTAATATGCACTTTGTTTTCTTTGTTTCCGATAAATTGGGATAAAAATATCTTGACACCGGCTGAAAAAGACACCTTTTTTTTATGCCACTAAGCGAGGAAAAGATGCGTTTAAAAACAAACATAAAATGTATTTAAAAAATTTTTTTATATTATTTACGTAAAAAAATGTTTAAGTCTCTATGTATTGAAGTCTTTTCACAATAAATATCACTGCTTGTTGAATTCATTGAAAAAGTTTTTAAGCCATAATTTCTGGACCCTTAAAGAATACACTTTCATTTCATTTCTTTGGAAAGGTAATGGAACGTAAAAAAAAAATTAAAATAATGAAAATGAAAAAAAGAAATTATAGCGCTTGTTGCTGGCATGGTAGTAAACTTTGAAATTAATAATGGGTCATGTTACTTAAATTTTTTCTAAGTTGAATATTTTGCCCTTAAATTAAAATTTGCAATGATAATCTATCGAAAATCGCCTTTGAATTAACTGAGCTACGTTGTCTCAAAATAAACCCTATTTTGGCATGCGCATGGCTATGGGTCCACAAAAAAAATTTCAAATCCTCAAAATTTGGATTTGGTTTTCTAACAATAAACTAACCTAAGCACAAAATGTTAGCGAAATCGGAGATGGTCATTGCAACTGATATTACACTTCAATGTGAAATGGGCGACATATTGAAAACAATTTGTTCCTACTGTGACGAAATACGTTTAATGCAAATTTTTTTATAACATATAGTAGTTAAAAAAAATTGCTTGAAACATTTTTTAAATTTTATATGAAAAATCATGCATTGATATTAAAGGCATTGTGCTGATTTTTTCAGTGTATATATTGATTTTGAAAAATATGTTGTATCCTATATTTGAAGACACTGCTTGATTCAGACAAATCCTTCAATTATATATCCATCAATTAGCCGATTCCTGAAGATTGGTGCAACGTTGCCGGTTTCAGTCGCTTTAAGCGAACCCTCGTTTTCGGCGCTAAAAAGACTCAAATTATGCATAAGAAGTGAAACTGGAGAAGAAAGGGTCAATGGGTTAGCTCTTCTGAATGTTCTAAATGGATGTGGAAGTGACCACGGAAGAAATTTTAAATGCACTAGCCCGAAAAAAAAGATATTATTATTATATATTATGTAATATAAATAAATTTGTACGCGCCTGTTTAGGATATTTGTAAAGTTTTTACTGCTTATTCTCCTTGGCTTTTCAATAGTCTTCCATTTGAAATCAGAGATCTTTATGTTCAATAAATTTTTCTCAAAAGGGTACAATTATGGCATTTAGACCGTGATAACAGTGGCATTGACATATTATTTGCTATTGTAGTCTAACAACACAGTACTTTTAGTAACTTTTTGCTCTGTAATAGGTTTCTAGGAATTTCTGAAAAATTCCTTTACATTAATTTTGTACGAATTAGTTATTTCTTTTATTAATATTATATCATGCATCATTTATTTATTATTTTATATCAAACTGCATTGGTCTCTAGTTTCTTAGGACCAATTTTTCAGTGCGAGCTTAAACTCTAGTCAAATTAAGCCGAGCTCAACTATATGATAATTTAAGTCAATTTAACTTCAACGAATGCTAAAATATATAGTTAGAGCCCGAACAGAACCAAAGCGGATGAGCCCGAAAAGAACCAAAGCGGATGTCGGTTGTCGGATTCACCGTGCTACAAAATACATGAAAATATATGCAGCTGCCAAAAATGAAATCGCCGTAGAAATGCGTGACAGGAAAACGCCAGAATGGAATCTATTCTAATTCCTCTCTGACGGGTGGCGGATCTCTTTCTGAGTGACTTTAATGTTGCCATATTTTTGCTAAAGATTGGGTACGAGAGATTTGGCCCGCCATCCGACATCCGCTTTGGTTCTGTTTGGGCTCGATGTCGGATGGCGGGCCTCTCTCGGAGAAATCCGCTGAGAACACGTCCAGAATAGGAGCGGTTGTCGGTTGTCGGATCACGGTTGCATTTCATATTGGGAATGATACAAATTATTTTATATTATGCTTTGAATTCACATGAATGCAACACAGGCACAAAAACAGAATGTCAGATCATAGTAAAAACTAAGAAAATAACACTGAACGTACCCAATCTTTAGCAAAAATATGGCAACATTTATGTCACTCAGAGAGAGATCCGCCACCCGTCAGAGAGAAATTAGAATAGATTCTATTCTGGCGTTTTCCCGTCACGCGTTTCTACGGCGATTTCATTTTTGGCGGCTGCATATATTTTCAAGTGTTTTGTAGCTCGGCGAATCCGACAACCGACATCCGCTTTGGTTCTGTTCGGGCTCTTAAACCGAGTTTAAGCGTCCAATTTTGGTAAGTTAAGCTCGGTTTTATTTGACTAGAGTTTAAACTGGCACTGAATAATTGGTCCTTAGTTAACTATAAATGCAGCTTAACATTCATTGCAGTTATTTTTATAACATAATTCTTTTCCACGTATATTGTTATTATTAAGAATGTAATGAATTGTTGAATATTCATTTATTTATTTGCATTTATGCAAACATTAATTTGTAATTGGTTCTTACCGCATTTTTCTTACATAAGTTCACATCAACAATTAAAATAAATTTGATAATAGCAGCAACTGTGAACATTTTATTATAAATTAAAAAAAAAATTAAATATGCATCTCTAAATAAAACCCATTAGCAGCGAATAGATAGGAAAATATTATTCCACAAACACTTGCAGTTACGTTAATTATTTAATATGGGGTCTAAAAACTCTAAAAAGCTTAACATTTTTTCTGTCGACTCACTCAATTGAGACAAAGTAACACACTAAAGCTGGTGAAGTCCACTTATATTCACCTTAATAGTCAAATTTTAAACAGAAAATACGCATTGTTAGAGAACAAATTTTAATAAAAAAATATACATAATAAGCAGTAATTTAGATAATATCTTTCCAATCACAACGATTTATGATGTCGTTCGCAGTAGAATTCATTTAAATGCGGTTCGTTTTTAGTTGTTGGCGTAGCGTTTTTGTCTTTTTTTTTTATTCCGTTGCTATTTACAAACACTGGCAACATTTTTTTCTGCTGCACGAGTGGTAGCCGTGGTCACTGGGTAACTATGTCGTATTGCATTCATAATTATTACAAGTGTTGATATTTCTTATTGAATTTCTTAAAATAAGAATACACCCATAAAGATTTTATGGAATGTTTAAGTCGCAAAATTGGGGTAGCAGCAACAACTATTGAGAAGTGCACATTATATAATGCAAATATAATGCTTCCTTAATGACTTTTTTGCATCTTTAGCAGACAGACGACGATCAGTATTTACAGCAGCAAAATGAACATTAAATTGTTGTTATTATTTGCTGTTGGTGTAATATTGTGCTCTTAAAAAGTAAAGACAAAAGTTTTTGGAATTGTAAAATACAAAATGGTCAAAACTGAAAGTTCTGATACTTTTAAAAAGTTCATATCGCAGTCAAACAAGTTCAAGTGTAATTAAAAATTCAGTGACCGGCGACGTTAAGCAGCAAAAAGTGTTAAGCTTGTTGTAGTTTTCATTTGTCATGTAATTAAGAATAAGTGTGAGGTGCTTTGAAGCACTTTGGAACTTTAAGCGAAACGATTATCTTAGCTTATCTTATGCAAGTGCCTACCTTTTAAATAAATGTACTTCAATGTTGATACTCGAAATGTTGTCTAAAATCAACAACAAAAAACCAAACAAACTCGCTTAATTCAGTTTGCTATTAATTTTTAGCTACCGTCTTTTAAAATTTTAGTTTATTTATTCTTTTCTTACCATTGCTGCCATAAATGAATTATGAATAATAAATAAATCACTATTAAAATCAGATTTTTCCATAAATATCTACACAAATGAATCAAGGTATGAATTTAATTTATCCGTTCTGCTGCTGCTTCGGAGTGATTTGTTATTTTTTAATAAACTTGGCAATATTACGATTTCCATTTGTGCATTTATTTTGTTTCTCTTGACAATAGGAAAAGAAACTGGCGCATTTTTAAGATTTATTTGAATAAAACTTAAAGTCATTAGTTTATTGGTAGGTGACAAGGGAGAAAATGCATAAGGAACGATAATGTTATGGTGGGTAAAGTTAAATGAATATCAAAAGAAGAACGACCACCAAAAGAGGAGCGAGCTGCAGGAACAGCAGTTAAAATATAAGGATTAGTTGTTTTTACGTGGTTTTTATGAAAAGGTTTTTATATTCACATAAAAATGGGTAAGGGGTATATCAACTTTTTTACTCCGTTTATAACGTAGATAAGAAGGCTTGGCAGGTATAGAAAAGTATATATTTTCTAGATAAACATCACCTCCTGAGTCAATTTAGGCATGTTCGTCTGTCCGTCCGTCTGTGAGCACAATAACAGCCGTAATTTAAAAGATATCGTAACGAAATTTTATGTATAAGTTCTGTATTATATAAAGATTAATAAAGATTAAGATTAAGTTCTATTAAGAACTATAAAGATTAAGTTCAAAAATGAGCTAAATCGAATGAAAATCACCCCTACTTCCATACAAAGTGATTTTACAAAATCGGTAAAATATCTTTAAATTCCACAAAAATTAATTTTATGACTTAAAATTTTGCATATATACTTTAACTCTCAGTATGCACTTTGAGTATAAAATTTGTAAATATCTAATGAAAACCACGTCTACCTTCTTTACAAAGTAAGGGACTTAATGAAAACTTAAAAAGTCCTTAAATTCCACAAAATTGAGACAATGGCTTCAAATTTTAAAAATATGTTTGAATCTTTACTATGCACTCGATGCAAAGAAACCTATAAAATAAACTTGAAGATTCCTCCCACCACCCATACAAAGTGACGTCATCGTAATAATAAAACCATTACAAATTCCAAAAAAAATTCATTTTTAATCATGATACTGTTCACATAAGCTTTAATAAATGAGAAGGACTCTGAGTATCAAATGTGATATATTTGAAGAAAAGCCAAGCCTTAATCAAAATAATGCAAAATTCAAGACTTCGAATAAGCTAAAAACGACCGTAGGGGTATTTTAACTTCGGTCCAGTTGAAAATAACTCCTTACTAGTTTAATTTAAGAATCTTATATCTTTGATTAACTGCTCTTCAGATCACCAATTCACTGATTAGTGAGTTCACCTTAAACAATACCATCTATATTCAATAGACCGCAGTTTTGGGTACGTACAATTTGCATAAGTTTATTTATAAAAACGCATCCGTCCAAGCGCGTCGGAAGCTGATAATTAATGTTTCGAATAGTTCGAAGATTAAAAAAAAACACAATTTTAAATGGTTTTAATTTTTAACTTTATTGTTCTCGAGCTGTCAATCAACTAACTTAAAATTATTACATTTTTTGTTTATAACTAAAACTCTGTGCTTACCGTACCTGCATGTATCTTTGTATGTGTGTGTTGCGCTGCGTTTGTCAGCGCTGCCAAAATAAGTTCAAGCGAAAAGTGCAATCAAAGCTTTTCTAAACACTGTGTGAACGGAAATTGGTTAGCCAGAATTCCCAATAATTACTTGCGACATTTGGAGCAAAGAATTATTAAAAATTTCGATTATGCTGAAATTTACTGTGTGACCGGAAATTGGTCAGCCAGAATTCTTAATAATTATTTGTGAAATTTGGAGCAAACAATTATTAAGAATTTTGAAATTAATTTTATATTACATTAGTTTTGCCGGGAAGGAAGGGGTTTGCTATAACTCCCCCACCATTAGCTTGAGGCTCCGACGAAGATATTTCTAAGACAGTGGTCTTTGAACAAAGATTTTTAGTTTTTATTAAAAGAGCAAAAATTATTAAAATTATGATAAGCAAAGTGCTTATATTTAAAGTATTTTTTTGAAAATGATTTTTATTAATTTCCGTGATGTCTTTCCTATTGTTTTCGATATTTTGTAGATGAATGTTATCGAATTCAAGCTTAGTGTTTAAGACGTCTTCCTTGATAGATACATGTAGATTCGGTAATATTATATGGTCTTTAACCTTTATTTCAAAATTTTTGTAGGTTTTATTATTAATTTTAATATAACAATTTTCAAATTTAATTATGTATGTTCCTTCTACAATAGTATTAAACTCGTTACAATTATGTAAGATTACAGTATTTTTTATATTTTTTACAATAATTAATCCATTTCTTATTTCTTTTAGTTGAGTGGTTGTATCTTCTTTAAAAGTACATTTTGCTTCCTTTATTTTAAAAATATTATATAAACATTGGTTTTCAAGTTTTCTTAAGTTTCTCTGTAAATTTTGTTTTACTTCCGCGTAATATAAATTGCCGTGGTTGTCTGTTATAATTTCATTTTCTTTTACATATAAGGATTTTTTATTTTTGTTAGGTATGGGTTCAATAAGAATTTTTGAGTAATTATTTTCTACGAATCTTGGAATCAAAACTATTATTACAATTTTTCTGTTAAATGAAGCAACTGAAATCTTTATGTTTGCTAATGTGTCAATGTCTGTTATGTTTCTAAATTCGTCATTTGTCAGAATATTTCTACCTAGAACACCAAGTCTGCTATTGAGAAGAATCTGTTCTATATCATCTATGTGATTAATGAGTAGGCTGATGTCATAATTAATTTGATAAAGATATTGCATGTATCTTACTTCATCTTCTATTGATATTATTCTATTGCTAACTTCGTCTGACCATGTTCCTACATATTCTTTTATGGTTTTTTGTTGTTTTTTAATGTGATCCGTAATATTTTGGATTTGTCTAATTATGTCCGTGTTAATGCGTACTTGTTTATTATTTTCCGTAATGAGATTTTTATTATTTCCCTTTAGAGTTTCGAGTTGTTCAATAATATGTTTTTCATCGTCAGCGTCCATAGTTCCTGTAATGTATTTAAGGCCTTTGCCGACTATGTTAAAGAGTCCTCGTTTGCTTCTTGTCTGCGGGAGTAGATTGTGTAATTTTACTTCTAGGTTTCTGTAGTTATGTAGGACTGAATTTAGCATTGGTCCTTCTAAGTTGGGTTTGTTTGTCATTAGTTTAATGTTGTCCCAAATATGTTCCTTCGTCTCATCGTATTGTGTCACGTTAATTATGTGAAGTACTTTTTCATAGTTTATAATTATTTTGATATTTTCCATCTTTATATTGACAAAACCGTTATTTTCGTTTAGATTTTGAACCTCCAGCGTCTGTGAAAAGGTCGTCGGTACATATGTCGTTAGTGAAATTAAAATTAACATGGATACGTCCATTTCCTAAAAAAATATACGAAATATTAAGTCTTAAAATATTTAAATTATTTTTATTGTTGGGTTATTATTATCTTGAAATTTCTTTGGTTTTTTCAAATGGGATTTATAGTATTTGTGTCCTTTTGTTGTGACAATGTGTTCTTCATCTAATGGTTCTGCGATTATTTTCCTAAATTTGGCATGGTTTTTGCCACCTCTTATTTCTTTTAGAAATACTGGTCCCGTTTGTATTTCAACATCTTCCCTATTTTTATTTTGTGTATTAATTGTACGTTCTTTTATATTTTTAATTCGTTCTTTTATTAAGGAATATTCATCTTGGTTTATATTCCCATTACTGAAGTCAATTGGTTTACGGCCTGTTGTTGAATGAATGCTATTGTTATAAAAATTAATTACTTTATAAATTTTTTCTTCTACTGTGTCAATATCCTTATTTGGGTCGTGTCTCAAAAGTCTCAAATGTTCATTTAGGGTATTATGCAAACGTTCGACATCGGAATTCGATGTGTGATTATTATTTGATGTGAAGTGGATATTGATATTCTGTTCTCTAAGGAATTCTTGCAAGGGTAGTGCTTTAAAGCCAAGTTCGTTGTCTACAATTAGGTTGTTAAAATGTCCTACATTACTTATGTATTGCATAACAGCTCGTTTAAATTCTGTCCATGATCGACTGGATATTTTGATGGCTTGAGCATGCTTTGAAAATTTATCTATCGTGGTTAAGAAAATGTTTTTGTTTAAACTATAGAAAACGTCCATGTGGATCGTGTCTCTTGGTTTTTCGGGTGTTTCCGTTAATTTAAATTTCTGTTTTACAGGATGCCTTTCGTATTTCTCAACATTACAAATTTCGCAATTGTTGATGAATTGGGTAATTCTTTGCTTTAATTTTGGGTTATATATGACGTCTTTTAGTTCTAGAAAGTTCTCGTTAATGCCCCTATGATTATTCTTCAAATGTTCTGTTTCTATGCAATTAGTAAGTTCATTTTCATCTGTTATGTCTCTCAGAACCTTTGTGCATCTCATAATTTTAAAGGTACCATTGTTATTATTAAAATTGTTTTTTATCACCTCTTTAAATATTTCAAAAATTACTTCATCATCGAAGTATACGGCGTTTGTACCTGTTGGCTTAAAATGGTTTTTCACTATTGTTATGATTGTGTCGCTATCTATATTTCTTATATAAATTATTTTTCTATTCGAACTAAATATTTTTTGATTTTTAATTTTTAAAGATCCTGAGTCGGTTTTCTTAAAAATGATTTGGTTTTTGTACATATTTAATGGGCATTTACTCTCATTTATTATTGGTGTCTCGAATTCGTTGAAATTAATCATGGCGCGAGATAGCGCATCGGCGTTTCCGTTTTGTATGCCTTTTTTGTATTTTATTTCGAAATCATATTCGCTTAGACGAAGTCTCCACCGAATAAGCTTGGAATTGGGCTCCTTCATTGAAAAAAGCCATGTCAAAGGACGATGGTCGGTTTCCACTATAAATTTATTTCCGAATAAATAAGGTCTAAAATATTGTGTTCCCCAAACAATGGCAAGTAGTTCCTTCTCGATTGTGCTATAATTTTGCTCGTGGTCGTTGAGCGTTCTGCTTGCAAAGCATGTTGGATGTCCATCTTGGGATAACACGGCCCCTAAAGCATAATTGCTTGCGTCGGTTTGTAACGTAAATTGTTTTTTAAAATCAGGGTAAACAAGGACTGGATCGTTAACTAAATGTTTTTTCAATGTTTCGAATGCGTTTGTATATTCAGGGTCTTCTATGTTCATTTTTATATCTTTCTTCAAATACTTGGTCATGGGCTTAGCTATTCGCGCATAGTCTTTAATAAACTTGCGGTAATAACCTGTTAGTCCTAAAAATTCTTTAATTGCTTTTTGGTTTTTTGGGAGAGGGAATTTCTGGACACATTCTATTTTTCTTGGATTAGGTTTAATACCGTCTTTTGTTACAATGTGACCAAGGAACTCGGTTTCGTGTTTGAGAAATTCACTCTTATCTAGTTGTATTTTAAGGTTTACATCTCTGAGTTTTTGAAATACCTTAGTTATCGACTCTATGTGTTCTGTAAGGGAAGTGGAAAAAATTATAATATCGTCGAGATATACCAAGCAGATCTTATTAATGTATTCAGATAAAACGTTGTTCATCAGCCGTTGAAATGTGGCTGGTGCTGTTTTTAAACCAAAAGGCATACGAAGAAACTCGTAATGCCCTCCTTCAACACTGAACGCTGTTTTGTGAATATCTTTCTCTGAAATTTCAATTTGATGGAAGCCTTTTGCAAGGTCCAATGTGGTGAAGTATTGACAACGTCCTAGCTTCTCTAATATTTCGTCAATATTAGGAATTGGATATCGGTCATCTATTGTTACTTCATTGAGTTTCCGATAGTCAATAACTAGGCGCCATTTTTTTCTTCCACTCGCATCCATTTTCTTTGGAACTACCCAGACTGGCGCTGAATAAGGAGAGTGACTTGGTCGTATTATTTTGTTTTTAAGCATTTCCCGTATTTGATCTCTTACTTCGTTTTTGTGAACGTATGGATACCTATAAGATTTTGCCACTATAGGAGCATGTTCGATAGTCCGAATTTCATGTTTATGGGCATTTGTAAACGTTAGGTCCTTTTTCGAATCGTCATTATAAAAAATATTTTTAAATTTCTTCACTACATTTATTAATTTTTCTTTTTCTTCTATATTGAGGTGATCCATTCTAATTTGTCCTAGTAGAGGCTTGTCATTTTCCTTTTTTTTCGTAAAATTTTCGTTGTTTTCATCAAATGTATAAATGCAGAAATTTTCGTTAGTAACTTGAGTGGATTCTTGTTTATGTACTACGACGTCTTTTACTCCGTCGTTTTTAATTTGTAATTTGGCTTCTATTTTATGATTATTTGCTTCATATATTCCTTGCATTAATTCTACTTCCTTGTCGTGGGAAGACTTTCCTTCAATATAAACTAAACCTTCTTTATTTGTTACTGGTACTTCAATTTCGTAAGTACCTTTATCTGTGAAGCAATATTTGTTTTCCATATTTGTTAAAAATTTTAGTTCTAATTCTTTTTCGCCTATAAGTAGTTTATTTTCTTTAAAATTGATCACACCGTTTAAAGGGATCAATATGTTGTTTCCAATTATA
Organism: Dichetophora obliterata; assembly: GCA_963920525.1. Taxonomy (NCBI): domain Eukaryota; kingdom Metazoa; phylum Arthropoda; class Insecta; order Diptera; family Sciomyzidae; genus Dichetophora; species Dichetophora obliterata. The sequence continues at coordinate 149,128,186 of OY986435.1, read as the reverse complement.
CCATCATACATGTTATGAAATTTACTTACAAAAAATTCAAATTTTTTGTCTATGTTACCAAATTCTTTGAAGCAAGGGATAGCTACCCTTTCGTTAACTTCTATTATGTGTTTTAGTGTTTGTAAATTCATTGGCCCTGTGGGTACATTCCACTTTGGATCGCATAATCCAGGGTTTATTATAGATTGGGTCGCTCCCGAATCTATTATGAATCTTAACACTCCTAACTTAGCTTTTATTTCTATATGTGGTAAGTTATTTCTGAGGCCGGTAAAGGAAAATTTTGGGCTGTTGGATTTATTTCAATTTTTCCGATTTCCATCGGTTCTACCGTTGGTTGATGGGGAATATTAATTCTAGCATGGTTTCTATTCCTTTCGTTGTTATAATAATTATTGTTGTTATTGTGGTAACTGCTTGCACTATTTCGGTTATAGTTATACGAGTTACCTGGTTCATTGTTGTAACGATTGTTGCGGTTATAATTATTATGTGTTTGATAATTATTGCGATTAGTGTTTGTATTGTAAGGATTGTTTGAATAGTTATTGTTGTAGTTGTTACGAGTAGTCGTATTATTTTTGTGATTGTGTTCATCCTTGTTTTGTCGATTGTTGTTATATCGTTCTGTAGGTCTAGAGGTCTGGTCGTTAGTTCTTCTATTCGGTTTGTTTTCTGTTTTATATGGGCTATAATAAGCATAATTTGCTTCGTGTAATATGTTTATTGCTTCTTCCAAAGTTTTAGGATCTCTGCAATATAAAATTGACCTCATCGGTTCGGGCAGTTTTGTTTTAAATGTCTGAAGAGCGGCTTTTATGTTTAAGTTAACAGTTTGGTCAATTTCCTCTTCAGTTGTAGCGGTCGATAGTTCTGTTTTAGTCTTTATATTAAGTCTCCTAAGTATGAACTTTAAGTCGTTGTAAAATTCTACACTATTATTTCTAAAGGTCGTTCCTCTCAACTCATTGAAGAGTTCTTCTATCGATTTTCGGTCGGAAAAGTTATTTAATAGGATCGTTTTTATGTCCTTCCAAGACATAGCATTACTATCTATTTCAATAGCTTCCTTTGCTTTTTTTGTTAATTTAGATTTAATTATGTCTGAGAAGATACTTTGTGCTAAGGTATCATATCGGGTCAGTAAGGGGTAAATTCTGTCTATTAGTGTAATGAAGGTTTGAAGTTCGCTAGTGTTTCCGCTAAACTCAGGGAGTCTGTCGAGATATTTGAGGGGGTCAATTGTCAATGATGCCGTCATGTTTGTATTTTCTAAGTTTTCTCTTGTTAGGATATCTCTTTGATTATCTATTGCTTGTTGGACACCTTCGATTGCCCTATCTAATGCGTCAAAATTTTCGTCCATATAATTTAATAAAAAATTTTTTTTTTTTTTTTTTTTTTTTTTTTAAATTGGGATTTCCTTAAAATCTCATAGGAAAAATCGTAACTGAGTTTTTGAGTTTCCTAAATTTATACTGAGTTTTAGCCTCCTTTTTTATTTGTCTTATTAAATCTACTAATTTTCTATTAATGTCTGCCTCTGTGTTATAAGAGTATAATTCTGCCTGCGTTATATAATAATTGTCCATGAATTTTTTATATTTTTATCACATAAAATAATTTGTACATACAGTTTGATAACTTAAAATATATAAATATGTAGATTCTTACTATGGTATTTTCCTTGTTGGTGATGATAATAAAGTTGTCTTCGTTGTTGTTCTTCTCCTTATTTTTTCCGCTTTTAGTTGAACTGTTGATTTGTGTTGTTTATGTTGAACTGGTATATTTGGATATTTTCAGGATTTGGTGTAGAAAGTGTTGAAGTAGTTGATGTTGAAGATTTGAGTATATTCTTCGTTGTTCTTCTTTGTTGTTGATTTGTATTAAAGTTTCACTTATATATTTTCAGGGTTTGGTACAAAAAAAAAAATTTGTATCTATATCTTTTTTTTTGTAGTGTTTTAAGTTTTTGTTTTAACAGGTAACTGTTCATTAGGGTGTAATTTTCAACAAGTTTAATAGTGATATTGTCTATTTATTTATTTCACAAGTTAAATAGTTCCAATTATTATTTCACAAGTTCGTATGGATAGTTTATATTATTATTTCACAAGAAATAGTTTCTTTTGATTTCAAAGTTAAATAGAAATAGTTTCTATTTATTTCACAAGTTTAAAAGAAATAGTTTCTTTTCTTATTTCAAAAGTTGAATAGAAATTGTTTCTATTTATTTCACAGGTTTAAAAGAAATAGTTTCTTTTATTGTTTCACAAGTTTTAATAGAAATAGTTTCTATTTATTTCACTCGTTTATGGTTCGCGATACCCGACTAAACATTAAAATGCACTGTATTACTTTGGGAATACATTCGAGTATCCCATCCTCGTCGCCAATTAATGTTTCGAATAGTTCGAAGATTAAAAAAAAACACAATTTTAAATGGTTTTAATTTTTAACTTTATTGTTCTCGAGCTGTCAATCAACTAACTTAAAATTATTACATTTTTTGTTTATAACTAAAACTCTGTGCTTACCGTACCTGCATGTATCTTTGTATGTGTGTGTTGCGCTGCGTTTGTCAGCGCTGCCAAAATAAGTTCAAGCGAAAAGTGCAATCAAAGCTTTTCTAAACACTGTGTGAACGGAAATTGGTTAGCCAGAATTCCCAATAATTACTTGCGACATTTGGAGCAAAGAATTATTAAAAATTTCGATTATGCTGAAATTTACTGTGTGACCGGAAATTGGTCAGCCAGAATTCTTAATAATTATTTGTGAAATTTGGAGCAAACAATTATTAAGAATTTTGAAATTAATTTTATATTACATTAGTTTTGCCGGGAAGGAAGGGGTTTGCTATAACTGCTAATATCATCTGGGGGGGCAGTACAAATGGGGGGGCAGTACAAATGGTGGTGCAAAAAAAGTTCACCAAAATTTCTTCAAAGAAACATGAATGTGAATCAACAAATTTTTTATTTTAGTTTAAAATAAAAAAAAATATAAAAATATATAAAAAATATTAAAATTTCATTATTTTTAAAAGTTCTTCCAATTTCAATATTAGAGATCAAGGATCTTTCATATGGTAATATGAAAATATAAGAAATAATGGTTGCTTTTATAAAGCAAGACTAGGCATATCTTTACATGGTTTAAATGCAATAAGGTACAAAAAGTTATATCAATTTAAATTATTCCAAAATGTTTCTTTCTGTCCTTGCGAGAAACAAACTCTTTCACCACCTCCATCGAATTCAATTCTTCGGTTTTATCTTTGTGAATGTGTATAAGTGCTGCATGAGTGAGTCGTTTCTGTGTCATAGTTGCTCGAAGATACGTCTTAAGTCGTCTTAGTGCACTAAAAGAACGCTCAGATGAAGCTGCTGATGCAGGCACAGTCAAAAGTAAAGCAATAAGTTTTTCAACTTCATTTAATAGTTTTTTATAGTATCCGAATTTTTCGCAAATTGGGATACAATGCCACTACAATTTCAAGGTGTTTGGCCAGGCAATTGCTTCAGCAATTTCATCTGCATAAAGATCTAGTTTTGTTTTTAGATTTTGTTCAGAAGGCACTTTTCCGTTGAAGGCTTAGATTACAATATTTTCCAACGATTCCAGAGTGTCAAGATCTGCTTAAATGTACAATAAGATTTACAAAGTGCCAGTTTACACTAGCTTCACTCAACCGACTCACCGAATGTTAAATCAAAGTGAATCGGTTGAGTGAAGCTGGTATGAATAAAAAAAAGTCAAATATTAACCTGTTTGATCGAATCTAGCCGTTATCTCATTTGAGAGAAGATCAAAAATTTCGAAATAATCTTTTCGTAGCCGATCATATAATGGTCACTATACTGAAGGAACCGGATTTGATGTTTGTTCAAAGCGTCGAGGTGGATTTTCATCAGCTTATTCACAATAGGGGCTTTCGCATGGTCCAAAACATTGGACCAACATGGCAGATTGTACAACATGTAGTACCATGCGTAAGCTAAAACGAAAGTCGAAATTTTTGGTTTTTTTCTGCCGATTGTACAATATTGTACAACTATGTAAAATTACTGCTCAATTGTTAGGGCATCTAAAAGTTGCTTAGCTATTAGCCGGATGTGTTCTGCTTGAGAGCTTGCAATTAATGATGTTGCTTTACAAGTTGGATCGTTCGAACGCTCAATCAAATAGTCCCATTAGTTTTCCATCTAACTTATCGTACAACATGTCGTCCAGTAAGTGCTGTTCACATTTCAAAACGCTCATCAAATCATTTGTCAAATCGTTTGACCACAGAAGTGTTCTGACTCTTCAAATTTTTCGTCAAATTTAATTTTATCTTGAACACCGAAGTAAGCACATCGCGATGACGGAAAAATTTTAATACCTTTTGTTATTAAAATCGTATTGGGAGAAGAAGAAATTATTTTATAAATTATTATAAATTGTTTGCAACAGTTATTTATTATTATTTTGATATTATTTTCTTCCGCTCCTTCTTTTGCCGCGATGTGCACAGGTTGAAAACTTTTTTGAACTGACAAAATCGTACTACACGATTTGACGAGTGTTCACACTGGTCAAATCGTTCGGCAAATCAACAGAAAAATCAAAAATTTTGATTTTCATCAAACGATTTCACCAACGATTTGATAAGTGTTCACACTCGTCAATTCGCCATCAAATCCATACAAATTCTGTTGGTCAAATCAATTGTCAAATCATTTGATGATCGATTTGATTTCGGTTTGAAATGTGAACAGCCCTATATGGAAAACCCCTAAGAACATGTCAAATTTTTTCTTACCAGAGTTGCAAAATTAACAAGCATTAAGCTACATACTTAAGGGTGCTTTTAAACTGAAGTGGTGGGTTTGCAATAGAAACTCTAGATTTTGTTCTATCTTTTTGCAAACACAGAGAAAGAAAATGGTTATCCGCAAGCATGCTTATGAAGAAGAGAGAAAGAAGAGGAAAATATATACTACAAAAATATTTTCGTTGTAAAAAAAACTGATATTTTGAATAACTTTTGAAGTTTTCCTTTTAAATTGTTTATGTAGCTAAAAAAGTGGGGGGCAACTGCCCCCCTTGCCCCCCCGCTTCCGACGCCAATGCATCCGTCATATTAAATTAAATCATGCGCCTCAAGTCCATTATTGAGAAAAGATGCATTAAGTCCGACTAAAAAAGAAAAAATATCATTTTTTTTTCTCGATAGTGGTCATTATGCGGAATATTTTGAGTATTATTTAAAGTTCAATTTTTGTATCGTCATCTAAAATTGCAAAAGACAAAGCAACACAAATATAAAATGTTGATGTCTGCTTTGTTTTCATGCATTTCACTGCAAAATTTCATGCAAAATTTGAAACTTATGCCTCAAAGCTATTTAACAACTAATAAAATTTAAAAGAGAAAGCGTCTTTTGAGCAGAGTTTCCAGCAATTTCAAACCAAAAGGCACTAACGTACAAGATTAAACGCTTGACTATGTATTTTGTGATTCTAGATAAGCATAGAAATTGTTGAATTTTTATATCTAGGTTTGGTATTTTATTTTTGATATTACTTTTATTAAAGAACGCAAATTTTTTTTAATTTTTATGGTTCGCCTTAAAAAGTTTAATATATTTTGCTTAAAAATTTCATTATTTTCCATTAAAAATTGTTTCTTTTTCAAAAACTAGTCTGTATCCTTAGGCTTACTCACAGGTACAGAAAAACACTTATTTGAATTGTTCTTTATTGTTCAAAAATTGTTCTTTCAAGAAAAGAACATATGTAACAATGGTCTCAAATTTCTCTCAGAACGATTTTTATTTTATAAAAATTTATTTTGCTTGAATTTTCATCCAAAAATCACAAATAATTCTGTTTTGATTGCAAGGCTCAAATTGTTAAAGCCTTCATTGAAACGCAATAAAGAAGTAAACAAAGAACACAACAACGAATCTTTGCAGAATCAATGCAGTCACTTTTTCAAACTTTAGCTTTGTTCAAAATAATAGAAAAACATTTTTTTGAAAGTCAAAAAAGCACAAATACATTCGTTTTGATTAAACAGAAGTTGTGCATAGAAACTTGTCAAAGTAAATGGACTACAGAACATTGGCGTCGGAAGCGGGGGGAAAAGGGGTTCAGTTGGCCCCCACTTTTTTAGCTAGATAAACAATTTAAAAGGAAAACTTCAAAAGTTATTCAAAATATCAGTTTTTTTTTACAACGATAATGTTTTTGTATTATATATTTTCCTCATTTTTCTCTCTTCTTCATAAGCATGCTTGCGGATAACCATTTTCTTTCTCTGTGTTTGCAAAAAGATATAACAAAATGTAGAGTTTCTACTGCAAACCCACCACTTCAGTTTCAAAGCACCCTTAAGTATATAGCTTAATGCTTGTTAATTTTGCAACTCTGGTAAGAAAAAATTTGACATGTTCTTAGGGGCTTTCCATATTGGACGACATGTTGTACGATAAGTTAGATGGAAAACTAATTGGACTATTTGATTGAGCGTTCGAACGATCCAACTTGTAAAGCAACATCATTAATTGCAAGCTCTCAAGCAGAACACATCCGGCTAATAGCTAAGCAACTTTTAGATGCCCTAACAATTGAGCAGTAATTTTACAAAATTGTACAATATTGTACAATCGGCAGAAAAAAACCAAAAATTTCGACTATCGTTTTAGCTTACGCATGGTACTACATGTTGTACAATCTGCCATGTTGGTCCAATGTTTTGGACCATGCGAAAGCCCCTACTGTGAATTAGCTGATGAAAATCCACCTCGACGCTTTGAAGAAACATCAAATCCGGTTCCTTCAGTACAGTTGCCATTATATGATCGGCTACGAAAAGATTATTTCGAAATTTTAGATCTTCCCTCAAATGAGATAACGGCTAGATTCGATCAAACAGGTTGATATTTTACTTTTTTTTTATTTTTGCAAGTTTACACCAGCTTCACTCAACCGACTCACTTAGATTTAACATTCGGTGAGTCGGTTGAGTGAAGCTAGTGTAAACTGGCACTTTGTTAATCTTATTGTACATTTAAACAGATCTTGACACTCTGGAATCGTTGGAAAATATTGTAATCGAAGCCTTCAACGGAAAAGTGCCTTCTGAACAAAATCTAAAAACAAAAATAGATCTTTATGCAGATGACTTTTTTGCAGATGAAATTGCTGAAGCAATTGCCTGGCCAAACACCTTGAAATTGTCGTGGCATTGTATCCCAATTTGCGAAAAATTCGGATCCTGAAAAAAACTATTAAATGAAGTTGAAAAACTTATTGCTTTGCTTTTGACTGTGCCTGCATCAGCAGCTGCATCTGAGCGTTCTTTTAGTGCACTAAGACGACTTAAAACATATCTTCGAGCAACTATGACACAGAAACGACTCACTCATGCGGCACTTATACACATTCACAAAGATAAAACCGAAGAATTGAATTCGATGGAGGTGGTGAAAGACTTTGTTTCTCGCAAGGACAGAAAGAAACATTTTGGAATAATTTAAATTGATATAATTTTTTGTACCTTATTGCATTTAAACCATGTAAAGATATACCTAGTCTTGCTTTATAAAAGCAACCATTATTTCTTATATTTTCATATTACCATATGAAAGATCCTTTAAAGAATGATCTCTAATATTAAAATAGGAAGAACTTTTAAAAATAATGAAATTTTAAAATTTTTTATATATTTTTATATTTTTTTATTTTAAACTAAAATAAAAAATTTGTTTATTCACATTCATGTTTCTTTGAAGAAATTTTGGTGAACTTTTTTTTGCACCACCATTTGTACTTCCCCTCATTTGTACTGCCCCCCCAGATGAAATTAGCTTCCGACGCGCTTGCTACAGAAGCAACAAAAGACTACTGAAGAGTTGATGTATAATACAGGTCAAATATAATTCTATCAAAAATACTTATAGTTTTTTTTAAAAATAATTAAATAAAATAAAGTTATTGGTTTAAAAACAAACAAATTCATGTCTATTTATTTCATCTACTGGGCATTTGCCCTCACAGATATAATACAGTAAACTTAACCAATAATCTTAAACTAGAGATAACAATTCAACTAATATATTCTTAAATATTTCTCTATTTATACTGAAGTCAACATTACTAGCAACAAAATTACAAATATTTTAACATTTAGAGATAACCTCATTTTGGGTCAAATTCGTTCTTTGGGAAAAAAATATAAAATAGCGATCTTTCCCTAAAGGCGCATAAAAATGAATAAGTCCCGGTAATTCAGGACATTAGTTTTACCATCTAAAATATCCCTGATCATTGGCGTCTGCAGGGGGTGGCTCTTGCCCCCTCCTAGGCAGTGACAAATTTTTAAATATCTTCATATTAAACCATAAAGCCGTAATCTACAATTAAAAAATTTTACGGGAGAGTCAAAAAACTTTCTTATTGTAATTGTAATTGTAAGTTGCGCTCAAAATGGAATTTGTAAAGGTGCATCAATAATCAATAAAAAAGTCGACTTTGAGTTTATTGTAACTTACGGCTTTTTTGATTTTATATGACGATATTTTCATTATACATATATGTTAATATATTTTGAAGAGAACTCAAAAATACTTTTTTTAATGTATTTTTATAAATAAAGCTGAGTTAAACCATGCATGTTTAAATAGTATGTTGTACCCGTCGCAGTAATTAGTAAAGATACCATTTCATTTACCCTTGTTTTACATGAACTTTTCAATACGTATTCTTACAGTTAAAAAATTTTATGTGTAAATATTAATAAAAACTGAGTCCATTCTACGAATATTATTCGTAATTTTCAGTCAAGAATAGGATTGTGCGTAGTTTGGTACATATTACAAATATTTTATTCATATTCGTACAAAAACAAATGTATACTGTACGAATACATTTGTTGCATTAACTCATAATGAAAAACAAAACATTCTATCTGAACTGGGTTTTGAACCACGGTTTTTTAGCTTACGGGCCACGTCCTCTTTCAGTAGACTATGGCCACCTTGCAATCATACATTTCCTTATATTCGGTAATTGTTTAGCAAACAAGGCTAAAAGATTTCGCTTGTAAATTTTTTAAACTCAACTTATATTAAATAGTACAAAGATATTAATAAATACTATAAATGTAATGGAAGAAAGTTCGAAGTTATACGTTCGAGAAATTTAGTAATGATAAGGAATGATCGAATGTTCGAAGATCATTCTTCGGAGCAACAGATGGTAAGAGGCATTTTAGCCAATATCGCATATGAACTTGGACGATAAGCAAATTTAAAAATTAAAATTTAAAAATATTTATATATGTATTCATACGTTTTGAATTAAAAAAAAAATTAATATTTTAAATAATTCATACAATAGGTATGTTCTCAAACTCAATTTTAGTAACTGGCATCCTGCTAGAACTGATGCATGTCGAAAAAGGAAATAAGTCAGTTGAAGTCCATGAAGTCCATGCGGGGAACATTTCAAAAATAGCCTCAATTCTTATTCTTAATTTTTAAGGATTTCATAGATTTTTACCTCCTAGGTCATGTTAGGTAAATAGGGTCATGCTCCGTTACCGGTGCTTCTGAGGGGCCTATAGGTCCATTTCAAGTCCCTTTTTATTTTTTATGGTACCATGTTAACCATTATATCGATTAATCAAACCAGGCAGTGCTTTTTTTACCTCCTAAATCTAAATTTGATAAATTTTAGGCCGCTCGCAATTGGTTTATGAGTTATAGGCCTCCAAAACTAGAATAAATGGTCTGCAAATGGTTTTATTAATTGCTGGTTTTATTACTTTTTAAATGAGAAATAATCGCATATATAATTAATGCGATTATATTTAAGGCTAAACAAGACATAACATTATTTAATTTACTAAATAACTAAGAATATTTGTTGATAAAAAATTTTTTCAAATTACATGAAAAAAAAAATTTAATTTGAAAATGATGCGGGCATGATACGAGAAAAATTTTTACCACTCTTTGAAATGTATATAATTTTTTTATGTGTATAAGCGTGTGTCGACCATGTATCATGATAACAAAATTAGTATCAAAAATCTACTATAAAATGTAACCTATATAAAAAGAATTATATAGGTTGCATTTTCTTTAGAGAATTGTTTCCTTCTCTGTTCCAAAGATTGAAATCCGAGTAATTTGCAGCGAACAATATGAAAAGGCATGTCTTAGTATGTGTAAAGGTTACGCAAAGCAAAGCGAGAAAACCTTTATTGCACTCTTTCGACTTTGCAGAGTTAACATGTTAACATCCACAGCATACAAAGAGAGAGCTTCTCTCAATGTAACACGACAGCCATGTTGTGTAGTTAAGCTGAATTCACTGATAACCTTTAGTTTTTGTGTGATTTAAAATAATGTTAATCAAGTTGAGAGCGTGCAGAAATATTTCTCTCTGAGCGAAAACTTAATATGAAAAAACTTTCAAAACATGCTGAAGGTGATCAGGTGATCCAGCTTTACTTTCAGTGAGATTCTTGCTTTCATACACAGTGCTAATTAATTTTCTTTGTAAATGTTTTGAAGGAGTTGTCAGAATTTAGATATCTGCATTAATTATGTTTTGCAGCCTTGCCAGCCAGCTTTTTCCCACTTCAGATTGTGTAAGTCTATATATACGAATATATAAAAGCGTTGTGACACTGTGACACGGATGTTTGACAATCACGCAAGAACCACTGAACCGATTAACACGATATAGGTATCAAACGATTTGTTATTCCAACTTTATCGTAATATGCTATGTTCGACTTGCCACGTCTACTTTGCATGCCCATTTTTTGCAAAAAATGCTTTACTTCAGACGATTTTGGTCGTATGAGAATAGAATTTGGTAATCTTTTTACTTTCGCTAACCTTACTAAAAAAGTCCACTTTTTCGGGGATAAGCTTGGAGTAAAGCAAAGCGCACTAGGTTTAAGCTCAATTGAGCTGAAATTCTGTCACTCTATTGTTTCGAGTATGAGATTCGCTCAGAATTAATCAAAAATGTTATACTTCGAACGGTTTTGGTTGTATTGGACTAAAGCTTGATAATTTAGTTCATACAGCTTTTATCGCAACTGTACTAAAAATGGCGAATATATAATTTTTTTTCCGAACAGCATGAAAATTCGTATATCGCAGTAAGGTGGTCTGTACTATACATCAATAAGAATGCTGTATATATCAGAAAATTCTGATCGTCATGCATTGATGTTTGAAACGGAAACGTCTAGCATGTGTTTTGTTCGAAGGTCAATTTACACTTTTACAAATTCACAAAACCATCATGAAAAATTCATTGAATTGGGTCAGGACAAATTCTACTATAACTATAACGTTAATTATGAATATATAGATAAGGAAATAGATTAAAACATAGATTTATGTATATAACTTTGGAATAGTTTGAAATATTTGAAATATTTTTCACAGAATTATTTTTTAAGCTATATTTGAAAATGTTTTTCACATAAATTAGTTTTTAAGTTGTAGCACATTGCAAAAAATATAACAAAATTTTAAGCAAATAAGTTTTCATCAAAAATCATAGAGGGTAGGCCCATTATTTTTTAATGATAGAAACTTTTTGTGTCAAAATAGAACAATTTTTGCAGGTAAATTATGTTATATGAAAGAATAAGGAAAATGAAAATTTAAAAAAAATATGTACAACTAAAGTAACTCTTGGCCTATTGTTCAGAACAAGTTTGATATTTTAGAGGTTTTTTGAAAACAATTAAAAACATTGCATTGGTGAGATAACAGTAAACCTTTTCTCATTTTCCCAATTTACTTAATTTCTTAATTTACTTAACTTTCAAACAAAAAAAATTGGATGAAAATCGTTTTGAAAATTGCGGAAATGTTTGCTTGCTAAGTCAAAACATGAAATTTCAATAGTTTTTTCTCATTCTGACGCTTATGAGTTATACTGAGAAAATCTATAGTTTTGAAATATCGCAAGAATTTTAATGTCATAATAACAGGTTTTTTAAAACATACATAATTATTTTTATTAATCAACGACTGTCCATACAAGAATGCATTGTTATGCATTGAGATAGTCTATAGTTTTTGAGATATCGCCAAAAGTTTGATGTCATTATAACGTTGTTTTTTTAAAATTTAAGAAGAATTGTTGTTTGGCCGAAGCCCAATAACAACAATTAATAACTGAAGAAGTCCGATTAACTACAACAATTTAAGAAGAATATATTTATTTTCAGAATATATGTAAAAAATTAAATTTTTGTTAACAAAATTTAAAAATTGTTTAAGAATTGTTTACAAAATTTAAAAATTGTTAAATTTTTTTATAACACTGTTATGCAAGACTTTTTCAAAAGTAAATAAGAAAAGAAAGCCAGGTAAATTTATGTCATCATAACAATTACCGTCAAAATAAGTTATTCAAATTAAATAAAGTAATTTCTTAATATATATACCATTTTTTCATAATTAAACAAAACGAACACAATAATTTTTATATTTTGAATTTGTTTTAATACAACTAAATACTTTAATTTTAAAATTTAAAATTTTTCCATGGTATTTAATATTTTTATCGCAGGCGAAGCAGCGGGTATTTGCTAGTATAGTTTAATTACCAGTGAGATAATTTATATATTTATAAATGCATTTCAATTTTTAAAGCTGCAAAGGCAAAAAACTGTAATGGATATTAAAAATTGCATATGGTTATTATTGTTAATGTCTAGAGTCATCGACGGCCCAGCAAGAAACTGTTCCTGTTAGCACTTAGAAGTATACAAAGTCAATCCTCTTTCCAGCATAGAACTTTTAGTTATTCTCGAAATCGAAACCGACATTGAAATTTTCTTCAATCTCGATATCGTTAACGATAAGTCGTTTTATGTCATATATCGAAAAGATATCGTCACGAAAATCGTTAACGATACAAATTATTATCATTCCTATATCATTTAGTTTCATTCACGATGTATTTTTTTATCTAGTGGTTTTGTATTTGCGTATTTTGATCTCGAGGATGCCCGCATTTTCGTTGGAAAGACCAACTAGAGGAAAACCTGACGAATCTTGGAATTTCCGACTGGCGCCAGAAAGCGAAAGACAGAAATAGCTGGCGTACGTTCTTAGATGAGGGCAAGATCGAACTATGATTGTAGCGCTAATTTGATATTTACAGCAAACTTTTGACAGAGTCTGTGTGAAAAATTCTGTTTCACAAATCTGGATATTGTCGATTTTGTGTATGTAGAACATAATTTGTTACAGAATTTACATTTTAAATACAGAAACTTCAGAATGGCAAAAATTATATAATGGCTACTGCCGCTGCCTTTTAAGTTGATTCGATACGGTTTTTTAATCGATTATTTTTTGAAGTGAATGTCAAAACCAAAAACTATTAACTTTATTTGTTTCTAATATAAAAGCAACAATCCCCTGAGCACTATTAAAATCCACGTGAAGCAGTTCATGTCACGCTTGAACTAAGTAATTATTATTGTTAATTTTAACCGATAATATCGCGTCACAATTACATTCTAAAGCAGGAAAAGAGCGGTCATAAAAAGCGTTTTCCTTTGATATTTTATAACTCTACCTTTCTGATATCCACACTGGTTGATTCTGTTTATTGTGATTTCTCTTCTCGTTTGTTATAAGTTTAATGTTTTTGTTTTGTAAGAAAAAGTTAACATGTCGTGTTTTAAGGTGCGTGTAAATCAAATCGTTTGGGAGGTACGAAAGTAGCTGCTAAAATGCCATACAACATCAGATATAAAAATATAAATACACCAACACACAAGCATTTATGTCCAAAGAATAAAAATACTAGAATGCAAAAAAATGTCAGCATATAAGTATAAACACAAAGTAATTGCATGTTGTGTGCAACGCTGACTGTGCTTTTTTACTGTTTTTCACAAATTATTTTGTTTAATATACCTATATCAATATTAACTTTATAAAGCAAATCATGGGCCACTTTGCTGTACAGCACTGTAAATACTATATAATGACTGGAAAAGCATGACATGAAATAGAAGTTCATGAACTTTTTTCAACTACTGTAGGTGTGCATTGTTGCGGTCGTAAAAATATGTCACAGCAAATGAATTAAAATTGAAAAATTAATTTTTCTATATTACTAAGTGCAAAGTATGACGCTTTTCAAAAATTTCTAAGGAAGAAAGAAAAAATTTAAATGACAAATCTTACAGTATTTGTGTTTTATATTGAAAACTTAGTGATCAAAATTGGCAGAATTGCAACTTAGAACAAACTACAGGGAAATTTATTGTGTTTTTTTAACATATTATTGCTAAATTGAAAAAAAGTGGCAATAGGTCGTTGTAAAAAGTTCAGCATTTCCCATAATTTCTTCATCTAAATATCACACAATTCTTTATATTTACAATAATTTAACTATTTGACTGCTGATGTCAACAACTTTTATCTTTAATGACCTTGGATATTGATTACTTTACTAATTATTATTAGCTAAAAATTGCTGTGGCTATTTTTTGGACTCTCGGCCTTGGTGACATTACGTTCGTGCAGACCACAATTGATGAATTGCGGACTATTCTGAAATATTTTCTGCGTAGACTGAATTATGACATTTTTATTCTGAGACAGGTTAACGACAATAAAACAAGAACTAGCTCAGTCATAAAATTCTAGCAAAACTCTTACCTGAGTGTAAATTCGTTTCGCAATGTGCACAAGTATCTTGAAGAACATAGGAACCAAAGGAATAAAATAATTTGCTCGTTTTTGGTTTTTGTGCTTGCTTTTGTTCTTTGTTTCTGTCTCCTCTTGTGTGAATTATGAAAGACGTGTAAAAGTCATAAAAATATTTTCAAGGTCATAGCAGGGAGAACAGTAAAACGAACATGTTGCTGATATTCAACGCCTTTTGAATTCAATTGAAATTATTATACAAGAAATGCAGATCTTGCTCAAGAAATGTTAAGGTAAAATGCAAAAGAAGTTGGTTAGAGGCAGAATTTTGTTAAATTAGTAGTTTCTTTTTATATGACGCTTAACATTAATGTGTTTTAAAAGCGTTTAATGCTTTCAAAAAGAACTGAATAATATTCCGCAGATTTAAAGTTCAAGCCCACAGGACGCAATTTCGGCATCTGAGTTAGAATTTTCGCCATGTTATGAATTCGAAATAAAATCCGGAAACCATTGATGGTAAAAATTTCACCAGAAAAAATTTTATCAGGAAAAAATCTAAAATACGTAAAAAATTCTATTATAATAAATCAATAAAAATTTCCAACTTAACATTTAGTTAATACATTGTTTAACTAAAAACTTTGTAGTTTTTTATTTAAAAAAGTTTTGGTAAATAAAATATGATTGCCAGATAAAAATAAATTTTGTAAAAAACTTGACGAAATTTTTCTAGAAAACTATAGACCTAAGCAAAAAATTTTTTCTCGAAAACTATAAACTTAAATGTAAAATTATTAAAAAAAATGTTTTATTGTTAGAATTAGGAAAGTAAGCAATACAATTTTTCAGAATTTTTGACGACATTTTTTGAGATTTTCTGAATATCGTGATTTCTTGAAAAATTAAAAATTGCAGCTGGTTCTACTGAAAAATTTTTAGAATGTTCTTTGACAAATTTTTGTTCTTTGACAAAGACATGGTTTAAAAAAATTATCCTTTAAAAATAAAGTCTATAGCTTTCGAAAAATAAAATTCGTTTAGTTTCAAAAAATATTTTTTTATTCTGGTCGCCAAACAATATATTTGGTAAAACAATAACCAAAACATAGCTACGTTTAACTAAAAAAAAAAGTATAGCAGTGGGGGGACTGCCGACCGAAGAGAAAACCTACATATAAAACATTAGTATTCCCTGAAAGACGTTGTCCTGCCACGACCGACTCACTGCTATATAAGAATTTTCATGCTAATATAGGGTTTCGGACTATCCTACATGTTGGATGGATTTGACAGGTCGGATGGACATGTAGGAATGTGCGGAAGCTCATACTGCAGTTCATACTGCATGTAGGATGAAAATCATGTAGTGTAGCTACAGTCGGCATATGAAACTAGAATTATTTTTGTTAAGAGCTTATAGCAATTTATTAAATTTTTTATATATTACTGAAACTATTTCTTTCAAGCAAAAGTATTACTATATCAAAAACACATATAATTTAAGTAATTTATTTAAATTATTTCATTATTGAATTAATATAAAAAATTAAAGCTTATTTATATCTATTTACATCATGACACTATCACAATATACATGTTCACCATTTCTATATTGCGTTGTGTATTAAAAATAGAATATTATAAAATTAATAAATATCTATAGCATATAAATTATTGTATATATAATTCATATAAGAAATTGATGCGTAACAGTTTAAAAAACAGAATGCATAAGATAAGCAGACTTTAGTTATCCAATTACTACTGAAAATATTAATTCTTTTGCAGGTTTATTACGTAATTGTTATTATATAAATATACATAAATACTTTTTAAATTTCCTCAATGAGTTAAATTGTTCATACATATGAATTATATATATGTATATATATGTATGTATGTATGTATGTATGTATTTCCGATACGGTAACACTTTTTCTGAAAACAAATAGATTTACCAATATTATATATACTCTTTAATTCATATGCATAAACTGTTATCTAAATTAGTTCGATGTTATATGCTGACTGTAGCTACAAATAAACATCTACAAAAAATTAAAGCTTACTGTACAACAATAACTACTTAGCAAATTTACAACAACAACGCAAAGAGAATGATAAGATCCCAGCGGTTGCGCAGCGTTAGAGGGGATGAACCGAACTGGCGGCATAAAATATACAGCACTTTGCATGCTATATTTTCTGTTTGCCTGCTAGCAAGATCTCAAGTGGAGGGAGGCATTAAAAGAGACTTCAAAACTAACTGCTGAAATAAAATGAAATTTCAATTTTTCATATTTGTATTTTCATATTTGTTTGACTGTCGTGAAGTCTCTTTTAATGCCTCCACTTTAGATCTTGCTAGCAGGCAAACAGAAAAAATAGCAAGCAAAGCGCTATTTATTTTTCGCCACCAATTTGGTTCATCCCCTCTAACGCTGCGCAGTCGCTGTGATCATGTCATTCTCTCTGCGTTTTTGTTGTAGATTTGCTTGGTAATTGTTGTTGCGCAGTTAGCTTTAATTTTTTGTAGATGTTATTTGGTAGCTACAGTCGGCATATGACAATCGAAGTATTTTTATAACGCTTTATATATATGTACATAAAAACACTTACACAAAAAACCTGCAAAATAAATTTATATTTACAGTTGTAATTGAATTACTACAGTCTGCTTATCATAAGCGTTCTATTTCTTAACGCCTAATGTTGTAAATCGAAAATGTAAACAAACGACAAGTAAGACACGTGAAGCAATACCTTTTTTTATACAAAATTCTATTGCTTCTCTTGTCTTGCTTGTCGTTGGTTAACGTTTTCAATTTACAACACTAGGCGATTTAACTATCTACGTACACAACACAAACTATATATGGCGTGCATGTATATTGTGTTATCTATATCTATACTATTATATAAAAGGAGACTGAAAAATTTGATCCAGAATAAGCTCGGTAACCGCTGAACCGATTTTGATAATGCTTTTTTTATTCGATTCCTATGATAATATAGATTGTTATAGCTTATCAAGGTTTTCGAAAAATGTATTCTTAAATTATTGCAAAATCACGCATTTTATTTGATGCCTACATTCAACCAGCAGCACAATATAACAGCAAACAAAGCTTTTATCTCTTTGTCGAGAGAGCTTCTCTCAATGTAACACGACAGCCATGTTGTGTAGTTAAGCTGAATTCACTGATAACCTTTAGTATGTTTTTGTGTGATTTAAAATAATGTTAATCAAGTTGAGAGCGTGCAGAAATGTTTCTCTCTGAGCGAAAACTTAATATGAAAAAACTTTCAAAACATGCTGAAGGTGATCAGGTGATCCAGCTTTACTTCCAGTGAGATTCTTGCTTTCATACACAGTGCTAATTAATTTTCTTTGTTAATGTTTTGAAGGAGTTGTCAGAATTTAGATATCTGCATTAATTATGTTTTGCAGCCTTGCCAGCCAGCTTTTTCCCACTTCAGATTGTGTAAGTCTATATATACGAATATATAAAAGCGTTGTGACACTGTGACACGGATGTTTGACAATCACGCAAGAACCACTGAACCGATTAACACGATATAGGTATCAAACGATTTGTTATTCCAACTTTATCGTAATATGCTATGTTCGACTTGCCACGTCTACTTTGCATGCCCATTTTTTGCAAAAAATGCTTTACTTCAGACGATTTTGGTCGTATGAGAATAGAATTTGGTAATCTTTTTACTTTCGCTAACCTTACTAAAAAAGTCCACTTTTTCGGGGATAAGCTTGGAGTAAAGCAAAGCGCACTAGGTTTAGCTCAATTGAGCTGAAATTCTGTCACTCTATTGTTTCGAGTATGAGATTCGCTCAGAATTAATCAAAAATGTTATACTTCGAACGGTTTTGGTTGTTTTGGACTAAAGTTTGATAAATTAGTTCATACAGCTTTTTTCGCAACTGTACTAAAAATGGCGAATATATAATTTTTTTTTCTGAACAGCATGAAAATTCGTACATCGCAGTAAGGTGGTCTGTACTATACATCAATAAGAATGCTGTATATATCAGAAAATTCTGATCGTCATGCATTGATGTTTGAAACGGAAACGTCTAGCATGGGTTTTGATCAATTTACACTTTTACAAATTCACAAAACCATCATGAAAAATTCATTGAATTGGGTCAGGACAAATTCTACTATAACTATAACGTTAATTATGAATATATAGATAAGGAAATAGATTAAAACATAGATTTATGTATATAACTTTGGAATAGTTTGAAATATTTGAAATATTTTTCACAGAATTATTTTTTAAGCTATATTTGAAAATGTTTTTCACATAAATTAGTTTTTAAGTTGTAGCACATTGCAAAAAATATAACAAAATTTTAAGCAAATAAGTTTTCATCAAAAATCATAGAGGGTAGGCCCATTATTTTTTAATGATAGAAACTTTTTGTGTCAAAATAGAACAATTTTTGCAGGTAAATTATGTTATATGAAAGAATAAGGAAATGAAAATTAAAAAAAAAATATGTACAACAAAAGTAACTCTTGGCCTATTGTTTAGAACAAGTTGGATATTTTAGAGGTTTTTTGAAAACAATATAAAACATTGCATTGGTAAGATAACAGTAAACCATCTTTTCATTTTCCCAATTTACTTAATTTCTTAATTTACTTAACTTTCAAACAAAGAAAATTGGATGATAATCGATTTGAAAATTGCGGAAATGTTTGCTTGCTAAGTCAAAACATGAAGTCAAAACAGTTTTTTTCTCATTCTGACGCTTATGAGTTATACTGAAAAAATCTATGGTTTTGAGATATCGCAAGAATTTTAATGTCATAATAACAGGTTTTTTAAAACATACCTAATATCCGTACAAAATATTTTCGAAAAGAAAAGAAAATTACCGTTAATTTTATTAATCAGCGACTGTCCATACAAGAATGCATTGTTATGCATTGAGAAAGTCTATAGTTTTTGAGATATCGCCAAAAGTTTGATGTCATTATAACGGTTTTTTTTAAATTTAAGAAGAATTGTTGTTTGGCCGAAGCCCAATAACAGCAATTAATAACTGAAGAAGTCCGATTAACTACAACAATTTAAGAAGAATATATTTATTTTCAGAATATATGTAAAAAATTACATTTTGGCTTACAAAATTTAAAAATTGATTACCCAAATTTTTTTATAACACTGTTATGCAAGACTTTTTCAAAAGTAAAAAAAAAGAAAGCCAGGTAAATTTATGTCATCATAACAATTACCGTTAAAATAAGTTATTCAAATTAAATAAAGTAATTTCTTAATATATATACCATTTATTCATAATTAAACAAAACGAACACAATAATTTTTATATTTTGAATTTGTTTTAATACAACTAAATACTTTAATTTTAAGATTTAAAATTTTTCCATGGTATTTAATAATTTTAACGTAGGCGAAGCAGCGGGTATTTGCTAGTATATATATAAAACGCAAAACACTGACTGTCTGTCTGTCTGTGTGAAGCCTATAGACACTAAAACTACTGTACCGACTGATCTGAAATTTGGACAGTCGATTTGTTTCAGATAGGAGATGGTTTAAGCAGAAAAAATGTTTTGCCTCACCCCTTTTTACTGCCCACAAATCAATAAAAATGCTATATTTCGTACGTTTTTTATCGTATTAGGCTTAAATGTGCTAATTTGGTTTGTATGGTTACTGTCGGTAATTGCACTAAAGATGTGTGTCCACGCCCCCTTTTAACGCCCACAAACCAATGAAAATGCTTTATTTAATACGGTTTTGGTCGTATAAGACTTAAATTTGGTAATTTGGTTTGTACGGATACTGTCACCAACTGTACGAAAAGTTTGTTTCCACGCCCCCTTTTTTCGCACAAAAATGAGTGAAAGTGTTATATTTCAAGCAGTTTTGACCGTATAAGATTGACATTTGGTACTTTAGTTTGTATGATTACTTTCGGCAACTGTACTTAAAATAGGCGTAATCGCTTTATAGAAACACCCAGTTTTTGAGAAATCATTAAAACTGACTACTAGGTCGATTGAGCTAAAATGTTGGCTTAGTTTCTATGGTTACTGTCAGAAACTGTACTAAAAATTGGTTTCCACGCCCCCGTTTTACCGCCCACAAGCCAATGAATATGTTTTATATAAACGGTTTGGGTCGTATTAGACAAAGATTTTGTTATTAGTTCATATGGTTACTCTCGGCAAGTGCACTAAAAATGGGCCTGTCCCACTTTAGTTAAACTCACTTTTCGGGGGGTCAGCGTGGAGTTAAGCAAAGTGCGAAAAGCTTAAGCTTAATTAAGCTGAAATTTTGGTAGTCGATTTTTTTCGAGTACGAGATTGTTTAAGGGAAATAGTTTTGCCGCACCCCTTTTTACCGCTTTCAAAACAACAAAAATGCTATATTTCGCACGGTTTTTATCGTATTAAACGAAATTTGATAATTTAGTTCATATGGTTACTTTCGGCAGCTATACTGAAACTGGTGAATATATTTGGCGTTTCTTGACATTTTCCTATATGGCAGTAAGGCGGTCACAGAACAACGTCTGGCGGAGAATACTAGTTACTTACACAGGGAGGTAGTTAGCATGGGCAAAAAGTTGGATATAAAGTTTAAAACAGTTGACAAAGGCAGCACCAAATCTTTTATTGAAATCAAATATAACTTAAGAATGAATAGCGTAAGATTAAACGTAAAGTCTATTTTACTTGAATCTATGCATCAAAACAAGTAAAATCATCAACACCAAACCTCGTTATAAAGTTTTTGATTCGAGATTTTTGACGTTTAAAAATCTGGAGCAATGAGCATTTTTTCTTCTTGAAACACAGAACGCACACAAAACTGATCTGCATTGTTTTTATGTCCACTTTTCCGACTGACATAATCAAAATCTATCAGTTATATATGATGTGTTCAGCCAGACCAGAAATGTTTCTTCATGACGTTCAACATTTCTGGAGTCACTTTGTCGTAGCTTCTACATGCAGGTTAATATTTGAAGACATGAGTGGATGAAGGTGATATGTCGCAAAATTCCTTTTTCGAGAAAACTGAGTTCAAATTTCCACATTTGTACTGAAATCTATACTGAATCAAGCTTTATGAAGAAGTTATTTTCTAAAATAGCCACAAACATGGTTGTTTTCAGGTTTAAAACTATTATATGTACATGATATCTTCATCCGTGCATAGAACAGCGAAAATTCGAAAAGGGTTTTTATCAACTTCATCCACTTATGTCTTTATTTAAACTTGACTTACCAACAGATTTGCAATTAAAAAAAATTGATTTTTAAGATAGTTTTTCTGACTGTGTATTCTTAACGAAATTAAATAATTATGTCCACATTCCATATTTTTTGAATTTGAATAAAATGTTTTTGTTGCTTTATTTTAAATTCAAATTATGAACTTTTTAGTTTCGGCATCAGGTTCAGCAAACTTACACACGAAAAATTAGTTCAAACAAATATCGGAATAATAAGTATCTTAAACACCGACACCAATTCGGAGATTTTGTGTATTTTTTTCTTTATTGTTGCCATTTGTTTTTGTTCTTATTGGTTTTTGGTTTGTTTTGGGATTGTTGATGTGTGTTCTGTTGTTTTTGGTTGCTGAACATACGAGTGTATAAAACAAATTTTTAAATTTATGTTGAAATTTATCGATAATGACTTAAAAGCCTTAAGGACAATGATTTAATGCCTCAGCGCAAAAATAAGCACAAAACACAAACAAAACCAGAGACCATGTGCGCGCATTCACAACCACTTGCATCCACTCACACCTTTTCAGCAAGGCATAGAACAACGCAGTGCTGTAGATTCCGACACAACCTTTTTAGTTTAGATACTGAATTTAAAAGAATCTTGGTAACCATTGGCAATCAAATGATCGATGTAAGTGTTGAGCGATCGAAAAGATTATTTATATCAATCTAAGCACAAACAATCATGAAATTTTATTTCAAAATTCCGGTATAATAAAGCTCGCAAAACATGCTTACAGAAATTTATGCAAAATACACAGAAATAAATTAAAAAAAACACAAATTTAATGAAATACAACTAATTAAATCCAAAATTTATGCAATCAGCAAAATCACCGTAAACCAATCTCATAAATTTCAAGTTTCTCACATTAATAACCAAAGCAAAGAGTTGAAAAACATATTCGAAGTAGAGAGTAAAAGAAACAGAAAGGTGAGCAAGAATGAACCTAAGGCACAGCAAAGTAGACAGATGATGATGAAGACTATGGAAGACGTACAACAAACAATCTTTCTTTGTTGGCCAGTCATTGATGCAAGAAACGAATAATAATAATAAATAGGAAAAAAAAAGAAAAATTAAAATAATTGTTGAAAATACTGCCACAGCCGTATTTTAGTGAAATCGAAGTTTTGGATGTTTTATTGATTTGATGACGTCACTTTTTAGGGAGAACGGTTTTTTATCCAAATTTTTCGAATTTCAAACTCAGAGTTCGTTTAGTAAATTAATGATTATGTATAAAATATCAAATAAATACATAAATTGCGGAAGGTTCTGCTAATATCATAACGTCACTTTGTGTAGAACATAGAGAGAGTTTTAATTTTATTATGTGAAATTCCCAACGCAGAATGTTTAAAAAATATTAAAATTCATTTGCAAAATGTGAAAAAATTGAATTATTTTTTATGGAATTTAATGAGATTAACGGCATACATTAAATAAATTGTATCTTTATAATAAAGTCACTTTGTATGGGAGAGTAGCATGGTTTTTATCTAATTCGGCTCATTTTCGAATTTGATTTTTAATTTTTAGAAATACGCTTATATTTTAAAATTCGTTAAGGAAACCTCAATATTGCGGCTATTCTCATGATCACACTCAGGTAGACAAACATTTGTGGGCGTTACAAACGTCGTGACAAAGTTAATATACCCACTACACAATGCGCGTAGGGTATAAAAATAAAATAATTTTCGGAATACAGGCAGCTCTTTGTTTGAACTCGCATGAAAAGATAGCCACTTTGCTGCTAAAGATATATGAATATTTATACAATTGACCATTGATAATATATTAGAATTTATTTTTAGCTTATGAAAACAAAAAATTTACAGTATGGCTAAATATATTACTGTGCGGTATAGTATTTATGGTTTCTTAAACAAATTAAAAAGTTTGCAATAATTTATGTCGCTAGCTTTAATAAATTCGAAATAATCGCGAAGAATGTCAAAATAGACAAAAACTAATATATCACAGAATTTCTTGTAATCCGAAATGCATAAATATACAATCACTCAATTTGGTTGCTTTCGTTCAATTAAACACAACATTTCCTTTTCTCAATAGATTTTCTTCAACAATATCTTTTTTTTCGGAAAAGTGCAGGCATTAAGCAAAAAATATCAAAACTAACAAAATATTTTGATTTCTTAACCAAAATTTGCAATTAGTTTTCTTTCTTCTTTTTTTTGTAAATTTTTCAGAAAAACACGAAAAATCCTCAAACAATTTAATATATTTCGCTAAAACTAACAGTTGAATAAAAAAAAGCAAGCATTGTTGGTAGGAAATTTTATTACCCTTAATTTGATTTATTATTTGTTTAATTGTTGTTGTTGGTTCTGAAGATACATGCTATTAAGTGGAACCAACTTTTTTTTTGTAAATAAAACAACAGTGGGAAATATCTCGAAAAGGGAGTGACAAAAAAAAATATGACATTTTCGGAAGCACCAACAAATTTTACATAGGTAATTGATAGTGGAATTCATTGTCCATTCTGGCTGCAATCGAGTGTTATTAGTCTACACCCAAAAGAATATATATTTCAAGTTTCAAGTGAAAATTCGAACGTTGTGTATTCAAAAAGAGCGCCAAATGCCGTCATACTATCTCTTTTTTTTAGCGCTTTTATCTCTTTAAAAACTTAAAACGCTGTTTACTTAAAATCACTTTTTTTGACCTGGTTGACAGTATAACTAAGACATATTTCGTTCGATCGATTTGATTAAAATGAATTGCGTAGAGGAAACGTGCCTTTTCCGCCAGACGTATAGTCCAAATTATTAGCCCAAAAAAATAATGTTTGTGGATTCTTTAACCCTTTTTAATCACTACTTTTTGACATTTTTATTGCTTTAGATTTTTTGTATTTGAGCGTCTAAGAAAATATTTTTGTAAACACATTATTCAAAGTATCAAAACAATTTTATTATTGGTTTTATAAAAATTCTCATAAAAAAAAATTAATTATCCTAGCGATTCCTACATTCATGTTAACAAATATCGTAATAATTGTCTTGCAGTATCTGTTGAAAAATTAACCAAATTTTTCTGATTCTTTGTGAAATCTCATTTTATAAATGGTCGAATATTGCATTAAGAAATCATTAAAAGATTCCGAAACACTAGGCCCATTAAGCTAAAATTTTGTCAGTGTATTGCCACACCTCCTTCTACTGCCCACAAATCAATAAAAATGTTATTTTTCTGACTTAATCATATGACTGCAAAAATCTAGAAATTATTTACCCGTAGCACACCATTTTTTATTACTTTTTTCAGAAAAGGTTTTAAATATTTACTTTTCTACCAAAATGGAGGCCAAACGGTTTTTGTTAAAAAAAAATTACATTGAAAGTTTAATTTTTTAAACTCTTTCAAATGCGCTTTTAAAATTTTAATATTTCATAAACTTTTTCATTGCATTTTTTTAACTTTCGTTTGCAAAAGCAACGTTTTTATTAATTCGTCTATATACTTTCAAACTAAGAAGATGTTTTAATTCACGCTCACTTTTGTTGAAATATTTTCATTTGAGGATGTGTTATCTGAGTCACTCGTAAAAATATTTGGTAAACTCGTTTTACCCTATTATGAGTAACTGTGCCGAACTAGGCTCAATTTGAGTTTAAACATGTATGTATATCTTTAATATTTTTTGACGCATCGTGAGCACAAAAACCAAAAATTGTGTCGATCGGGTTCAGCTCGTAAATGAAATTTTTCTTTTTATTATCTTAACTACTACCTAAGAAAATATACTACTGGGCCTAAGTAAGCCCAGACCCCTCCCAGAGACCCCAGCCAGAGTTTTCGCGCATGCAAGAGACCATTTTCGAGCATGTGATACATAATAGCAGGTGTTGTGTTGTGTGCTTACCATGCAACAACGCTTATTGTGAGCAATTTTTTTTTTTTATTATTATTTTTTGTAATTTCAGTGTTTTCAGTACGAAAGTGTTGTATAGGTTTTGAATTTTTTTATTTATTGTGTTGGAAAAATGATAGGGAAACTACGAATGATCATCATTACTGTTAAGATCATACCTGCCTATGAAAAAATATGAAAGAACAGGCTACATCTCCTGTTTTCTTTACATGTGCCTACTTAGGCCCAGTAAGTTATGCTACCGCCTACTTGTAAACATTTGAGGAAAAACATAAATGCGAACTTAATTGCACATATGATTATTTCGTCAAATCCCCATTTATCTTCGAAAGAAAAATAATATATAATAATTATTTTGAAGGAAGGACCCAGATGTGGAATCTTTCATAGAAAAATAACACAATGAAAATAAAAATTAAATCAAAATTATATACAATTGCTAAAACTTATTTATCAAATAGCGCAGGTATCATGTAATTTATGTCAAATAGCATTTTCTTGGCGTAAAAGTGTGCTCACTAATTTTAACTTGAGCACAAGAAAAAAAATGAATTTATTAAACGAAAATTACTTGTTTGCTAAATTTTAAGAGTTTTTATATTACCATAATATTTTGAAAATGCTCCAAATTCGGAATGCAAATTCGATTTTTAAGAAAATAAATCTAATTTGATGAAAAATGGACCACTCCTTCTTTTTTGTCCATCTTTTATATGGGCTCAGTCTACAATGAGACGAAGCCGTTTTTTATCTTTTTTTTTAAGTAATTTTTTTAAAAATATTGCGAAAATTTTGATTTTTTTTTTCAAATAGTCGCCTTTTTTCTAAACGATATTTTTTAAATTTCCTATGTCTGGCTATAGCTAATTACATATATTTTAAGAATCTTTTTCGGTTTTTGTCTTCAGATGATCTATTTGAACCAATTGCTGTCAACGCCACTGAGGCCAAGTTTAAAAGGTACCATTTTCAAAGAAGCATTATGCTAAAATATACCATTAAAAAAAATAGTTTTTTAATTATTTATTAATGCATTAAAAATGTGTACAAAGTTTGGTATGAATCCATCAAACCAATTTCTTTTTATACAATAAACAAAAAACACCTTACATTCTGACGTTTACAGTGTTAATAACTGACCCTTAAAGTTGGATATGGTTTTAAAATCATTCTTTATTTTATGATATCTAAGCAGATTTTTAATGAAAAATGTTTACCATAAATGTTTTATGTCCAAATTTTAGTTAGAGTTAAATATTTTCGCTCTATTTTAATGACAAAATTTTCAACTTTAGAGTTGGTAGTGCCAATAAAAACTCTGACAATAAAATCAACACATTATTGAACACTTTCACTCTTTAATTTCCTTGAAATGGATAAAATTGTTTCCAAGTCCACATGAAAAGTGATGGTGCATCGAAGCTGCACTGTCAATGTCAAAACATTGGTGATTCCTGTATAAAAATCGGAGAAAATTTCGAGTACTACATTAGAAGACGATCCACTTTAGACAACTCTCCCTTACATCTTATAGTATATGCAATCATTCAATCCACTACTTTCGATGATTAATAAACTTTTGTAAATATATACGTATTTAGTAAAGCATTTCATGATACTTTGATTTCTTTAACAAAAATATTCGTCATTGAAAACAGAGTGTTTCCAAACATCAAAAACTCCACAGAGGTCTCTTGTGGTCAAAAAAAAGCAGTTAAATTATAAAATTTACCGTTGAAAAATTAAAAAAATTTGACTTTAAATAAAAAAATATCAGGACTTTGTTCAATTGAAATGGTTTTCACAACCTCTTTTCAGATATATAACATGTTTACTTTGTTGCAAAAAGCCTATTGAACAGTTTTTTTAATAATGCTAAACGTTGTTTAATTTTTTTTAAATATCCTTTATTTATGTAAATGAAGTATTGTATGAAGTATTGTATTAAACAGATTAAATTCTCATTGCAGTCTCAAAATGTCATTATTAATTACTTGGATCGGTGTACCTACATCAAAAATCATTAAAAACATTCGAGTGCGGCAAGAAAATCAATTTGAACCTCTTTTATATGAATTATTAGCAGAAATCACAACTGCGTAGGAAATTTTTAATTTATATGCGAATTTTATGCTAAAAATCTGACATGCCATACCACACACACACACACACACAAGATACACAACTATAGCAAACGGCAAAAAAAAAATGAGGAAAAATATGCAGTGAATCTCCAGCATCCAACGAATTCTGTGTGATGTCGAGTGAGCGTCTGACCCGTGTCAAAATATGCCACAAATGCTGCAGGAGCACACATGGATACCAAGCAGCACACCGAACAGAAATATCAAAGACCAAAGAGAGTTAAAAAAACTTTAATAACAATAATAACAGCAAAATCATGCGTAAGAAACTTGCAAAAACACTTATAAAAAAAAAAAAAATTTATAATAAAAGTATTGGTTAAAGTTGAAGATATAAGAGAATGCTTATAGAGTGTTATAAAAGTATAAAAAATAATACTATTATATTTATAAATGCTTAAAGAAAAATAATTATTCGTAAAAAATATGTAATTTTGTATGAAAACAGATTAATCATTCAATTAGTTATATTATACCATAAATCACATCTTCCTGTGAAATTAATTGATATATCCACTTGTACACTTTATACAAAGACGGCTTGTTAAATCTGAGTAAAAGTAAAAGTTACAGTGCTAGTTAGTGTACATTTAAAAATGTATTCAATACACAAAATTATGTACCAAGTTTATTTAAGACTTAAATAAATACAATCAACTTGTAATGCGTCAGTATTTTTCGTTCTATTTTTTAAAAATGTCTGTTCTTACACATCAATTAACATTTACTCAATACATAGAAAATAGACTCAGTATCAGCGTTGCCTTTATGGTTCAATTGGACCAATATTGGTAATTTTGTTTTCATGAAACAAGTTTTGGTAGTTTGGTTGGTTTGGTGAAAATTTCCATAATTTTTAGTATGTTTTGAACTCGAATTGATCTTCAAATTTCAAATAAAATCAATTAAAAAATCTTTTTGATCATCCTGTCTTTGTTAAAAAAAATAGTTTTTTCTGTCTTTGTTTAAAAACTGTTGTAAAACAAACTCTGTGTTAATTTCTTGTAAATTTATAACTAATGGATTCTGGTTAAAACGTAGTAAAAATTCTTATTTTATTCGTCGTTCCTGAATATTTAAATCTTTTTACTTATCATTTTTGTGCGCTTAGCCATCAATATGTCATTATTAAAAAAAAAACAAAGCGAAACAATAAAATACAAGCATTAAAATAGCTGCTCTAGAAAATTCGTGTAATTCTATCTAGAATAAAGAGCTATTAAATACCACATCAAGTAGAAAAGACCATAGAAAATATCATAGACAAGTAAGTAATTTGTCATATTTTAACCATGACTAACACCCTGTAAATTTTTTTTTAAGGATAGATAGCAATCTTGAATAATTTATAAATAATTGTATGTATTGAAAATTTAGCTGAATGTGATCCTGATAAAATAATCACGCAATATAATTTAATTAAATTAATTGATTTTGATATAAATAATGATAGAAATATTAATGAATTTGGAAAACACTTTTCACAATTAAAAATGGGTTAAACGTATACTGTTTTATTAACCTTTTCAGTGGATTTGCCCAATATATTGGACACGTCAGAAAGTAATTTTTATATATATTTTGCAACGCTTTTTTTTAATCAAATCATTTGATGCTATGAAAAAAAGACGAACATGATACAAACATGATAAAAATAAATTTAGAGAGATATTTGACATTAAAGTCAGTTGGATTTGCGATTTTGTTCCGAAGAAAAGCAAACAAATTTTTATTTTGCCTATTTTATAAGAACAAATCAACCGAAAAAAACCAAACTGGGGCATTCCACAGAAAAGTCAATCGTGACCAAAAAACCTAGAACTTATTAAAAACTTATTATTTTATGATATTATCTAAGAGAAACATTTTAATTTTGTTAATTTAAGCAAATTATATATAAATTAATTTACCATGATGATCAAATCGTCTCCAATGTTTCAAAAATATATGTTTTTTTTTGTATATTTTTAGTAAAGGTTTTGTAGACTTTTTTGTTTTAGTAAAAATGCAATGCATTGGCTCAAGATAAGGAAAAAATGGTCAGTGAAAGAAAAATATATTAAATTTGCTTTTTAATTACTAAATTACATAATTACTAAACAACCTAATTACTTAATTAATCAATTGAACTAGGACTTTATTACGCTGCCAGGCACGTGACGTCATTTGTCTCCACGTGACGATGTGTATATATAATATTAAAAAAAAACTGTGAACTTTATTTGAAATTCTTTTACGCTGAAATCATGTTTATGAGCAATAAAAATTTGGCTTTCAAATACCGTTTCCCTATATTAGTTACTTTCGCTAAGATTTGTAATCGACTAAACGATTTAAACGTTGGTTGACTGAACCCGTCCGACACGGGACAGTAGATGTCAAATTTT
Organism: Dichetophora obliterata; assembly: GCA_963920525.1. Lineage (NCBI taxonomy): Eukaryota > Metazoa > Arthropoda > Insecta > Diptera > Sciomyzidae > Dichetophora > Dichetophora obliterata. The sequence goes on along the minus strand of OY986435.1, from coordinate 149,097,749 downwards.
TTTCTATTGCATTACCGTTATGATTTTCTACAAAAAAGTCAGCAAATATTCGTTATTTTTTTGACTGATTTCATTTCGATAAAAAATAAAAGTTAAAATTGGACTTTTATTTTTCAATCAAAAATATAAATTAAAATTTGACTTGTATTTTTTATCAATAATTAAAGTTAAAATATGACTTTTATTTTTTCGATCAAATATATAAGTTAAAATTTGATTTTGATTTTTTTGATCAAAAATAAAATTCAAAATTTTACTTTTATTTTTCCGATCAAAAAACAGTTAAAAATTTACTTTTATTTTTCCGATCAAAAAAAAAAGATTAAAAATTGGACAGATCAATTTTTTATTAACTATTATAATAGTTTGGATTTTTCAAAAAATTAATGGAGTCATTTTTTTATTTTTTTACACCTTTAGTAGTATTATTTTTGCACAGAGAACAAAAACATTGCTATCGATCTTCATATCGTTGCATTGCATCGCTTAGTTGCTTATCATTGCACATTCTGTTTTCATTTATTTCGCAAACAACTAGAACAGCGACTGTAAGCAAATGATATAGAAATTAAAATATTGATCGAAAACTTAAAAGTCAAATTTTATCTTATAATCAAATTTTAATTTTTATTTTTGATCAAAATAATAAAAATCAAATATTTACTTATATTTTTGATCGAAAAAATAAAAGTCAAATTTAAAATTTTACTTATGATCAAAAAAATAGAAGTCAAATTTCATCTTTTATATTTGATAAAAAAATAAAAGTCAAATTTAAACATTTTTTTTGACCGAAATAAAATTTATCAAAAAATAACGATTATTTAATGATTTTTTTAAAAAAATCAGAAAATGTTAAATCATTAAAGATTATTATTCCTTAGCTAACAAGCACCACATTTCTATGTTCAAATATCGAATAGACTTACTCTTTCCATTTGACTTTTTGAATAAAACAAAAGATTTCACTTCCAATGAGTAAATTAAGAATTGGCTTTACAATAATCTCAAAAAAATAGTTGAATTTGTATTAATGTAACCGTGGAATGCTCCAATTTATGTTTTTTTACCTTTTCTACTTTTTTAATGTAAAGAACATCAAGAATGTTTCAAAAACCAATATCTAAAGGGTTGAAAAATCTTCAAGGGACTAAAAAAAATTTTTTTGTACCGACCAGAAGCAAAACAGTTTTTTCTTTGTACAAGCTAGCAAAACGTAATCAGCACAGGTAAAAATTGAAGTTATTTATTTTTCTCATCTGTTTAGAACCTTAATGATAGGAGTAGTTCCAAAAAATAAATATTTTGTTCTGAGCTTAGCACTTAAATTATCTTGCGTGATAATTGAGTTTTTAAAAACAATACTTTATTCTTAAGCTGCCTCTTATAAACTAAATTCACAATTATTATCTTTGAAACCTCCAGAGCCAGAGATTGGAAGAATATTGCTTAGTAATCAATATTCTTCCCATATTCCATTTCTGATGAATGGAAGCAGCGATCATGTAAACAATTTATAATGTAAACAATTTATGATGTGAACAATTTATGATGTGAACAATTTATGATGAGTGGCCAGCTTGGTGGTCCACACATAGTTAAAATATCATGTTACAATTAATGATTGCTAATCATTAATTCTTAAAGAAGGATGTTGATTGTATTTGTATACAATCATCATCATTATTCTGGAGTGGGGTAATGTATGTAACTCTTAGCCTAGCCATTGAAAGGTTTAAAATCACTAATTTTATTTTTAATTTTATTTTTCCTCTACACAGTTCTACAGCAGCGAACGAAAGTTTTCTGAGTTGCCACTTATAAAAACTTATCTAAGAAATAAATTAGAAATCAAAACAATAAATAGTATACTGTAATGCAAAAATTTAGTACCAGAAGCACATTCTGTGTGGTCTGCAAAACGAAATTTCAAAAAATAATTAAACGTTATATAGATTTTATTTATCTTATATGAAAGTATTTCAATTGGTTTTTTGTTTTGCTTGTTAATATATTGCTAATTGACCAATTTAAATTGATTTTATTTTTTTTAAATTTTTGGTAGGGTATCAGTAATTTTGGTAGATTTTTTGGAAAATCTTCTCACCTAAACGACGACTATACGCTCACTACACACGCGATACACATCCATGAAGACAAAGTATTACTTCAATACATGGAATAAGTACCTCCTCAGTACACTTAATACATAGAGTACGTACTCAGTAAAATTATCATTGTTCAGCGGCATCCGTCATTTAAAACGTCTGCTTCGGTTTTTATTCCGGAGTAATTTTTTCGGCATTTGATATAATAATGGCCTTCATGACTGCTATATCAAAAATAATAGATGAAAAGAGATAGGTAAAAAAATTTTTCCAATGATTTTATTCCAATGGCCATTCCCAACACAAAATTTTTGTGATAAGTACAGAGTTTATGAACACACAACATACATCTATGTATTCATGATATTCATAACCGACACATTTTTATGAGACACATCGAATCTGCATTGACTAGCACTCCTAAAAATCATTCTGTAGCCAATACAGATTTCAGTACAATCAATACATGTAATCAAATTTTTTATGTGCGGAGAAACTTCTCCTGAGTTCAAAATTTTAGTTTACGTTGTGAGTACATACATTTGTTTTCCCCCCAGTGTCCGGAGAATGAGGTGAGTTTCATTTCAGCCAAGTTATAATTAGTCCAACTTAAAAATATTTTGTGTGTGATTCTAACTTGAATTTTTTAGAGAATTTAGTTACACGGATGAGAGAAGGTTTGATATTGAGTATGACAGGTAGCTCTGTTCTTACTAGTATTTTATTAAAGAGCTGCATATTAGATTAAAGGTGCTATTAAATAGTTGAAGATCTGATATGATATTAGCTGTATGAATGAATGTCTAGTTAGATTAGATATTGGAAAGAAAAACATAAAAGACTATAAATTTTTGGGGTGACTTGTAAATTTCTTGGAGGAAAGGTTGCTATAAACGAAGGCAAAAATAATCGTAGGTGATACTCAACCATTAACTGCCGCAAAACAAATCACAATTTTTTGACACCCTAGTCACCTTGAGATAGCTTCAATTTTTCTACATAGTAACAAACATTATGAATGCAAATTTTCATACTCAAACATATGCATATTAACCCAACAGATATTTTATTGTGATCATCATCACCGCTATCAGGTAACGATCAATCGATTGATTGAGCCACACGTAATATTTTAAAATTTATAAAGGTACTGCCAGAGTTTAACTCAAGAGGAAAAGCATTCAAAAAATGGAAAAAACAAAACGTGGAGAAAACTAAGCGAGGCATAGAGATGAAATCTTAACCAAGTGACGTGTTGTAATAACAACAATAACAACAGTAACAACAAGAAAAAATAAAAAAACATTGATTTTGACGAAGCCCGTCAGAAAATATAATCTTCTTATATCTTACCTGCTTGTTTTTTTCACCTGCAATTTTAATTTAAATTGTTTTTAACGATTTTTAGCTTTGGGACTAATTTTAATTATAATGGGTAAGAAGGTGATAATTATAAAATAGCCTTGAAATATATATTGGTAATTATAATCAGTTAGTAACAATGTTAAAACAAAAGAAATAAATACACAAATCCTTAACAGTTTTTTACCCAGTGAACAACAAGTATAAATTTTACAACCCTTTCGTATACAAAAGTTCTTTTTCAGAGCGTAGAAAAGAATAATGGTTGTGAAAATAAGTCAGAGTTAATTTCAAAAAGAAAAAAAAATAAAACGTTCCTTGTTTCCTTGAATGGGTAATAAATCTTCAAAAAGAAGCATTATTGATTCGAAATGCGTAAAGAATTATAGTTAAACTAACATTGTGGTTTGAAATAAACAAAAAACATCTAATCTTAATTTTTTTGTTAATCTTTTGGAGGTAAAAATATCATTTGCGATACTTATAAATTAATCATTTGTTGGATTAAATAATTTGCTTTTTTTTGGGAACAAGTTTTTTTACACTATTAAAATTTTGTGTTCATTTAAGGAGACCAAAAATTAACTGCAAAATGCACCTTGTTTTTATTGTTAACAAGCTATAAGTGACATTTATGCGAACATTTTGTTGTACCCTACACGAATTGCGTCAGGGGTATATTAACTTTGTCAATCAGTATGTAACGCCGGAAAGAAGTCGAGGCAGGTATAGAATAGTATATTTATTCTTGATCAGCTTCACCTCCTGAGACTATTTTGTCATGTCCGTCTGTCCGTCTGTCCGTCTCTGATCACGATAAAAACCGTAATTTTCAATATATAATATTTTTTGAAAACAGAGATTAACGGAAGGTTCTCACCTAGAAGTCCAAGAACACGGTGATATTCTTGTTTTTTTTCATAAAAGAAAATAGCTGAACACCTTGAGTTTCTTGACAGATATTTACTGATTCTTAAAGCATAGAAACATATTTTTGTTGGTTCATAAAAGTGTTATGTGAAGTATCAATACGCCGTCAAACGTCACGTTGAAAGAAAAAAGTACCAAAACGGTCTACATGCACAGCACGTTTATGTCATCTGATATAAAAAACCAAATAATTTTTTTAGTTATATTCTATTTATTGGAGTTTGAACCTATGTATTATATCAATAAATAATTTAAAATTACAAAATTGGTAGATATGTACATTTTAAGTAGAGTTTTTTTCACAATTTACCTGGCCTCCGAAGTGCATTTGCAGTTGTTCGGACATGGCCGCTAAAAAGCGAATGACATCTACATTACACAGTAAACGATGATGGGAGTAGGTATACACAAGATAGAAGAGAACAAAGAAAATTAACGAAAATCCTCTGCACGTTATAGCATAACGATAACGAAAAAGAACACACGGAAAATAAGCCAACAAAACCAAATGACGTCAAAAATTATGTTCAAAATAAATTTTACAAATTAATGAACGAATTTATTACCTTTTATAGCGTATTTAAGAATTATTTTTTAATAACTCTTAGTTATTTAATACATAAAACTTTGTTCTGGTTTAAGCTTAAAGATCAATAATGTTCACAAACACACTTCACTGCAGAACTTTCTGTTATAAAGCAAGATTTTGCTACACAGACGAATAATTTCAAACTGTTAGTTAAATAATTAAAAGAAACTATCGATCTTAATAAAACAAACAAAATTTTGTTTTCGCGTACAGTTCAGCATTACAATGGTATCACCGACAAATATTTACAAACGGGTTGTAGTATTCATGAGTCATTTAGAAGAATTAATACTTAATTTTTTTCTCTTTGAGTTATTTTTCTAGAGCAATTTTTAAATGTTGCAGAACTGCGCAACACGGCGCGATATAGGGTTAACTATACAATTCGGTAAATAAAAACTTGAAAACTTCTCCCATACAAAGTGACGTCATCATAACAGTTAAAGCTTCGTAAATTCCAAAAATATTAAGGTTCAAACTTGATATTTTATTCTGAGTTGAAATATTTGATAAAAACCACGTCCTATAAAAGTGACGTCAGCAAAATAATACAAAATTCAAAACTTCGAATGTTAAACTACGACTGTTGGGTATTTTAACTTCGGTCCATTCGAAGATAATATCTTACTAGTTTAATGTGATTTTTTATAATTATCTAAAAGAAAGGGTCTTAAAATTCCTTTATGGTTTTTTTTGCATTAGATTTGCATATTTGCTAAGGTTAGAGAAGGGTAGTAATGTATTCAATTTTAGTACTATTTATGTTTAAGCTTTTCATAGCAAAAAAAAAAACCCAAACAGTTAAGTTCGATTTTACACTATGCCAATAAAAGTGGTTTAATATAAGATCCAACAAATTTTACGTGTTTTTGGTCAATTAAGTTGATTTTTGATTTAAGACTAATCTGGGGGCGCTATATTGGATGCAATGGAGCTATCTGAAATGAATATGGTCGCGAATAACGGGCGCTATTTTGATATTTTTATCACACAAAAATGTATTATTAATGTAAAAAGAAAGTGCATTGAATTATAATTATAATAAAATTTAATATAATTGTTATTATTTTAAAACTATAATTATTAGTACACAGTAAAAAATATGAGCATCAATTTTATACTATTTTGTATACATATAAATCCAAACCAAAAATGTTTTAGAAGTTATACCAACAAATCTTATATATTTTTCCAGACCATTTTTCTCGTCAGACCCATCGAAACCACTATATTTTTAAATTTCCCGATTTCGGTGAATTTTTTCCTTTCGAACCAGAATATATTTTGATTTACACATGATATTCATATAAAATTTTTAAATTATATTTGTTTTATTATTTTTATAATATTGAGTGGTATAAAATTTATAAATTATTTGGAATAAAAAAAGTTTATACCCCACAAATGTTAAAAAAAGATAAAATTTACCTTCAAATTTTTTACTGTGTAGATAAATTGTATCTGAGAAAATCACAGCACCACACCACGTACACATGCAACCAACCCATAAATGGATGTTATATGATATTTAATATTATCAGCGAGCACTACCTACCACCTGTGTCTAAATACATATTCAAACGTTCCCTACCCAAACACCTCTTTCCACCCTAAGAATCTATCCTTAACACGATCACCATCCATGCCTCTTTAATTGTTCCCTATTAATTATATGTAAACACAGTAGTGATAATAGTCATCTTTTCTAGTACTATGTATAAAATATGTTAGTGTGTGATTTCCTTTAATTTTTTTCTCTTTCTTTTTTCTTCTCTCCTTTTCTTTTGACGTTTTCTTGAATTCATGTCATTCAGGTTGGCGGACCAAACGTAGAGGTCACGCATTGAAATATTTTTTCATATCTTCTGATTTTATATTCCGATATATATAAATTATGTTTTTGTTATACTTATTTGTTTATTTATTTAAATAACACTGCGTTACAAATTTAAATAAAAAATATAGGTACCCACTTGAATTTTTCCTGATTATTTATTCATGCACATCGCTTAATAGTACATCATACTTAGTTTTTTTCTATCACGTACTGTTTTTTAGGAATGGTAACTAACAATTATTAGTAGAAAAATTAAAACGTCATCGTCCAGCATATATGTTGCTTTATTTAATTATAAATAATTCAAGAAAGACTGACAACAGAAGTTGTTATTAATATATTTGCACACATTCAAATATAGCATATTAGGTAAAAAGTATATATTGTACGCAAAAAAGGTAAAAATATTTAACTTTTTCTTATGTTGAGAAGTCTCTTCTCATATTAATCACCAGCAATGATCTCCTTACATAATGACCTTGAAATCTTTCTTCAAGCCTTTTCACATCCGGGTGAAACCACTCTCCCGGTTTGTTTATTACTCGTAGCTTCAAGATTTGACGGGAAAAAGTGAAAATTTATCTTTAAAAACATCTGGCAGCCCATATTTTTATATGCAATATTATATGCAGAGTTTTTGGATCTGAAATTACTTAAAAAACCGTTTATCACAGTTTTTAACAATGTCCATGCGCATAGTTCGTTGTTACTTAGTATTTGACCGAAATTTTGGTTTTTCAATAATAGGTGTAATTCCAATAAAAATGACTTCTTTTTACTTTACGTCACTTAATTTTGGAAAATATAGACTTCAGAAACAAAAGTCGTTCACCACTTTTATCCACTGCTTTGACAAAATTCATTAAGCCGAGTTTTATATGTAGGGGAAGTACTTTTTCAGATACTTTTATACTATAAGAATATACTATATAAGAATATACTATATTGTCCATACACGTTTCAAAACTTGTTGAATTTTTTCAAAGGATGCGACTACTTTTAAGTTACTACGAGTTTACTCACAAATAGTTAATCTGAAAGATCAAAACGTGAAACTAACCTATATTTTCAATGACAACGATGTTTACTAATATGGGTCGTTTTAAAAACATTATCGGTGTGTACTTCAGAAACAAGACGTGATAGAAACAAAAGGCATCCACTGCCTACATACTGTAACTTATAGAAAACTATAATAGCAATCAGTTTTTCAGGTACCGAAATCGTGTCACGCAGTGTAATAATAAGTACAATAAGAGCTATGATCTTTTATAGTACAACATAAATGCATAAATATATTTACTTTATATTTAATTTAATTAAAATTAAACTTAATACTAAAATTAATAATAAAAAAAAAAATTAAAATATTAAGAATAATAACAAGTGCTAACAACAGAATCAAAAATAATAACCTTAATTTTTTTAACAATTGGGCCTTATCTTATTTGAAAGAATATTTAAAATAAAAAAAAAATTAAATTAAGTAAAGATTGAAAAATTTTCAGAAACAAAGAATAAACAAAATAGAGAAGCAAGGAAGTGAAAAGCTATTTAGTAGAGAAAAGTTAAAAGATAGATTGCCTAAAAGGACCTCTCCCAGTGACCTCCCTAAACCATCGTAGCAAAGCATTCCACAACCTAATGGCGTTAATGAAAAACATATGGGAAGAGTTTAATGAGTTGTGCCTCGTTTCACAATACAGATAGCAAAGAGTGATAGCAAGGAGTTTTTCCATGGATTAGTTTGTGCAGATAAATACAATTTCCAGCATTTATGTAAGCAGCTATGTCGCATCCAAGTATTGCATTTCGGAAACGAGACAGACGATCATATTTACGGAGACCATACACATAGCCCGTGGCATAATTAAATGCAATTTGAATGTTTAACTGCAAAGATGCGCCAAGTTTACTATGAACTATATCTGAATAATAAATTATTGGTAAGATTAGCTGTATAACTAATCTACGTTTAATTTCAGTACGAGTGATACTAGCAGACATTCTAAAGTTTCGCAGGATATAATAAACTTCTAAATATAAGATATATTGATGTTTTTAACTCAAGAAGATCAATTTTGTTGCTCCAAAAGCCATTGACCTCAAGTACCACGTTCTAGTACTTGCGCACCCAATCTCAGTTCTTACCATTTTAATGTCAGAAAATCAACGCTCGCAAAAAATTGTTGAACTTTTCTCAAGGAAGTATTTCGATTATTCCAGTAGAACTATTTTAGAAAATATTTGTAATTTTTTTTTGTCGTAGTAGTGTTAAACCTACTTAATAGTGGTAAATATTTCATCATAGCTTCAGTACGTGCTATATCAATCTGTATATATCATATAGAGTAACTTCGGGTATTGTGATATGGTCGGGTAATGTGATATACCTGCATATTTTGTTAAATGCACATATTTTGATTGGAATATACATGTAAACGTAACGGTAACGGAAAAAGATACATGCTGCAGTTTTATGCGCGCTCTCATTCGTTGTGTTTGTTCTTATTGTTAAGAAATTGTTTCGTTGGTGTCGATATTTTTTTTTTTGAGTGCGCTTTGCGAGTAAGATACAAGAAAACTGAAGCAGAATTGAAAGCTTGAATATGTAAATTTATTAGTGTTTGAATACAGTTATCCATAAATGAGTTAAGTTCTTTATTTTCTGAAGTGTATTTTTATAAAAATATCCTGATTGTTTTGAAAACCGAATTCGGCTATTAAGATATATTCAAAGCTGGGTAATGTGATATACCGCTCTGAGTAATCAATTATAAATAAATATTATAATAAATTACAGATATTGGCAAAAAAGGACAGATACGTGAGAGGGATCAAGAAGGAAGAAAAAAGGCTATTTTGGCAGTCAGAAAAGGAGCAATGATTTTACTGTTGGCGTCAAAAACATTAGGAATTCCATTTGCAACGCTATAAAGAGCAGCTAGCAGTGAAAAATCTAACACCTATTTAAGCTATTTTTTTTTTGTTAAGTTCTTACTTGCGTATTCATATTCAGTTGCTTTTGTTTATATTTTTTCACAGTGTGATATGGTAAATCACATTATCCAAACGTGGTATATCACTTAACACGGCAAATTCATAACTTACTTACTTACTTAGTTGGCGCTACAACCATAGGTCGGTCTTGGCCTCATCTAAGAATTTGCGCTAGCCATTTCTGTCTTTCGCTTGCTGGCGCCAGTTGGAAATTCCAAGCTTCGTCAGGTTGTCCTCTACTTGGTCTTTCCAACGAAGATGCGGTCGTCCTCTTCTGCGTTGACCGCTGGGTACCGAATCGAATGTTTTCTTCACTGGAGCATCGTCTTTCATGCGCTGAACATGACCAAGCCAGCGAAGCCGCTCGATTTTAATGCGCTTGACTATGTCGATGTCAGCGTACAGCTCATACAGTTCATCATTCCACCGTATTCGGTACTCGCCATTGACGCAGATTGGTCCGTAGATCTTACGAAGAATCTTTCTCTCGAATGCTCCTAAAGTCTTTTCATCTAAACTGCTCAGCGTCCAGGTTTGAGATGCGCAAAGTAAGACGGGCATGATGAGCGATTTATAGAGCGTGATTTTCGTTCGTCGAGAGAGGGCTCTGCTTCTCAATTGCCTACTGAGCCCAAAGTAAAACCTGTTGGCAAGAGTTATTCTTCGTTTGATCTCAATGCTGATGTTGTTGGTTGAGTTAATGCTGGATCCCAGATACACGAAGTTATTCACAACCTCGAAAGAGGTATTGTCAACGGTAACGTGGGTTCCAAGACGCTGGGACTGTTTGTTTGTTGACACTAAGTATTTCGTCTTATCTGCATTCACTGCCAGACCCATTCAACTTGACTCTCTTTCTAATCTGGAAAATGCTGCACTGACTTCGCGCGTATTATGACCCATGATATCGATGCCATCAGCATACGCAAGCAGCATAACACTCTTGTAGAATATTGTGCCACTACGTCTCAGATCAGCAGCTCGGATGATCTTTTCCATCATTAGGTTGAAAAAGTCGCACGATAAGGAATCACCTTGTCTGAAACCTCGTTTGGTAATAAATGGTGGGGAGAGGTCCTTTCCGATTTTAACTGCGCTGCTGGTGTTGCTCAGTGTCATCCTGCAAAGTCGTATTAGTTTTGCAGGAATACCATATTCAGACATGGTGGAGTACAGGTGCTTCCTTATTGGGCTGTCGAAGGCAGCTTTGTAGTCGACGAAAAGATGGTGGGTGTCGACTTGTTTTTCTTGAGTCTTCTCCAAGATTTGTCGTAGCGTGAAAACCTGGTCGATGGTGGACTTTCCAGGTCTGAAGCCACACTGATAAGGTCCGATCAGTTCGTTTACAATGGGCTTCAATCTTTCACATAAAACGCTCAACAGGACCTTATATGCAATATTAAGAAGGCTTATTTCACGGTAATTGGCACAGATAGTGGGATCGCCTTTCTTGTGGATTGGGCAGAGCACACTGAGATTCCAATCGTTCGGAATACATTCTTCCGACCATATTCTGCATAGAAGCTCGTGAATGCATTTAAGTAGAGCTTCGCCTCCGTTCTTAAACAGCTCAGCAGGTAAGCCATCAGCTCCCGCGCCTTTGTTATTTTTAAGCCGAGCTATAGCTGTCAGAACTTCATCATAGTCGGGCAGCGGAACCTCAACGCTGTCATCCAAAATTGGGGTTTCCGGAATATCATCTCTATTGGCGGGATTGTTGTCAGCGTCGCCATTTAGAAGCTTAGAGAAGTGTTCCCTCCATAACGTCAGTGTACTCCGGACATCTGTCACTAGATTCCCGTTTTTTATCCTTGCAGCAAGAGGCCCTGGTTTTAAAACCATCGGCAAAGCGTCTTATTTTTTCGAAAATTTTTCGGGCCTCATTCCTGTCACCATACATCACAACCTTCTCCTGCTCGCGCTTTTCTGCCTCTCTTTTTTTACGCCTGAAAATATGTCTTTCTTCCCTCCTATTTTCTTTGTATCGCTCCTTAGCAGCGCGGGTTACAACCGACTGCAGGGTGGCTTTGTAGGCGGCGTCTTTCTCTGCAAAGACGTCGCGACACTCCTGGTCGTACCACTGATTTCGGCGAGGGCGGTGGTAGCCAATCACCTCTTCAGAAGCCGCACGCATGGAGTTGGAAATGTGTGTCCACTGCGCGACTTATGTATGATGGAACGAAGTTTTCGAATATGTATGTTGTCTACTGCTCCTTGGCTGGTAATAAGGTATGCTCTGATGTCAAAATCGCAGGAAGATGAAGTTTATTCCAACTGAGTTTCATTCAAACGCTATTTATTCCAATCGTGATTTTATGCTTTTAGTTAATGTAACTTTCAACGAGAATTAAAAACACAACCGTTTCCTTTTACGTTATAATTTATTCTGTCAAACCAAGATTCTGATCGAAATCAGCTAAACATCGATATTACAAAAAATGCATACAAAAAGAAAAGTAATAAAGTGACACAATGTATAAAAGTTATTGTAAGCAAAAATAGTCTTAAGCTGTTGAGCAATAAAAGTGGCTCGATGTGTAAAAGTTATTGTAAGCAAAAATAGTCTTAAGTTGTTGAGCAAAGCATTGTTGTGAAATAATAAATTAATTGAATACAAAGCAAATTAATGTTTAATTATTGAGAAATGAATTTGAATACAAAGCAAATCAATTTTAAGTTATTGGGAAATGATTCTGAGAATTATTAATGTCAAATAATAAAAAATACAAAGAGATATTAATGCACTTATGTGACCTACTTAAAATACTTCTGGCAACTTATGTTGTCGGTGTCGTTCTTGGCGGTTTCTGTGGTGTTGCAGTAGCGTAGGCGTTGGAGGGGTTCGTAACTCGCGCATATATCATCTATTGGAGGAGTGCTTTGAAGCAGGAGTGAGAGTCGAGTGGCGAAAGCATCGGCTGTCTGTTTCGATTGCAGCTTGTCGACGTCTAGCTTTCTCTGTGTAGGGTTGCGTGTATTCTTAGCTGCGTATAGTCGTGTACGGATCTTGGCTGCAACAAGATAGTGATCCGAGTCAATGTTTGCACCACGGATCGTGCGTACATCCAATACACTAGAAGAGTGCCTTCCGTCGATCAAAACGTGATCAATTTGGTTCCTGGTTTTTTGATCAGGGGACATCCAGGGTGCTTTATGAATATTGAGATGCTTGAATCTAGTGCTACTTACGACCAAGTTTCGTGCTGCGGCGAAGTCAATCAGCCTCATTCCGTTATCGGAGGTGCTGTCGTGGAGGCTGAACTTTCCGACTGTTGGACCAAAAATATATTCCTTGCCCACCTTAGCGTTGAAGTCACCAAGCACGATTTTTACGTCGTGACGGGGGCAGCGCTCGTAAGCATTTTTAAGGCGCTCGTAGAAAATTTCCTTGATCTCATCGTCCTTGTCTTATATCGGAGCGTGCGCACATATTAGGCTTATGTTGAAAAATTTAACCTTGATGCGGATTATGGCAAGTCGTTCGTTCATAAGTGTGAATCGCAGGACGTGGGGCCGTAGTCTCTTGCCAACTACAAATCCGCATCCAAACTCGTGCTTCTCCGCATGGCCGCTGTAGTAGATATCACAGGGTGCATGCCGAATGCAACCCCGTCCCTTCCATTGCATTTTTTGGATAGCAGTGATATCAGCTTTGTATCTTTCCAAGACATCAGTCAGTTGGATAGAGGCACCTTCCCAATAAAGGGTTCGGACATTCCAGGTGCATATCCGTAAATCATTATCAGTTTTTCGTTTGCGGAGGTCGTCATCAGATTTGGGGATCAGATTTCTTCTTTTCTTAGTTGTTTTCATTGAAATGGGTTTTTACGGGTGGGCTTCAAACCCGACACACAACCTATTTTGAGGCCCGCCGCTCAGATTAGCCGCCAAACTAACGGTTGTCAGTTTTGACGTTGCCCAGGAAACACCACGTGGAGGTTTGAGTCGACTTGAGGCGATTTCACAAAGATTATGCTGGCCTCGCCAGGTTGAGACAGTCAGACATGTTACATTGTTACATCGCTCCCAGTTTCCCAGTTTCGGCAAATTCATTAAGGGGGGTTATATGGCTTTTTTCCACTGTGTTAAAAATCTCCAAATTGTGTAACGCTATAGAGCTCCGAAGCCGTAAACAAACTGGGATAGGCATTCAGTCTGGATAAGGAGAAATATTGCAGACCTAGACACAGAATATCTCCCAAACGACACGTCCGTTGACAATGCAGTCGAGTTTATAACGGGAAAAATTAACCAGACTTTCAAGAAGTTCTGCCCAACGTCTCTAGGTCGCAAAGCTACAACTGCGAGTTGGTGGACCAGCGATCTTAAAAAGAGGCGATCAGAGGTCAGAAAACTTCATCGGAAAGCAATGTTAAGTAGGTTTGAGCAAGACTGGACAACATAACGATCCATGTTAAATGCCTATACAAGGGAAGTAAGAATAGTAATAGGAAATAGAATACATCTTGGACACATTTCTGCGAGTCCATTGAGGATACCAGTAAAGCCGCCAGACTTCGAAAGACGCTATCCAAAGACCCATTGTTCCCGGGACACATTCAGAAGTCTGACGGATCCTGGACAGTATCCAGTCAAGAAACGCTTTTGCTAATCATGGAAACTCATTTTCCAGGTTGTAAAGAACCGGAGCAAAACGGAGCTAACAGCAACCTGGAAATGACAGTACCAGAACCCTTACAGGAACTCTCCAACATTATTACAAGGTCAAATGTAGGTCAAATGTACAATTCTGCAGGGCCTGATGGAATCCTGTCGGCCATGATGCAGCATGCCCTTCCCAGAATTATGCCCTGGCTTATAGCAATCTTCACCGGTTGTCTCAAGACAGGATATGTTCCAAAAATCTGGAGAGAAGTGCGAGTTGTCTTCATTCCTAAAGCTGGGAAACCAATAAACTCAGCGCTAAAGGATTACATGCCTATTAGTCTCTCATCGTTCATGATGAAAACGCTAGAGAGAATAATAGATCTCCATATAAGAGAATCCTTGAACGATACCCTAGATCATTATTCTTCTTTATTAAATTGTTCCCCACTTAATTAATTAATTAGCTTATAAAATTTTACTCATGTTTCACTCATTTATACTTATATCATATTTGACATATTTATATCTCATCTGCAGGGCATTCCCTTATGGAGTGTCGGGTGTGACGATCCCGCTGATCCCGAGTTGTTGCTATAGTTTTAAGATTTCATATCAATTTCTGTTCAGTTGTTTTTACTATTGGATAGCATGTCGACACTAGCCCTCATGGCTACAGACATGCAATCCTGTTCATTTTAAGTTTAATTATTATCTGTGGCCTGTATACATTGTAAGAACTTTGTCAATTTCTTTTCAATAATAATAATAATTCAATTAATTTTTTTTCAATACCCATCTTTGCTGTGTGCAACACGCCTACCTTAAAGGTAAATCAATGGAAAAGGCACTGCATGAGGTGGTTTCAGTCATAGAAAGAACCTTTCATCACAAAGAATATACTTCAGCTACTTTTTTGGACATCGAAGGCGCATTCAACAATATGAATACAGATTCCATTAAGAATGCTCTAGTAGACAAAGGAGTCAACAGTAAAATAACCTAGTGGATTTATAAAAAGCTCAACAGCAAACGTATAAGCTCACAAATAGGAATGAGTGTGGTGCGGAAAGAGGTCACAAGAGGCACACCTCAGTGAGGAGTCATATCCCCCCTGCTGTGGCTGATTGTGGTTGACAAAATTCTCACTACACTCAAAACAGGTGGAATAAAAGTGGTAGCCTATGTCGATGACGTCGCCATCCTAATATGCAGGAAATACCTGCAAACAGTAAGCGAACTAATGACTGGGGCATTGAGTGAGCTATCGCGGTGGGCAGAATCGAATGGACTGGGTGTAAACCCAATAAAGACCGAACTCGTTCTATTCACAAGAAGAAGGAAAATAGAAAGTTTCACATTACCGAAACTGAACGCAGTAACTTTGAAGCTTTCCACGGAAGCTAAATACCTTGGAATTATCCTTGATAACAAGCTGAGCTGAAAACGCAATACAGAAGAAAGAAGGAAAAAAGCACTATGCGCTCTTTACGCATGTCAGACCGCACATAATTCACTGGATGTACACAGCAATCGTGAGACCTATTCTTACCTACGGCTACCTTAGCTCCCTAACAGGAGTTCAAAGGTTAGCATGCTTAGGAATAACTGGAGCCATGAGATCAACGCAACAGGCGGGTCTAGAAATGATGCTAAATCTTCTCCCCATAGAAGAGGTTCTTGAGTGTTCGGCAACCAAAAGCGCGATTCGCATCAACGAATCACAAGCGTGGAAAAACAACACTTTCGGACATGCATCTATTCTGAATCTCTGAAGAATCAAAAAGAGTATTCGACTATATTATACCCAGTGTGAGATTTGACACAAAATACACCACATCCCTCACCAACAGACTAGAATGGGAAGAAACGGCCATAGAATTCAATGGCAATCTCCAATTATATACTGATGGTTCCAAAATGGAAAACGAGACTGGATCAGGTGTATATTGCGAAACGCTACAAATCAAAGAGATCTACAAACTCCCCGACTACTGTAGCGTTTTTCAAGCAGAAATATACGCTATTGAAAAAGTTACACAGTCCATTCATAGGAAAAATCTTACCCCCACAAGGGTAGTTATTTTTGTGGATACCAAAGGGGCCATCAAAGCACTGAATAGTAAAACGACGAAGGCTCGAACGGTACAAAACTGTAAACTGGCACTGAATAGTATCTGCAATACCCACAACGTCACTCTCTGCTGGGTTCCCGGACATAGCAATATCGAAGGGAATGACGCAGCGGATGAACTGGCTAAGAGTAGAGTAACCGCAAGTACAAACAGAGCTAATACAGTTGTGCACAATTCAATAGGCGTCGTCAAAAGGAGTATTTACCTTAAAGCCAGAGATAATGCTAACACTATCTGGGCCTCCAGAGGTGACTGCAACATATTGTATCTCGAAGGCTCTGGCCGGAGCTAAATGAGAAGAAAACCGAAAGCCTTCTGCTTTTGGCCAAACGAGAAATCCGGATTCTTGTGGGGGTTCTAACAGGCCATTGCCCATTGGGGTTCATAAAAAGCACAGGCTGGTTTGAGGAATAATCGAAATAATTATGGTTATTATGGTACTACGATGAAAATAAAAAAGGGATTTGCAATGGACCTATAGACCCCAGCGCAAGCGACGGTAACGGTGCACAACCCTATTTACCTAACCTAACCTAACCTACTCTATTTCAAACATGTAATACAGTATATCTTACAGATATCATCTGTATGGGTCTAAGAAAATATACAAAACAAATATTTTTGAAAAAACATTTAATTGCTGGGGATTGAATTAGTTTGGACTGTGATATCATGCTATTCTATAATACGAGACTGTGATACGAAATTCGCTTATTATTTTTAGAAATAGTTTTGGTAAGACAATTATTTATGATTCATTTAAGAGCTTATTTACGAGCAAAAACTGAACAGTTATTAAATTATTATTTATAAACACACCACGATAGTTTTGAAATTTATTAACTTTTCTAAATCAACAGAAATGTATTATATCTAAAATTTTGTTTGCCGATTAAAAACTAAAACTTTTACGGATATCTTCAATAAAAAAACTATTTCAAGAGGACAGCACAGTAATTTAATGTTTGAACTTTTTGAACAAACTGCCTTATTAGCATTCATGCCTCATGTCCAAATCAATGAAATATATTTTTTTGGTAAGTTAAACTTCTTTAAGCAAAAACAAATGATAATTTATTGACATTTAAAAAATAAATGTTTACTTTCTTATAAATGAATTTTAAGAAATATATTATTACAATTTTATTATAAATTAAGTTTCACTGGGAGGCTAGTAAACTGAAAAATATTTGCACAAAATTATTATTATTATTATTATAAAAAATTTAAACAACAAAATTTTATAAAAATTTCATAATAAAAACGTATGCAAAACTCGCAATTTTTACTTAAACGGTTTATTATGGATCAGTGGGAAAAGCTGTTTCGTTATGTAGTTCAATCGTTTTGTGTGCCTTACAAAGCCGCATAAAAAGTATCAAAAATTGTTTGCTGGCAAATCCTGTCTGCAGCTCCTGGTTAGAAAAAAAAAATAACTTATCACCTCAGGCTTAATTGGCGCACATAAATCATACTTCAGCACCGAATTCAGCATTTATGTTTTAAGACACATACTTTTTTCTTCGATCAAGTAACTCACAAGCTCGCGACGCAGTCTGTATCTTTGCGTGCGCTGAAGAGTATAACGCAATGTAATGAATGTAAATATTTTAACACTTTTGTAAAGATTTAAATTATTTACGCTCTCAGCCGAACGACCACCCACTTCATCATGAAAGCTGTGTTGACAGACGCTTGTTTGCGGTGAAATTAAGACTTACCGCAATTTTCTTTATTATGCTGCTGCTACTCCGCTCTTTCATATATCAATCATTTGTGAACATTTTTTAAGAAAAATTAATATTTTTAACTGTTCTTAGAATCTCTTTAAAAGTTGAAATAAAATTCAAAGCACTTTCTTATTATCATCAAATAAGCATTTTCGAACTAAAGGTCAAATTAAAATTTTATTCTAAAGATTATGACGAGAAATTGAATCGAATATTTAGATGATAACAATTTAAAAATGTAAAAAGCTAGACAAATTAATAAAACTAAAAAAAAAAAAAAAATGTACATATTGAAAGTAAAACAAGTTTTTTTTTAAATTGATTTATCGGCGAACTCTAGACTTTGCCGTTGACAAAACAATAACTGCAAAACATGATTTAAACGACAACAAAGTGACAGCTTCTCATGTTATCCCTAAGTATTTTTTTCTCTTTTTCTAGTATACCATTTTAGTCAAAATGGTTAAGAAAAACAGAAAGAAAAATAAATGGTTTTTACCCTTTGCGAATACATTGCACTTTAGAGCTCTGCACTGTTGCGCTTTTTTAAGAACCTGCTATTTGTGAAAGAGTTCCTTTCAACTTAGTGCAATATTAGAACAAACAGCAGCAGTAGCTGGCAGGACACTAAAGGCTTTCTGGACATCCTACTGTGTGCAGAATTGTAATTACATAACGGCGTTGAGCACCTCACTAGCAGGAACTTGAACTGAAACGCATTGTTTACAATGTGTTTGAGCAGCAGGATGTACTTGAAAGGATTCAACGTTTTATTGCAGGACATTCTTTTAATTTGGACAAATTGCTAAAACTACGCTGCAGCCATTTTTTAAACTGTTGTTGTTCACTATGTTTTACTTCCCATGCTGTGCCACATTATTAAAGATTCAAGTGCTAAAAATTAATTAACACTGGGCTAAGGGCAATGATTAAAAGAAAATCATATAACTAAAAACTTGAAAAGGTGTACAAATTATGTGAAATAAAACAAAAATTGTTAAGTAAAAAAAACAAGCAACGCAAAAGACAAATGTTATATTATTTAGTAAATCTAATAAAATAGTTCTACAAAATTGTTTCATTTACAATTATATAATTAATTCAAAAACAACTTATATAAGTATTTATTTTAAGGAAAGGCTTTTTTTTTAGTGGTAAAATATATAAGCATTTGGAAAATTACGCTATTTTTCCGAAGTATTTGCATAACACGAAACGAAAAAATTTTTTGTAATAATAAAATCTTTACGCAATGAAAAAAAACCTGTTAAGTTGGTAAGTTTTAAACGATTTGATATAAAGCGTTAACAATTTCTGCACTCACGCATGAAATAAATAAGGCTTAGTTACCAACCTTTTTAATTATTTATAGCATTGTATACGAAATGGTTAGGCAAAATGTAGTCAGTTTTGAAATTCAATAATTATAAATTTAATAACGAAAGTAGGCGAATTATCTTTATGCAGACTGTCCTTTATGCAGACTCTCACCGGCCGATTTTGTTGTAATTCACATATGTTTCCAAAGGAATATATACAATATAAATAAATTTTAGGTCTCTACCTGTCCAAACACCTGAGATAATGACGGGGGAAAATTTTACCTCCTTCAAGTAAATTAATCATAATACTACTACTAATAGGTCAAAACTCCGATTTATAACAAAAGTTCATGAATTGAAGCCCCCGTTCATTTTCTTTTGCTTCACAAAATTTCAAACAAAAAACTACGAGCATTTAATTAGAACGCTAAAAGAAAAAAATGCCTGTTAGAACACCTGATATAATGATGTGGCGAATTTTCATCAACGTAAGGTAAATCATTCAAAATACTCAGGTAAATACTCTGATTAATACCAAAGCCCAACCCATTCTCCCTTACTAAAGGGCAGTTTTAGGCAAAAGTGGTTAAAAGTTAACGCATATGTAAGAAGATGTTTTTAAAAATGTTTATTATATTTATTATGGTAGGCCACACCATAAATCGGCTCCAGATCGTTTGAAAATAAAAAGCAGAAATGCATTCGAAAAAACATTCTTGAGTGCACATCTTTTACTAAAATGGAATTAAATACAATATGGAAAATTAAAAAAAATAATTGTTTAAAAAAAGTCGAAAAATATTCGTTTTTTTACCTTATTGTTCCGTGGAATGAATTTCCCAAAGACGCTAATTTTGGTAAAAGATATGCAAAATTACATTACGAACAGAATAAAACAAAAAAATTAAAATAGGTAGATTACTTTGTTAGCCCGTTTTTAAAAAGTTTAAAAGATTGATTTTAAATTGATTTACATATTCTTGAGTAATTGTACAACAATAATAAATTAAAAAAAAAAATTCTATTTTCAAAAAATTTCTTTCCTTAAACCTCCACTAACAAAATTTCTAGTCCAGAACGCCAAAAGAATAAATACCTATGAGGGGTGATATTTCACTTCATCCGACTGGTATATCTTTTTTTTTATTTAAAGTCTTTGTTTATTCTTAGTTGTATTGAATGTGGATTAGTTATGTCCAATTCAAATAATCATTCAGAGTTATTCCATATAATATCATCAAATTCTGTCGCCACACTATTTTAGATTTTGCTTAATCTTGATGGGAATGTTATTTAGGTATTTATCGGTCTGACAGTGGTTTGCACTAATGAGAAATTTCAATATATTCTAAAAGTAGACGTTAAAAAGACGTGTCTCGTCATTATCCTCCAGCAAGTCAGAATTTTTTTTAATCGATTTTATAGATTTCATGATCACTACCCAGCTAGCACAGATTTCGATTTGTAACAAAAATATGTTATAATTCGGTGGTATTCCAGTTTTTTAAACAAATTTAGTCACAAATGGGTTAGTATTAAAGTATTAAAGTTTCAAATAAGTAATTTGTAACAAATTATTCGTTTTGTTGCAAATAAATTAAACTACGGTGTTAATTATGTTACGAATAAATGCGCTTGTTGTAAAAACGTTTCATAAAGTTTTGAAAAAAAATTAAGTAATTTTTACGTCAAATAAACATTATTACTTTCTTTTTGTAGCATCTATAAAAAAATTTGTGCGTATTGTAATTGTAACAATTGCAGTAATGAGTTAACAACCTAGATGCGACTAAGTTGCTTTATTTTAATATTAAGTTACATCAATTTCACAATAACTAAATGTTCAAATTTTCAGTAAAAAGATGTTTTTATTAAGTTATAGGGAAGTCGCTACAACTAAATGTTTCCAATTTTGTTGTGACGCACTTAAATGACATAAGCAAAATATAAATTTTATTGTTCACAAAAAATTCTGTGTTGCTTATCAATTTCTTCGTGTAGGCTTCTACTGCCATGTAATCCATTTTTGTTTTATTTTTTCACAAAATGAATCATTGTGAAATTATGAGAATTTATTTTGTTGCAAGAAGGTTGAAATGAGGTTTTTATTCAGTTTCAAGAACATTGGAAATAGTCAATGCAACCTGTATTGAGGTTATTATTTAGTTGCTACAACTTTTTGAAACATAGCTCAAAAAATGTAGTTAGGAAAAATAACGTTGAATTGAGGTTTTTATTGAGAACATTGAAAATAATCATTGCAAACTTGTGCTGTATTAAGGTTATTATTCAGTTGATACAAGTTTAAAATACATAACTGTAACTTAGAGGCGGCCGTAGCCTAGTAGGTAGAGTGCTTGGCACCTAAGCTAAAGAACCGCGGTAGCCCGGGTTCAATTTGAGCTCATTATTTTTAATAAATTTTTATTTTTTGAGTTAGCGCGTGAGCTTTCTAGAGGTGAAACACAAACATTCATCGGCCTTTGTTGTAAAATTTTAGTGTATAACTCTTCATATTTTCAATTTAATTTCACATCTTTTTATTACATTCCAATTTGTCTTTGACTTTTAAAATACTCTCCAAAAAGTGTATGCAAAACACTTGAGAACTTTTTAAGAATTTATTTTTTCAATCAGGAATATTTATGTCATCAGTA
Organism: Dichetophora obliterata; assembly: GCA_963920525.1. Taxonomy (NCBI): domain Eukaryota; kingdom Metazoa; phylum Arthropoda; class Insecta; order Diptera; family Sciomyzidae; genus Dichetophora; species Dichetophora obliterata. The sequence goes on along the minus strand of OY986435.1, from coordinate 149,075,474 downwards.
CTTCTTCCTTGTTAAAAAATCTTTCATTATACCAAAAAATAACTCCAATAAAACAAAATATTTGTTACATTCACGTTATTTTACCTGAATTGTAACGTAAGAATAACAAAATAAAAACTTTTTCGGATGCTTTTCAAGTATGCTTCATCTTGTGGCGCAACTTAAGTTTGAACCAAAAACACATTTATAACATTATTATTACACATTTTTCGCCTAATTGCAACCTAAGTTGTTACAAAATAAGCGTAAAATATCTGCTTTTTCAGTTGTAATTGCGTTAAAATTACGATTAATATCTGTATTGGAGACTCTTTTGCGACACTTTTACAACCTTTTTGTGCTAAACAAAAACTTGACGATACTCCGGGAACTACTCTTCTCTAAACTAATAAACGAAATCGCTGTTTAAAAACAAATAAAGCTGCGTTGGCAATGTAGGACTTCATTTATACATTTTTGCGTGGGTTCTTTAGAAATTGGAATTAATTTGCAAGAAATTTATTTGTATGGCCCCAGCGCTGTTTGGCAATATTTTTTTAAAGCTACAAACAAAAGCAAAGTAATTTGTAAGCGAAATTAAAATTTAATTGATCAGCAAAGAATTAAAATTTAATAATAAAAATATTGTTTTTGGCGTTTAAGTTATTTCGGCAGTTAGGGCTCGATATTTGCTATACAAGAACTAAAATTGCAATATTTTGTTTTGTATTTTATTCATATACTGAAGTACTATGTTTTTTAAATAATAAATAAAATTTTTCATATTGAACCATTCGCTTTTTAACTGTCCAACAAAGGCGGTACAAAAGTAATTAAAAAAATGTCGAAAAAAGTTAAAAAGTCGACTTCTAAGAACTCAAAAAGTTGATGTGCAGTTGCACATCCCTACTTTAAGATATGATTTAACGCTTTAAAATACAAAAGAGTGCACGGAATTTTATGAATGAAGGCCTTTTAGAAAGGCTATTAAATAATAAATTTTTAAAATTAAAAATCATTTTTATACCTTTCTTAAATTTTTATTTTTGATTTACAAACAAAATTTTTGCTTAAAATTGTATATGTTTGCGATTGATTTTTGAAAATTGAAAAAAAAACAGAAAATTTTGCAATATTGAATAAAATATTTATTTGGAGCGACACATCAATGCCAGTAATTTACTTTTTTAAATTATTTCATGTAAATGTTGAGCGTGACTACGCCTGAGGTGGTCCATCCGTAAGCTCCACTTTCGGCATACTTTTTCCAGCATTTCGGTTGGTATTTCACCAATTGCAGCTGTAATGTTGTCTTCCAGGGCTGTAATTGTGGTTGGCTTGTTCCGTACACTAATGACTTCACGTTGCCAAAATATAGTCTTGTGGGGTCAAATCTCATGATCTTGGCGGCCAATGGACTGCTGCAAAACGTGAAATTAATTGCTCATCAAACTCGCCTCTCAATAAGTCCATGGTACCGCGTGCCGTGTGGTCAACCAAGTCGAATTCTTAATCTTTGAGCAAAAAGTCAGTACCTTGCACAGTACCTTGCTCCGTTGACTGTAACGTTGCGATTTTCATTATTTTTGAAAAAAAATGTGCTGCCGGCCCACAAACCGTACCAAACATTGCATTTTTCAGGGTCATTGGCAGCTCTTGAACTGTCTCTGGCTGCTCTTTAGACCAAATTCAGCAACTCTGTTTGTTGACGTACCCATTGTGCAAAAAATGCGCTTCGTCTCTGAGGACAATTTTTCGATAGAACACATTTCTCACAGAGCACTAATTTTGATAATAAATTTAATGATTTGCAAACTTCGTTTGTTAGTCTATTCGTTTGTTAGTCTATTTATGGTGAAATGGCAAACCTTACTGAGCATTTTTGGCATTGCCACAGGTTACAAATCACTCGTACAGCAAAAAAATCACACTTTATTTCAATCACAACTTGTTAAAAATTTTGGACGGCTGTTTTTCCGTTTATTACCTCGTGTATTTGTGTCTCGACAAATAGACCCACAATATTCAGAAAGCTTGTATTTTGAAATCATTCAACATGTTTGTCGCTGAAGTCTCCTAGATTTGACGGGAAAAATTCCATATGGTCAAAAAATTGGATTTTGAACGACATGTTAACTTTCAGTTTAACGACAGTTTGGAGATCTGTGACTATCCAAAACACAAAAAAAAATTTACATATATATAAAATTTTAAGTAAACATTTTTTAAATACATAAATGAAAATTTAAGAAACGTATGGAACTGATTTTTAAATTTGAAAAATATTGTTTAATAAACTTTCTAAAATGACTTTATTTATAAAAATCAGTCAACGATTTTATGTTTTATAGCGTTATTTCATATATAAAAGCGTCAGCAGTGATAATGAAAACTTTAAAATCGATTTTAAAAAATTCTGACGTGCTGGAGGGGCATTCCACAGAAAAGTGGAAGTGATCAAAAAACTAAAACTTAATAAAAACCTATTATTTTATGAAATGATCTAAGAGAAACATTTTAATTTTATTAATTTAAGCAATTTATGTATAAATTAATTAACCCTGATGATCAAATCATTTGCTCTGTTTCAAAAACGTAGTTTTTCTTTTTCGTAAATGTTTAGTTAATGTTTCGTAAACTTTTTTATTTTAGTAGAGCTCAAGATAGTGAAAAAATCTTTGATGCAATGAAAGAAATAAATATAAATATTTTTTTTAATTACTAAATAACATAATTACTTAACTACCTAATTACTTAACTGCCCAATTAAACTACAAAATTGTCAGTCTGTCTGGCACGTGACGTGATTTTTCTCCACGTGACGTAGTGTAAACATAATATTAAAAAAAAATTGTGGAGTTTATTTAAAATAGTTTTACGCCGAAATAAGTTGAATTTGTCTGTACGTGACCGTGGTATGCTCCTGGAGGAAAATGATGAGACACATATATGTTTTTTTAACGTAAATTTTTAGAATGTGTCGGTATTTCTCATGGGTGCAAAATAAGTTTGATTTTGTCGGACCGTGTTTTTTAAAGTGCAAGTACATTTTTTTGAAATAAGTAAAAAGTTATTCATTACTCTATTTTGAGCTGTTTATAAACAGTTTAAATTTTGTACTGTAAAAATATCTTCAAAAGTAATAATCGCTTACTAGTGTTTTAAAAAAAAATTCATACGCAAACTCTTAAGTATATCAGTATTTTATTTACATCTTTCGAACTTTTAGTATAATCTTTTTTTTCTAGGTGCCTTAGAATAAACAACTTTAAAATATCTGATTCAAAGGGTTTAAAATTTTTTTTTTGTAACTTGGAATGACTATTTATCAAAAACTTTTATTTTATAGAAATACTAAAATATGCGGTGGATGCGATTTTTTAGAGCATGTTCACCTAAAATAAAAAAATTTCGGTTCCGCTAAAACATTGTGAGCCTTTTATCGAAGTTTTTAGAAAAAAAATGGATTTTTACTAAAATTATAGTCGAAATACCGATGTAAATTGAATAAAGTAATTTGTTTTCATTTTTTAAAAAAAAAATTTTCTCTCAAATGAAAATTGAACGATTGAAAGTTCCAATTGTATGTGCTTAACAAGTGCATAAACATTGGAAGCGATCCTTGGCATAATTTTCGAGTAATGTTGTCCACCGGTTCAAACAGTACTTTTCGAAGCAACGTGTTAAAAATTTTATAAATAGAAAGTTATGTATATTCTTCTTCAGATGTTTTTGCTTCAATTGACTTTAACCTTTCTAAAATTATGAATTTAACTGCGAGCCTTAGGTTAAGTAAGTCTTTTAAGAAGGCAAAAAACAACAACAACTCTGTATATAGTCAATCACTTAGCTGACTAGACAGTCTGTTTCGGAAATCGCTACATTTCTCTTCAGTAGTCTTTGAGTGATTAAGCTGTGATCAACTAACTCAGTGTTTAAAGTCGTATTTGATTTCACACTTTTGGAATTCATTCATTTGAATTATATAGAACAAATTTAAGTTCAAATTGGCTACTGAATCATATGACATTTCAAAGCAGTAGGCTATTTATAGATCACCGCCATCAACTCTACCAAGGTTGCCATCTCATTCATTCTTCGAAGAAATGTTCTGAATTGTTTACGATATGCCTTTAAGATTTTACAGTGTAGTTTTTAAGGCACTAGAATATTGTTCAAAAAATATTTCTTTGTTTAAAAAAGTACCACATAGCAATATCATTTGCGATCAATACATTTTATCTTTTATCAAAGTACAGTTTTTAGTTTTTTATTTGAAGATCATGCATTAAAAGTAATTGTTAACAAGATACTTATTTTTTAGTGGCAGTCGTGGCATTCTTTTTCTTCATCTTTAATTGAACACTGCCACAAGTAATGTGTTTCGTCGGTTGTAATTGTAAAATAGTCAAAAACTGCTGATTTATCGACATTTTCTTTGCCATTTTCTTAACCGTTATTATAATACATTGTTAAAATTCCTGTTTCAAGCTATCACTGAAGTTCAGTCATGATAGCTGTAGTGTTTAATTTTTAACGTGTAGTGGATAATTTCACTGGGTGATCCAAATTAAAAAATTACCATTTTTAGCAAAATTTACAAAATTGTGCGAAATACTTTTTATTTTTCAGTACTGTCTTGCCGGAGTCGGAGTCAATGCATTTTTTCCGACTCTGCACTGGTTAAATATAATAGTGAAAACCAATGTATCGTGATTTGTCGGATCGAGCGATATACATTCAAAATAGTCATCACTACAATTGACATCGGCAATTGCAGATTATGGTTGTAATGATAACACTAAAGCCAACAAGAATGACAAATGCATACTGAAAAAAACTTTCTAATTCGAAATACCTAGAAAGATTTTAAAGTATTCTTTAGCCACCAACAGATTTTCATTTTCCCCAGAGCGTAGATTTTGAATTTCTGCAATCGGATTAGAGATAATGCTGTTTTTCATTCAGATTTTTGATATTTTTTTACTTTTTATATAAAAACTTTCAAAATTCAAATAACTTCATTATATTTATTTTTAATTTCTTACAATATCTTTCCAGTAGGTGTTTGGCAGGTTATTTTTTGCAACTATTACACCAGCGAAAAACATGATTTTTAGAGGTTTTTGCAATATGGTTAAGCTCACTGGCGGTTATCGTAACAGCAAAATTATTTAGGGAATCGATATAAAAAAGACCAAGGCTAATTTTTAGAGGGGTACAAATGGAACTTTTCTCCTCTCCCCCATGCAAGTCGAGGAACCTTAATATACATATATAATACATAAAAAACTTAACTTAAAGATGAAATGAAACAAATACTTGAATATTTTCATTTTTTAATTAAAAAAAATTATTTAACAAAACCCCTTGGATACAGCCCTGATTTGAGTTTATTTTCAAATATTTTTTTTTTTATTTTTAAATTTTTTTTATGATACTTTATTGAAAAATTTTATCATGAGTTTTTCCGATTTTTAATTAAACTTTCAAAAATTTGAATTTATTTCATGGAACATCCATTCTTTTTTTAATAAATAATGTTAGATTTGAACTTGCATTTATGAGCCATACTAAAGTAACCTCTTAATATTATTTTCTTTATAGTTGCCATATAATAATCTTTACAATAAGAAATTTAAACTTTTCAAAAATTTTTTTCAACATAAATAGTTTTGAAGTCAATCCTAAAATATTAATACATCGAAAATCATACAAAAAGTCTTGCGAATTAACAAAATTCAGACAAAAGATTAAGATCTCTCTAAAGGAGTACCGTCTTGACAGACTCCAATAAATATTTAGACAATAAAAAAATTCTTACATCATACAAAAATTTCTCATTTTCATTCTGTTCTATACACATTTTCAATGTCATTTAGCTAACTTTTTGTCCACACTTCGAATATGACTTCAACTACAAGCTGTGATTAAGAACCTTCATGATAGGAGGCTGCTCGATTATACCAAAAACAACTTGTGCAAAACAATAAAACGTGTTCGCTAGCTCGAGAGAAAAAGCAACGAGGAATTACAAAAATAATACTAATAACAAAGAAGCTAAAAACTCAAAGGAAGTGAATAGGAGGAATTTGCAAGAAAAAAGTGCGGAATTAATTGATTTAATATTATAAGGTGCAGATGAATGTAGATAATCACAGGTCGGGACCGCCGCATAGGGGGAAAAACAAAACGAAAACAAGGCAATGTGTAACAAGAGTAATAATGTTAGCAGGAAAAGGGTTCGGATTAAAAAATGGGTCAGACATTTTTTAATGGAGATAGTAAAAATTGTTTCATAACAGAGACCAACAGTTTTGAGAATCTTGACAAAAATATTTAATCAAAAGGGTTGTGAGTTCGTTTATTCTATCAATGCTATGGGTCATTTATTCTATGGTAAAAGCATCTTTGTAAATTAAGTTAATATTTTCATTAACACGGACGAACACGTGTTCGTCAATACTGCTCATTCTATAAAGATCACTTAAAATAAATGCTATCAACTCACCTGCGATAGCCATCCAGGGATAGAATGTGTGATTGCTGGCCTGGTGTAAACTGCTTGCGGCTGCGCTCTGTGCAGCAGCGCCTGAAATCGTACAATTTGCATTCCAAGCTGTGGCAGCGCTCACAGAATTGCCACCCAAACCGCCGCCGGAACCAACACCTTGCTGACCACCAGCACCACCCGCACCAACACCACCAGCGCTACCGCCAGCGCTGCCACCACCGCGATGACTGACCGGACTGCCGCCTGATGTGTCCAAATAGCCACCAACGCGTGAATCCGGTGTGCAGGCTGAAGGACGTACGGGCATACCACCAGTAGCGCCATTATTTTGTCCATTTGCTCCACCAGTTGAGCCACCATTGGAACCGCCACCAGAACCACCTCCGCCAGAACCACCACCGGCGCCACCATTCGAGCTTGTGTTCCAGATATCTTTGTAGCCATTAACGCTGTCGGCCTTAATATTGAGGCAGTCCTGTTTGTAGGCGGCGGCACTGCCATCGCCATAGATTTTATTGCAGGCGGCCGTGATGCTGGCATCATAGGGCGAATCCTGTGTAGAGCGTTGCAAATGATGATTCGCATAGGGCGACATGCCCAGCGACAGGGGAAAACCGCGATAGGCGGCAGCGGCGGCTGTGGCTGACTGATCGTGATGGGCGCTGGTGCCCATGGCCATGCCCGTTGCCTGATGCGGATGGCCGTAGAAGCCCGAGGCTTGTTCGAAGTAGGAATTCATGCTGCTTGCGGTAAGAATTTTGGCGGTTTTTTGTATGTGTGTTTGCTTAAGTGTGTTAATGTGGGAAGTTCAAGATGTGGGTATTTGACTGGGTTAAGGTTGAAGGATGATAGCCTTCGGAACACTGAAGTTGTAAGGACTGATTTAGCGAAGTCGGATCATGTGTTTTCGAGTATTACGGGTTTTGTATACTGTTTCTGTGTTTAATATTTATTTATTTTTTTTTTTGCATTAATTTTTTATTTAACACCTTTCTAATTTTTGAGGTTTTTCTTATATTTTAAGTTAAATTAGACACATTTCTTTTTAACCGTCTAAAATTTTGAATCAAATTTGCTTAATAGAATTGAGAGTGTAAGTCTTGAATTAATTGCTATGTAATTTAGTAAATATTTTGTTAGTTTTTATATAATTTCGCGAGTTAAATATTTATGTTTTTCGTCAGTATTTTTTTTTTATAGCAAATATTTTTTAACAATTTCAAACAATTAATTTATAAAATGACGTAATTAAATACTTTTATTAAACTTGTTTAGGTCTTTTCTATTGCTAAGATTTAAAACATTTACAATTAAGTATATTTATTTAACTGGTTCCAACAACTAGAATGAAGTTTTTATTGACAAATATACAACTTTCATATATTTCATTTATGTATTTTTAAAATATATAAACTTTTTTAAAAAACTTTTTCAATTTAATTAGTCGCCAGGCATTCCACATTTTTTTATCTCCTGCACTGGGCAATAGTAAATTTTGTCAAAATTTTTTATTCACGTTTATTTAGTAAAATTTACTTTTTATTTTGTAAAAATAGTTTTCGTAAAATTTTCGTATACTGCGTTTTTCACAACACTTAAATCTTAAGGTTTGAAATTAAAATATTTTCCTTAATATTCAAATACTTTTTCACTCTGTTTATATTTTTCTAAAAACACACAATATTTAGTTATAATTCTCTTCCAGAAATCCAAAAAAAAAAAGTACTAAAATATCTTCGTGGGCACTCAATTGCTTTATTGTAATATTGTTGTTGTCTTTTTTGTTGTTGCATTTATTGATATTTTTTATGTTTATTATTATGTTTATTTAATTGTTATTATCTACGATGCGACACAGTGCGGCTGATTAAATTAAGCACGCCTCTTTTGCGCCTCTTCTCAATACTCTCGACTCCCGACTCGACTTGACTCTACAACTACTTCATCAACTAGTACTATTTTTACTACGTTTTTTATTACTTCTCTTTGAGAAATTTTATTTATATTTATGTTTATTATTTTTATTGTGTTTTCATAGCTATTTTGATTATTAGCTACGTTCGTTCGTTTGTTCGCTTCAAATCTCGTGATGAGGAAGAACCAACAACGATAATAATAAAAACGGCGATAAACCAGCTAATAAAAGAAAGCGCGCGCTCCTGTGAACCAACCCGTTGCCATCGAGCGAATGTGCCACAAAATCGTAATATCTGATATTTTGACTGCCTGCTGCTGCTGCTGCTGCTGCTGTTTCTGCCGATGATGTCCGACGTTAGTATGGCAGAGTTTCCCCAAAACAGAGCCAATACACAACAACAACAACAATAACAACAACAATGGTGAAAAAACTGGCTACTCACGATTCACACACTAAACTCGACTGAGCTGAGCATCGCTGCCGCAATTGCCGCAAACCAATACGAAAACTTCCACCGTAGCGCTGAGCATGAGAATCTATATTATACGAAGAGCTAGTTTATCCGTCTGTCTGTCTGTTTGCCGTCCGTCCCGAACATTTGATAAGATTGAGCAACGGATGCGCCACAGCATGGAGCGAGCGGCTTGAAAAAAGGCTCGTTGTCAGTTGCATCAAACGACTGAATGAACAAACACTGAGTGAGTTGTTTTAGCGACGGCAATAACACGATATCAAAATGGCACGTTATTCAAAAAGAAAAAAAAACAGCAATAACATTTCAACGAGCTCAAAAATACCACAGAGTGTTACGTACGAGTTACTTTGATGTATTGAGTCTTCATTCTCAGCTACACTCCAAGAGCAGTTCGTTGTGTTTTGGCCAAACTGAATAATCAGCGGCAATTCATTTTTGTTTGGCCTTGAGTGTAAAAATCAAGCACACTTCAATGTTAATGCACTCACTTTAAACTGTCTCACTCCATGCAGAGTGTCGTTTATAGCACTCAAAATTCGCTTACGCTCTTCGCCTACTAGCTCACTCAATGCTTACTAAAAACATGTTCGCTCCTAATTCAACACTCACTCATTCGTTCGCTCGCATCCAACATTTATTTATTCGCTCTGGACACAATTTTTGTTTTTCTTGTTTAGTTCTTGTGAACGTTTGTTGTTTCGCTCATTTGACTCGATTTAACGTTACAAAAGGAACGTTCATCATCCGTTCTCATCCATCCACATTTCTAGTGAAAATTTGTGGAAACTCATGCTCTTGAGGGTGGGCGCAGTTTTCTTATAGGCCAGCCAGCTAGCCGCTTTACTCGCTGCTCAGCAATGAATTTATTTCATGTCTTTCGACTCAATTCTTTGCCACTTTTAAGCGACGGCACTGCATTCATCTCAGATACAATTGCTACATTTATATTTGAGCATTTTACGTGGCTGCATGGAAGTGTTTGAGAAGTTGTTGAATTTTTTTGATTCTTCTGCTTTTATTTGATATGTGTTCCTTGCATTTTGCTGCTTATGTTTGATTTTGTTTCTATTAAATGTAATTTGAATAATTCTATTTGTAATTTTCTTTTGTGTTACAAGTGTTTTGAATCAAAACAAAAGGAGTAATTAGTGAAGCTATTGGGTGCCGTGATATAATCCCAAGTGGCACAATCCCAATTTTTAATTTTGGGCTTATGTCACTCCTTATACAGTGACATAAACCCAATTTTTTTACTTAGGAGTATGTCACTATGGAAGGGATGACATATTCCCAAATAAAAAGAAGTCAAAATTCCAAATTTTTTGGGATTATGTCACCAGTGTACTAGTGACAAATACTTTTATAGTTTTTCTATAAATCGCGCGATATTTTATAAAAAATTATAATTTTTTGATATATTAGGCTAGAAGTGCAAATTAAAGAAAAAAACTAAATTGGCTTAGTATATTGAAAAAAGTTGGGACTTACATATGTCATAAAAGTGCACGTTTTTACTTTTTTCAGTATAATCGATTTCAGAATATATACGATATAATTTCAGAAATCTCAAAAATCACGCGATTTTTTATAAAAATTTTTAATTTTTTGATATATTAGGCTGGAACTGCAAATTAAATAAAAAAACTAAACTGGTTTAGTTTATTGAAAAAGTTGGGACTTACATATGAAATAAAAGTGTTCTGTCTTGATAAGTAATGCATGGAATTTAATGGTTAATAAGTTTTCTTTAAATATTCTTGCTTAGTTTATAAAAGTATGCAATTAATAGATATATAGCAAGTTTTTCGAGCCCATTTTCTTTAACTTAGAACCCCTATAACTTCTAAACCAGATGAGAGGGGCCATTAATTTGTACAGATTTGGAATTTAAAGTTCTTAATACTTACATACGCTCCACGAAAAAAAAATCAAAAAAATTCTTTTTAATTTGTAAATTATTATGAGCCTAAAATTCATTTTTAGGCTCAAAAGTGACATTATCCCAATTGGGGTTATGACACTTTATAAGCAGTGACATTGCCCCAAGAAAAAAATTTGGGTTTATTTCACTGTATAAAGAGTGACATAATCCCAAAACTAAAAATTGGGATTGTGCCACTTGGGGTTATGTGAGGGTACCCTCTAAAAATAGTATTACAGAATTATTTCAAATTTTATTTTCTTATTGCTATTGAGTTCAGAGAAGTATGGTGGAGTTAAGAGAATTTTTTTTCTAAATATGGGCATTTCCATGGTCGCGCACGTAACGGTAGTACGTATTAAATGTTGCTAAAAATTAAAAAAGGAGAAAAAAATTTAAACTTTTTTATCCTGTTTTGATTTTTGGATAGCACTCTAGAAGTACTATCTTTAGTGTAAAAAGTGGAAGCGATCGATAGTATTGACCAAACATATAAGCAAATAAAAACAGGTGCGTTACGTAACAATAAACTTAAGCAGTTTTTGTCTGCATCAATATAAACGAAAAAAACTGCGGAGTGTGCACGAGTTTTTTTGTGAATCTTGTTCAAATATAATATGGATTAATGTGAATATTCATAATTGTTACGAAAAAAATCTTTTTGAATTGAAACTTCTTAGGAGGCGATTTGTTGAGAGTAAAATTTTTTGAGTCTCTTAACGAAAAATTTTCTAATTTCGTCATGATTCAAGCCTCGTCACAACAAATTATTCTGCCTCTGCAGATGCGATTGAGATAGACTTTGCGTGGGGCTGCAGGTTAATTTTTGTAATGTTTGTATTGGAACCACCAGAAGGGTGACAGGTAGAGTTTAGGTGTGCACGAGATAGTTTAGGATAATTGTTTGCCACACCCCCTTTACCCGCCCACAAATCAGTAAAAATTCTATATTTTGAAAGGTTTTGATCGTTTTAGACTAAAATTTGGTACATTAGTTTGTATGGTTACTGTCGGCAACTGTACTAAAAATGAGTGTCCACGCCCCCTTTACCCCCCAGATATCAATTAACACGCTTTATTTAAGAAGAATTTGGTCGTATAAGACTTAAATTTCCATAAAGCTCCATAGCAAAACCCACTTTTTAAAAATCATTAAAACTGACTGCTTGGATGATTGCGCTGAAATGTTGGCAGTCGATTTGTTTCGAGTACGAGATAATTTTGGAAAATTTTTTGCCACACCTTCTTTTACCACCCAGAAATCAATAAAAATTCTAATTAATACTACTGAATGGGCATTTTCCGTAAATGGTCTATTGCGACTGAAAAATTAAATGTCACTGAAAAATCTTTTGAACCCCATAATAAAGAAACAAATGTTTAAATTTACATTGCTAGAGTACAAAGAGCTGATTTCAATTTGAATTTAAAAAAAGAGCAGCATAAAAAATCAAAATCACGTCGTATACTTTTGCTGAATGCAATCACAGCATTGTTTGATAATTTTGAGATATCCTGGAATATCCAGGAAAATGTTCATTGTAACAAATTAGTACGGGTCCTGACAACCTTATAGAAAAACAATTAGTAAAATTAATAAAATGAACAATTTTTATTATAATATCTACTTGTAACCCATATCTACAATATCTACATAACCTAAATAACCCAGGTTCAATCTGAGCTGACACAGAATGTATTTTTATATAAAATAATATATGTGTTTTCCGTTACCAATCAACAGAGAAAAGAAAATCTCAGAACGTGAGCATGAGCCGTTCATAGTTGCACTTTTAAGGTTCAGTTCTTGAAAATTTGTGTACAAACAGTTAATAATATGCACAACACAATTGATCATACAAGTATCGGTCAAAGTGTTTTTAAGAAGCAACTTCTGTTTTTGTGTTTATGGTAAATTTTTCGAAACCATTTTATTTTGCTTAATATTATTCAATATAATCTTATTCTGTGAAATATCACAAAAAACGCCACACTATATAGAAAAAAGATTTTACAAAAATATATGTAAATTCACAAAAATATATTAAATTTGTCAAGACAGCAAATAATTTTTTTAAAATAGGTATTGACTTATTTAAAAAACAGTTCGCAAAAGTACAATGCAATAAAAACTTTTTTTAAATAATTTTATAAAATAAAAGACACTTTTTGTTCTTATATTGAAGTTGTTTTAAAATAACGCAAAGTCTTTTGAGTGATATATACTGTTTAACATTATAACATACAAAAATGTATAAATTGCAAAAAGAGTTTGGTTTGAGCTTGTCCATTAAGAATTATTGGATTTGAATAAATGCAATTTGATCAATATTTGCAACTTTGTTAGTTTCTGTAATAAAGCTGAGGCTAAATGGTCGGTTATTTTGCTTATAAATAACTTTTTTATTTAATCTCTTTCCGCCGATGTTTCGCTGATTAATTTTCAACTTCCTCAGGGATATTTATTGAAATCAATTTAAATTTTACATTAAAAAATAATTTTTCTCCTAAATAAAGAGTGTCAAAATTTAAATTCTATAACAATACAAACATTAAGCAATTAGATTTCTTTACAAGCAGATATTGTAACCCTATTGTAACCTATTTTAGATTTATTGATAATTAATGAAGATTTAATAATAATTTCTAGATAAAATATTGAGCCAACTAATGACATAATTCCATATAACTAAAAGTCAGACAATTAAGGTTTAATTTTTAAGGTTAAGTTTTTACAAAGAAATATATTAAAAATAATTTGAAATAATCTTTTAAAGAAATATATTAGAGACAAGCTTTTTCGTTACTCGGGTCGATTCTTTACCTTACAAATGCTTTATCTGACGTTTTTGAAAACTCAATCCATAATTTTTTTCAAATCAATTATTTTTTTTTAAATTTCATTACTTTTTAATCACTTTATAAGTTTTAATTGTAAAAACGTTTTATATTTTCAATATATACTGCAAGATGCCCTTCTGCAGGATGATTTTGTTGTTAAGGTATTTTATTCACTAAACTGCTTCATTTATTAACATATATATTTCCACACTTAAAATATTTGCAGATTTTCTATCAACAATGACTTCGAGTTTCCTCCCTGTAAATTAAAATATATTAATCGGAAACTTTGTTTATATACTCGCAAATATATTTGATTGCTTTTTTGACTCAAAGAATATAAGATTTACTTTTTATTATTAACACCAAAAATTTTAAGGAGAATAAGCTAACATGGGACCGACCACTCAGCTATTATCAATCGTTATTTTTGAAACCCCGCGTATTTTCCATATTTCATGCACAGTGAATTTACGCTTTGCGCTCCGCAAGGTTCATGAACCATGTTTTTTACTACAATTATGCAACAATCTAAATTAGTTACAGGAACGACAATTTTGGTAGATCATACCATTACTATGTCTTGTAAGACATATCGCACACCGTCTTCAAAAGAGACACAACTCAAAATTTTTAAATTTTTAGGAGGAGCGAAAACCAGTTGTTTTCTTCAAAGGACTCCATACAAATCAAAGAGACAACACGATTTTTTTTTTAATTAAAGACCAAGAATATGTGTACAAAATTAAGGCAGCCGATATAGATGATCACAACGAATAGTTTTACATGAAAAAGTAAAAATTGTGAAATTTCAAGTTGTCTCTTTTGAAGAGGGTGTGCGATATGTACATAAGAAATTTATTTACATTAATAACATAAACTTCCAAGAAAACGAAGCTTTAAGTCGTACGCATAACGCGTGAGTTACGATTGAAATGCCCATATACGGTACACAAACTTGAAATTGTGTTTAAAAGTTGCAGTTTACAATTTTATTTGTTTGGACGTTACGTATCGGACGTTACACATTTTTCATTTTATTAGAAATTCTAATAAATATTTTCAAAAATTTATTGATAAAGTCAATAAATACATCTACGCCTAAAAATAAACTTTTTTCTTACATTGAATTTTAAATACTCCGAATTGACCGTTGTTGATGCTCTCAGATTTTTTTTTATTTGAACATTTTTTAAATGAGTGCAAATTTTTCAACCCAGGAATATTTGTAATAGCAATTCATAATTCATTTATAGCTTGTCATAAGCTATCGACTTCCGCTGTTGCAATGTAAATAATTTCTGTGCCCGAAATATTATTTCTTGCATAGTCGTAAATTTCTTAAGCATTATTCAAAACGATGCTTTAAGTCTTTATCAACTCCCAAACTTTCCATTTTACCAAAACACCAATGTCGTCAACAGCACTTTTACTGTGTAAAGTTGCAAAAAAATTCCACTGAAAGAATTCTATTATAATTTAAGTCGTTCAACGTAATGTGGAATAGTTAATGAAACTTATTTTTTAATTGATTGCTACATTCATCAGAAAACACAAATATTTTGTAAATAATATGACGTTTTTGAATGCGATTAAGTATTCCTGTGAAAAAACAATTAACATCATAATTATTATGCAATTATTAATCGCTTATAATAGATCAAAGTTTGACTTCTGTGTCAAGCCAGGCCACGCATGTGAAATTGTAGCCAGTGGCGAATTTAGGCGTTCTGCCACCCTAGGCCCGACATTAGCGCCTCCTTTAACATATTTGTTTTTTTTTACAATAGAACAAAATTATAAAAATTGCATTTATCATTTTTTACACACAATTACATAGTAATTTATACAAAATAATTATAATAAAGAATAAAGAGAAACATCTTCATAACTTAGTTTCTGTTCTAGATCTGCTTAATTATTTAATAAGGAAAGTGAATTAAATTGTTCTTTATTAATAGTTGCCCGTAAATAGTTTTTAATTCGTTTAATTAGCGTTTTCGTGAACAGTTTTTTTTCTCTTCCTCTATATATTCATAGAAATTGGGCGTTTTTTGAATAAGTATGAATGACAAATGTCGTCCGCAAACGAGTGGATTGGATTTATACAAACCAGAAACAAGGTTGGCAGTAGAACCGAACGAAATACCGTCAACTATTACACAAATCGTTCTGTCCTTGAGGAAACACGTGGTCCATCGATCAGAGCTACCACCAACACCATATGGTATTAGTTTTGACACGAGTGCTTTATGCCACACTCCCTGTTCTTTCCAAAAAAGTCAAACCATTGGTTCCATTTTTCGGTTAAGAACGCCATAAGGTTTTTCATACATTGGTACCTGTAGGCTCTACGAAAACCATACTGCTGATTACTGAGCAGTTTGTTGTTCTCCAGATAGTTCATAATGTTAAAAGTTTATTATGCTCTCCATAGCTTTGAAAAGCGTAGACTCAACCAGGGCAACCGAGGATCTGTAGCTTACGGGACACTCACTCTACGCAGAAGGCTACGGCCACCACTTTAGTGATTTGGTAACTTTAGCCAAATAAACCTTTAACTCGACTGTAAGACTGCATTTGAAGGCTTATTTAATTCGCCATAAGCAAGTATGCCGTTGGTTAACTATAACCACATCTTGGTTAGTAAAAATACACTCTTTTCTCAGTGAATGACTTATTCATGGCTTGCATGCTTTGAATAAATAAAGTTATGAAAAAAGTGACACTTTACGACATAAGATCAAAGAAAAGGCCTTTTGAAAGGGTAATTGCCTTATTGTTAAATATTAATTTTTCAAAATTGTGCTTTAAGCAATTTGAATAATTGTGTAAGCTTAAAGATCCTGTATGAAGTCAAAAGTATTAAAAATTTTAAAAAACATACATAGATGTAGCATTTTTTTGCAGAGACTGTAAATTATAATTATTTTTAGTTTTTTAAACCAAAGCAGTATTGTGAAAAAATTGTTGCATCGCCATTTTGAAGGTACTATTAGAATCCTCTAACATTGTAGAACTTGATTTCCTATTGATTTTAAAAATGTAGGTTATTAAAATTTTGAGCAAAAAAAAATATTTATTTCTGCTTTTTGTTTTCTTAAAGCAAAAATAAAAATCAAAATTTGCCCGATTTTTTTTTAACACAAAATAACCACTAATTTTGGATTTTTATTTTTTAAGCCAAAAATAAATGCTAATTTCTGATTTTTATTTTTTAAAGCAAAAGTAAAAAGTAAAGTTTGACCGATTTTTTTTAGCACAAAATAACTGATAAGTTTTGATTTTATATTTTTTAATGCAAAAATTAAAAGCAAAGTTTGCCCAACGTATTTTCGAGCACAAAATTTCCATTAAATATTGATTTGTACGTTTTATGTCAAAAATTAAAAGCAAAAATAGGATTTCAGTTTACGGTTTACCGGAATCAATCAATGAAGAAACCAGAACATATTGAAAAATGCATGTACTAATATTTACGTAAGAATGGGAGGGGGGTAAGAGCTTTACTTACTTTTGCTGACGAAGGATGGCTGAGTTCCTAAATGCATTTATGCAATATATCAGTGTGTTTTATTTTGAATTGGTCAGAGGCTTATTAACCAAAACTGCGCAACTAAACTGTTTTGAAGAATATCAACAGAGTTGCGCAGTTTTCGTATTGAAACTTAGCACAAATTGAAAATAAAACACACTGATACATTGCATTAATGCATTTAGGAACTCTGCCATTTTTTACAATTCTTAACTCGCCGTCCCCTTCGAAAAGTATGAAAAAGTATGAAAAGCTCTTACCCCTCTCCTATTCTTATGTAAAAATTAGTACATGCATTTTTCAATGTGCTTTTTATTTTTGCCTTAAAAAATAAAAATCAAAACTTACCAGTTATTTTGTGCTCAAAAAAATATCGGGCAAACTTTACTTTATATTTTTGCTTTGAAAAATAAAAATCAGAACTTACCAGCTATTTTGTGACCAAAAAATATCGAGCAAGTTTTACTTTTTGTTTTTGCCTTAAGAAATAAAATCCAAAATTACTGGTTATTTTGTGCTTAAAAAATATCGGGAAAATTTTTATTTATATTTTTGCCTTAAAAAAATAAAAAGCAGAAATAATTATTTATTTTAAATAATATTTTTTGTAATTAATTTGTAAAACAAGTTTCTTGGTTTTTTGTATAAAAGTGATTAAAAAACTATGATGTCTTCTGTCGAACTAAGTTTTAATGCCTTTAATAAGAAGAATTAAAATTATTAAATTCGTAATAAATTAAATTCAAATTAAAAGTACCAAACACCAAAGTTCCTTCTTCTGCAACATTATAGATTTGACTAACTTGCTACATATTTAACTTTGCACATTTTTGTACTTTACGTCAACAACGTTGTCTACAATTGTCCCCAACCTTTATCAACATCACATTTGTAATGCAATTTCTTTTATCGCTATCATAATTCATAGTAAGCAGCAAAAAAAAAAATTAGTAAGAATTTCGAAAAGATATGAGATACAAGTCCAATAAATACAACGGACATTAAATATGGACAACAAGTAATTGCAGCAATGAGTGCAACGCAAAAGCAAGGCGAATCAAAGCAATCATTAAAAACGCCCATAAGTTCCATTAAGTGAATTGAGTGCAGTACAACAACACCAACAACAAAAACAAACACCGACAATAAAATCAGCAACTGCAAAACCAACAGCAACAATTACGCAGTAAAATGCAACACCAACATAAGGATTTCCCAAACATAGATCAACCGTAGGGTTGCCAGCAACATGAATTCAAAAATATACATAAGAGAATATTGCTGATGTGGGGGTTGGAGGTAAGGTTACTTTCGCGTTTGTGTGTGTGCGTGTGTGCTGAAGAGTTAAAATTCAATCAACAGTTTTGCGTAAATGTCGGCAAAGAAATTTATGCACTAGGTAGATTTTTCAACAGAGTGGAGATTATAGTTTGGCTGTGGTCAGGGAAATTCCATTCTTATCATATAAACATCATATACGCTCAAAAAATGATACACAAAGATTTTTCACTGTTAACAACCTTTTACACAGAAACACTTATCAACAAAAATATAATTTTTTAGGTTTTATGACAACAGTGGCGCTTTCGTACCAACAATGCGTGCGATGTTGAATACCTATACGAATAAAAGTACGTGCGCCAAATATGTAGTTGTTATGCCAATAGTTTTAACTCTTGAAAAGTTATTCGGGAGCGACACTATTGAGCCAAGTTTTTACCCCACACTAAAAAATTTGTGGCTTTTTCAATATTTAAGCAGAAATATCCATCTTCCCGCTTGCGTGACACAATTTAAATTCATCAAAATGGTCACCGCGTTCAATAAAAATGTTTATATACCATTTGGTTATTAAGTATTATATTAAACTATGTTAAACAAACAAGTGATAGCATTTAAGCGTACACACAAAAAATATTTAGGATAAAATTACAAATAAAATCTTTGTAAAAATACAAAAAAAAACTATTCGTAGAATGTACAAATGTTTTGTACATAGTACAAACGTTTATTAAAAGCGCGCGAATATCTATCTCTTTTTTAACTTTTTACTCCAACTTTCACAATAACTAAAAAAAAACGCAGGTCGTGCGTAGGGGAATTGTCGAAATGATGTTATGTACTTTATAATGAAATTTGATTTGTTTGTTTCAGATACACCGGGAAGCCCATATCCATAGAACACTGTTGGATGTCTTTTTTCAATGTCATTTTAAGCGCCTTCTTTAAAAAAAGCCAAAAAATATTTTAAAAAAAATGTATAAAGTATTTTTATGTACAATAACCTGTATAATTTAAAAAAATAACTTCTTGAATCTAAAAAAATGTTCATTACGATTTTTTAGCACTTTTTAAGAAAAAATCTAGTCAGAACTTAAAATTCTAATTCTAAATTTGGATGAATAAAAATTGTTAAAAATATTTCTGAAAAATTTTGAGAAATATGTTTAAACTCATTCCATTCTGTTAAAGTATACTCAGGGAAAAATACTCTCACCTGATCCTGGTTACTTTTACCATACGAGTTTGGTTAGAAGAGCCTACCACATCGTATTACCCTGATCCACGTTACTTGCACCAGACAGATCTGGTTCACAAAAATACATGTAGAAAATAGCGGACAAAAATACATGGAGAAAATAGCGGTGACATGGAAAAAATTCTTCTCTAGTGATATAGAATTTGTAACAAAGGGTACCTTCGGATAAGGTAGGTGAACTGATCCTGTTTTATGTTTTCAATTTTATCTAATTCTGTGGTAATTTGGGCTAAAAAAATTAAGTAACCATGATTAATTTGCTCTAGCTCTCAATCTGGCCCCTGCTGGGTGCAAAAAAGGGTGTTTTTATATAGTCTTAATTTTGTTTCTCGTGATTTCATGTGAAAATTTGCATGTAGTTGAATGAGGTAAAGACATTTGAATCTAGAATTTGATTAAATAAACCAGATTTAATTCGATTTAACCACCATGGTTAAAATTTGGTTAAGATAACCACATTTGTCAGTTTCTTTAAACCATAAAAACAGGTTAAATTGGCCTGAATGGCTTTTGGTAATCTAAGCCTGATGACTCATGTTGGCAAATTTTAACCTGCAATTTAGTTAAAATTTGGTAAAATTAACTATATTTTTTTCTGACTGCAGGTGAAAACTGATAAAATAGTAATTATTTTATAATAATAAGAGGTAACCGAAATTCTTGAATCCCTCCTAAGATTTGCGAGTTCAACTCAAATCTTTAAGGACTTAAAATAACCCAAAAGTTTCCTTTGATCCACCGGTACCACTAAGGACCCGAACTGGTCTATGTGAGTCTCCATCAGGGGCATCTGGATTAAACTAACCTATTTCTTGTTATTTAAAAAAATCAATGTTTTAGCGTTACTGACTTAATCCTCAATTCGGATGAGCTATGAATTATTTGTGGCTCATTCTGAAATCGACATTTTAAATTTTGACACGTAGCCTCGAGATATATTCAAATGTATTTTTTTAGTAGTAATACCAAAGAGCTTTTCAACAAATTGCAAATTTCTTGCAAGCTTCTAATGTAATAAGAACAAAAGATACATAAAGATCAAATATATTTAAACTAAATTTAATCCGTTTCTTACAAACTATCACAATAGATTCAATATTTTAATCAGTTCATGTGTAGTTCTCAAAAATGCCAAAAAAATAATTGGCAAATCTATATATATAAAAATGGATGTATGTATGTGGATATGTGGGTATGTGGGTATGTGGGTATTAGGGTATGTGGCTTTATCACATAATAGCTGCGTTCCTTTCGCCTTAATATAATCGCGATAACAAATTTTCTTAAAGGAACGGCAAGAAAAACGACTCGTTGCGGCATTAGCGTTGCAGTCAAAATTAAATGCAACCGTATATAGTATGCAATAGTATTATACGACAAGCAATCATGATACAATAGCTATTAGGTGTCATGAGAACGTGTGTCGTTCAAAACTGTTGTGAACTGTTATGGTAGCGATACCTTAGTGAACGATGTTTTTTTCTGAATGTGTTTTGCTCTAAACGTCAGAAAAAGTGTAAATTATTTAATATAATTATTAATATTATGCAACTATATAAAAAGTTTAAGTGCAATTGTTGGCTCCCCTGAATGCGTCCAATGTGAGTGATACACGCGGTTTGTTTTGTTTTCTTTTGATTAACATTCGATGGTCGCAGCTCGTGAGAAAATAGGTAGCTGTCATAGCTACCTTATAGTCATTGTATCAAACAAACAGAATATTCAAAAAAATAAATGACAGCTCAGAAAAATAAACAGGTGCGACACCCCATAAAAATGTGCTTGGTCGCAATATATATACGCCCACTTTTTCGAAATCACGCCAATTCCGGAGCTCTACACATTTTTATAGTGAAACTTGCTGTGTAGGTGCTCCAAGAGGCAGTCACGATACATAAATGTTTTAAGCCCACTTTTACCGCCCACAAATCAATATCTGTATATATAAAAATGAATCGTGATTTGTTCGGATGCTTAAAACTTGAAAACGACTGAACCAAATTGGATACTTCCTTTTACTGGTTTAGAAAAAATATAATGCCACACCCCCTTTTGTCGCCCACAAATCAATAAGAATGCTTTCTTTAAGACGGTTTTGGCCGTATTAAATTAAAATTTGGTAAATAAGTTTTTATGATAAATATCATTAACTTTGATTAAAATGGGCGTGGTCACACTTCATCTACGCCTACTTTTAAGAAAATATCAAAATACTTCGAAACTGTTGGTCCGATTGAGCTCAAATTTTGTAAGTACGCTTTGCTTTGAGTACGAGGTGGTTTAAGAGGTGGTTTAAGAATTCGATATTCGACCTACATTTATGCATGCACTTTCATTCCTCTACATCTTATGAGCGTAGGACAAAGGGGTGTGGCACTTGCCATACAACCCAACTTTGTGCTATCAAATAGCTTTGGAGTTATAGGTCGCACAACGCCGGAATTCAGTATTCGACCTCAATGTACACATGCAGTTTCATTGATTCAATTTTATGTTCATTGGTAAAGGGGGCGTGGCACCTCCCATTTAACGTAAATTTGCGATACCGAATATCAGCGTCAGAATTCAGTATTCGGCCCCGGTATTACATTTTATGGGCGTACGACAAGTTGGAGTGAAACCTCCTATTTAACCCAAATTAGAGATATCAAATAGCTTTGGGGTTATAGGTCTCACAGCTTTGGAATTCAGTATTGGACCTCAATGTTCACATGCAGTTTCATTTATTACATTTTATGAGACTTGATCAAGGGGGAGTGGCACCTCCCATACAACGAAAATTTGTGATATCGAATAGCTTTGGAGTTCAAGGTCGCACAGCGTCGGAACTCAGTATTCGACCA
This sequence comes from Dichetophora obliterata, assembly GCA_963920525.1. NCBI lineage: Eukaryota > Metazoa > Arthropoda > Insecta > Diptera > Sciomyzidae > Dichetophora > Dichetophora obliterata. The sequence continues at coordinate 149,052,909 of OY986435.1, read as the reverse complement.
AAATTTACGCTTGCAGATTTACTGATAAAATTTTTTAGAGTTTGTCGTGGGGTCGTGACACCTCCAATTTAACCCAAATTTGCGATATCGAATAGCTTAAGAGTTATAGGTAACTCAGCCTCGGAATTCAGCATTCGACCTCAATTTACACATGCAGTTTCATTGGTAAAATTTTATGGACGTAAGGAAAAGGGCAGTGGCACCTCCCATACAACCCAAATTTGTGCTATCGAATAGTTTTGGAGTTATATGTAGCACAGTTTTGGATTTCGGTATTCAACCTCCATGTGCACATGCAGTTTAATTGATTACATTCTATGAGCGGTGATCAAGAGGGCGTGGCACTTCCTATACAACCCAAATTTGTTATATCGAATAGCTTTGTGGATATAGGTCGCACAATCTCGGAATTCAGTATTCTACCTCAATTTAGACATGCTGTTTAACTGATAACATTTTATGGGCGTTTGACAAGGGAGAGTGGCAGCAACGCGCCAGGTTTCAGCTAGTTTAAAATAAAAACATATTTCAACAGATTTGACTTTAAATTGGAAATGATTTGTGTGAGCAAACTAAACGAAATTTTAGTTCATTTAATTTGATGATCCTCTGTTTAAAATTGAATCGGATAGTGCAAATAAAACAATCGGATCGCTTGTTTAACAGATTAGAAGCTTACAAGATTTTTCAAATATATTTTTTTTTAATAAGGTTCGGAACACATAAAGCACTATCCAGCAAAATACATGGCAGAACTTAAAATGGTTTATGAAAAATCAACAGTCAAATTAATATAAGATTTGGATAAGATTATCCCCAGTGGGCAATTCAGTCAGGCCTCTTGAAAAGAAGGCATGTATTAACTGCTTCTTTTGGCGTCAACACACCTTACAACATCACTGCATCGATGAGGGCTATTAAAAGGCCTACCTGTTAAAAGGAAGGCAAGAAGTTCTCGTTATTTCTCTGTGATGTGTATGTGAGTTGAAAGTGCTGTGTTTTTGTTTATTGATCTTACGGCTTAAATGTTATTATAGAACAAACAAACTAAAATATATACTAAAATCTAGGAAGGTTTTTTATTTTCAATATGCTTATAAGGCTTATTTATTACTTGCATACTTAAAACTTTTAAAAAAACGTCAATGCTTTAAAGGAACTCTGCGTTTATTAAATATTGGAGTTGAACTAGCTATTCCAGAATAAATAATAAATAAAGCATCATTAAAGAGATGCAATGCAGTTTATATTAAATAATAACTTTTGATAATTCCATTGGTTTTTTCGCTAATAACTAACTACCTTCGAAAATATTTTATACAAAAATAAAGGTTAATCTCCTATATCCAATATTTAAAGAAACACTATGTGGCAGAATCAAAATATTGTGTGGCTTTAGTAATATATATTTACATCAACTCATAGCGAAAAGAAAACTTTCCCATAATATTTTTCATATGAAATTAAAAATATTGTTATCTATTATCATCTGTTTTATATGAACATAACTACGATGGCCTTCAGAATAAAAAAGGTTTTGCGAATTCAACAAAATTAATCACAAATTTTTTGGTAAGTTAATCAAAATCTTTAGGAATGAGAGCAACAAATTTGATAAGCCTTTTAAATTGAAATTTCTTAATATTTTTAAATACAGTTTTTTACAGAAGCCATAAAATTCGATGTCCTCACAAAAGCAAATTTCATAAAAGAAATAAAATCTGACATTAAACGTGGAAAAAAATCAAATTATCGAAATAACTTAAGAAAAGAAAGAAAAAATATCAATACTAAATAATATAAACATAAATTAAATTCAAATTAAATGTAAAAGAAATGCTTTACAATGCTAAATAACCTGTGATATAATTACCTTGAATGATCATATCGTATATCTCTTCAAAAGTGACACAACTCAAAGTCTCCAAATTTTTACTTTTTCGTGTAGAACTGCTTGTAGTGATCATCTACATCGGCTTTCTTAATTTTGTATACATATTCTTTTTTATAAATAAATAATCTTAATAAAAAAAATTGTTTTGTTTTTGAAGAAAAAAATGGTTTTTTGCTCCTTCTAAAAATGCCAACATATTTTGTTGTGTCACTTTTTAAATTGGGTGTGCGATATATCAAATGATCTCAAATGAAAATTATCTCAATTTTTTTTTAAAACATGTTATTTACCATTTAATGATTCCTTTTTAAATGTAAATTAAATATTTTTTCAATGTCAAATTGCTTTTAATGTTATTGCCTTAATAATCATATATTAAATATTATCTAAATATTATCTAAATTGCCTTAAATAATCAAATGAAAAAATTGTCTTAATGTTTTTTATGAATATATCTTATTTAATGAATAATGATTTTTTATTTAATGATGTTAAAGTGCAATAGGAAAAATAATAAACAAAGAAGTATAATAAAAAAATATTCGAAATATTGAAATTCTGTGCAATAAATTTAACATATACCACAAAGATAGAAACTCCATCCTGGTTTTTGCTCTAAAGGCAGGGGTGAGTTGATTGCAGCCAAAGCGACGCATTTCTGTGAAGAGTTATTAATTCCAGAATCCTTGGACATTGAATTCTATTGTGTTCATGTTAAGTTTGGTTCCTTGAGCCTTTTTATTACATGCTCATATATTCCTCCCCTTTCTACCTTAGAAGTTTATAGCAAACATTTGGCTTCTATTAGTAAAGTTTGCACAAAACTGCAATCTAATGATCATATTTTAATAACTGGTGATTTTAACCAGCCAAACGTTTCTTGGAACTGCTGTTCTGAAATTCCTGGAATGTTTTTACCTTCGTCTGAAAGTTCATCCGATAATTATTTTTTAAACGAGCTCTCAATCCAAGGCCTGTTCCAACTTAACTGCATCTTTAACAAAAATAATCTTTTGCTTGATCTGGTGATTTTTGATGACAGCAATATCGCTTCTGTGTCTAAATCAGATCCTCTGGTTATACCCGAAGATTCTCATCATCCAACATTAGAAATTATTTTAAATTTTCCAAAACCATCTGTACAGTACTATGATTCTCAACCGCCTATTGAGTTTAACTTTAAAAAAACAAAATACGTGATTTTGAAGAATAACTTGTCTAATATAAACTGGAACTCTATTCTTAATATTAATACAAAAAGTTTATCTTCTCAGAGTCTTGATGATGCGGTATATAGGTTTGATAGAACGCTCAATGATTGTTTTCTAAAAGCTTTTCCGCAAATGAAAGCCTCTTTGACATCGGGTCCGGTATGGTATACAAATGAATTAAGAAAAATGAGGAACTTGAAATCTAAATACTATAAAAAATATCAAAAAACACATAACATATGTGATTTTGGATGCTATACCTCGATTAAATACAGTTACCAACAGTTATGCAAACAATCCTATAATATCTACTTAACAAAAGTAAAATTAAACATCAAATCTGATGCTAAATCCTTCTGGAACTTTGTTAACACAAAACGTAAGATTGATTCCTATCCTTCTTTTATGAAGTATAATTCTGTTGAGTCTGATAATAATAATAGTATTTGCAATCTTTTTGCAGACTTTTTCAAGACGACTTATTCATAATCATCCTATGATTATTTTAGTTATCTTTTCAATATTCAATCTGGGGATATTTATTTCCCAATAATTGACACAAACACAGTCTTATCATTTTTAAAAAATAATATTAAATCATCATATAAAAGTGGTCCTGATAACATACCTTCATGTATATTAAAATACTGCTGTGAAGAATTAGTAACTCCAATCTCTTTACTATTTACTTCATCATTAAAATCCTGCTATTTTCCTGCAGCCTGGAAGCATTCATTTATCATTCCGCTGCATAAATCCGGAAATAGGTCTTTAATTGATAACTACCGTGGCATCGCAAAATTAAGCGCTTTGCCTAAACTTTTAGAGGCAATTGTTACATCACGACTATCGCATAGCGTTAAATCTTTAATGTCTCCTTTCCAACATGGATTCCTTTCTGGAAAATCTACTGTTACTAACCTTCTCGAATTTACATCAAAAACTATAGAAAACTTTGGAAAAGGCATGCAGACTGATGTTATTTACATGGATTTTAGCAAAGCTTTTGACGTTGTAAATCACAAACTATTGATCTTAAAATTACATCTTGTTGGATTTCCTATACCGTTGGTAAAGTGGATTGAATCTTACTTAAGCAATAGAACACAGACTGTTATTTTTAACCTCAAGAAATCATATGAGTTTCCTGTTACTTCAGGAGTACCTCAAGGAAGTCATCTTGGGCCTCTTCTGTTTCTACTTTTTATAAACGATTTGCCATCTGTCATAATGCATTCCAGCATCTTAATGTTTGCTGACGACGTCAAATTCTTCCTTTCTTTTAAAAATGATAATGACGCTGTATTTTTGCAAGCCGACATTGATCATCTTCATAACTGGTGCAAAACGAACCGTATGAACCTCAACATGAAGAAACGCAAGCATATGTCTTTCTCGCGCAAACCACCAATTAAATGTACCTTCAAAATTTGTGGTTATCCATTGGAGTCCTTAGATATTTTCAATGATCTTGGAGTTACAATGGATCCTAAACTACGCTTTAATATTCATGTAAATAAAATAATAAATAGAGCAAATAGTACTTTAGGATTTATTAAACGTTGGGCAAAAGAGTTTAATGATTCCTTCATAACGAAAACCTTATTCATTTCCCTAGTGAGGCCTATCTTAGAATACGCTTCAGTTGTTTGGTGCCCACGATACGGTTGTTACATAGACGACATTGAATCAATGCAGAAACAATTTCTTTTGTTTTGCTTAAGCCATCTTAATTGTAATACTGATTTTCACTTACCTCCTTATGAATATCGGTTACAACTCTAAAATCTTCCTTCTTTAAAAAATCGGGGAATTATGATAAATGCTTGTTGGATTATAAAACTTTTACATGGATATGTCAACAGTCCATATTTATTGAGTAAAATATATTTTAATATCGTCCTAGAAGATCTTTTGAGTTACTCCACATGAATTTTTGAAGAACTAATTAATTGCAAAATGAACCTCTTAGCAGCTCTTGCGGTGATTTTAATTTTGTATCTTATGTTATATCCTTAAGTTAATCCATGAACTCAATCAAACATAAAATTATATATTACCTGCAGTACTGTCGTTGATTATAATTAAATTCTCTCAAACATATATCTGATGCATCTGGTGATATTTGTAAACACAATAATATAACAATCTAAATGGATAAATGGACTTAAGTCTAAAATGGATAACTTTGGTGTATGAACATCTAAATAATCTGAATGGACCTAAACCTGGGATCTTCAATTGCCTTATATCTTCATGATAATGTACTACATTTGTCGACGGTACCGTGGTGTCTTGGTTTTTACCTCTTGAAACTCTACGTTAGATCGATTTGTAATATATTAATATGAGTGGCCGATAAGACCTAGTTTGTCATGATGCCTGCGTTCGCAACTGGTTTTCTTTGTTTTATGAAAATTGGTTTGGTAAAGTTGACCTAGTTTATCGAGTAAACACCCTGTCAAGCCAGGATCCCACCGGCTTCAGGAAGACAGAACGATATTTATTATATATATACATTTTGGAGTGGTGTTTTATTGGGTATGAGACCTTGTTTGTCACACGACTCCGCCGAGTTCCGGATACAAAAATTGTTGCTAACTTGACCTTGTTTGTCTTGAAAATGCAACCCTGCTATGCTGTCTGATATTATCGCGTTTACTTAACTTTTTTTTTTATTTTTATACTCTAATAAAATTATATACTTTATGCAATTTATTAAAAGTTTTAAGTTTGTTAATAATACATGATTTCAATCAAAATTATACTTTATATTTTTGAATTGTATTAAATAATTTTAAATATGCTATAAAACTTGTTAAGGTTTAGCAATCGAATAAATAAAAAAATAATCAGGGCTTTTGAGAAAGTACTATAAAAATGCATTTTTAAAAAGCGCTTTTAGCAGCTTTTTAATTGAGTGCGGAAGTACTGACCAAATTTCCCATTACATACAAACAATAAAACGGTGTTTGTAAGGAGTGTGAAAGGTCTATTAAATTTAAACAAAGGCCTGCTCGAAGGCCTGCGGAGAGAGCACACATTTCAGGAATAGTGAATGAAATGCAATAATCAGTGCTTATGAAGAAAGTACGTTAAGAGTGCATTTTCAAAAAAGGGCTTTTAGAAGGGCTTCCCATTTCGACAAATTTTCCCATTTCATACAATCAATAAAACGGTGTTTGCAAGGAGTGTGAAAGGCCTATAAAAACCTAACGCAGGCCTGCTAGAAGGCCTTCGGACTCCTGCAATTGCCCACTGGGTCCGTAAATAAATCTATACATATAAAAAGCAAAATACTGTCTGTTTGTAAGCCCGCCAAATGCCCTTTGGGGAATTTGCCTGTCCAAAGCCAGGAATATAAGGGTAATGATTGGTTATTGGGTGGGCAATTTATGGGGCACGGACCATGAATTGATCTCAAAATGAGTTCATTCTTGAGGCACGGCCCTTAAATGTGCATCTGATTTCCGTTAAAATAAAAGGTTAATCTTGAGCCTTGGTTGTTGGTGCCAAATCTTGGAGAAAGCATGGTTTTGGTATAAAGATATCATAACATTGTTATTGTTATATGCTTTTGATGGACGATCAATCCAATATAACTTGAAGAGCGGGGCAGTCATCCATCAATGATGAGGAGACCTGATCTATCGTTGCTCTGCAGACCTTGTTTTAGAATGAGGGTTCTATGTAAGAAGCATAGAATCCTTCGACCGAGTATAAGCCAATTGGTATACTACAGCTCACTCTTCCTAGTTTTCTGAAAGAGGCTTTTAATTAAACCTTAATTAAGCTAACGAAGTTGCGTAAGTAGGATTGTGGTTCTCTCGGTATATTACCGGGAGACCAATGGTTATTTTAACCTAGTCATGTACAATTCTAGTGACTGAAGGTGTCACAGTCAAATATAATTGTTCTAAGAACTTTTGGTCTGTAGACGGGATGTTGAAGAGCTTTGTCTGGTGGAACCTTGAGCCCGGGTATTCGCTGTCGTGGGCATGGTCCTTTGGGGTTCATTCACTCTGGCTGTGGTTAGACCAGGAAGGCCGGTGTGAGTTACACTTTAGTTGATCTCGGGTTGGTAATTCCCTTAAATAGCTAAGAGAATGATGGTATATTAAACTCTCGTTTATTTCAAACAGTGAATGTTAGGAAGGTAAGCAACTACCGGATCAATAAACTGGTACCTTTGGAATTTGAGAACAGGCGACGGGGAAACCTACACAGTCTGAGTTGTGTCCACAAATGATTGAGGTACCTGATGACATACGCGACAGGCCATAGTATGCTCGCTTTCTAGTTTTTCATGTCAAACTACGCCATTTCATGATGACGAAGTTTCGTGCCAAAAAGTAAGGGTTATATTATCGGTATTTATACCGATATGACCCAAGGTTATTTTAATAACTCATGTATACATTTAAGTGGCTGAATGTGTCACGGTCATGAATTTAGTCAATCTGACAGTTCAATGTTGGTCAGTGCTATGAAATTAGGGGAACCGTTCTGGTGGATCTGTTGAATTCCGAAGGGGCGTTGGCCGACGCTAAATATTGGTCCCAAGCTTTGGAGCACCGTAGAATTAAGCCTTCACGGCAGGGGTCTACGTTAAATACATAGAGGATTTCTGTCCGTCTGTCTGTGTGTGTGTGTGATGCCTATAGACTCCAAAACTACTGTACCGATTGACCTGATCGATTTTGGTGGCCGATTCGTATCAGGTACGAGATGGTTAAGAAAAAAAATTTAACACACTCCCTTTTACCGCCCACAAACCAATCAAAATGCTTTATTTTTTCGACGGATTTTGTAGTAAAAGACTTAAATTTGACAATCTAGTTTATATGGTTATTGTCAGCAACTAAAAATTGGTTTCCACTCCTCCTTTTTCCGCCCACAAATCAGTGAAAAGGCAATATTTCAAGCAGTTTTGGCCGTATAAGACTAATTTAGATACCTAAGTTTTTATAGTTTTTTCGGCAACATTATCGCTATATAGCCACGCCCACTTTTTGATAAATCATTAAATATGACTACTGGGCCGATTGAGCTAAAATTTTGGCTTAGTTTGTATGGTTACTGTCAGCAACTGTACTAAAAATTGATTTCGACGCCCCCTTCTACCGCCCACAAACCAATAAAAATTATTTATTTTAATGGTTTGGGTCGTATTAGATTACAATTTTGTAATTTAGTTCATATGGCTATTCTCAGAGAGAGCACTAAAAATAAGCATGTCCCACTTTAGTTACACTCACTTTTCGGGGAGTCAGCGAAGAGTGAAGCAAAGCGCGCCTGATTTAAGCTAAGTTAGGTTAGGTTAAAGTGGCGACCGGTCAAATATCAACCCACATATACCAGATATTTGGTCCGTTGTGGTATCACAAGGGATCTACTCCTCCTCTCCTAAGTGCTTTCGTGAAACCACCCTGAACTATTAATAAAAAGCAGTAGACGCTTAACGTCTACCTCCTCCAGATCCCTAAGATCATCAAAAAAGAGGCTTCCTAGATGCTTCTGGCTTCTGCGGACTAAAGCGGGGCATGAACAGAAGAGATGCGATACCGACTCCTCCTCTTCCTCATCCCTGCAACTACTGTAGAAGTCATTCGCCTGAACCCCCATCCTAAGGGCATGCCTACCTATAATACAGTGTCCTGTTATAAGGCCTATCAGAATGGAGCCTATCTTTCCTATCTTTCCTCGCCATTTGAGTGAGCTTCATCGTTCGTTTTTCAGTAAAACTAGACCACATCTGTCTAGCTGTGTTAGAGGTGGTGCTATGTTTCCACCTGAAATTAGCCAATTCTGTGGCATGTTGCCTTAGAGCCAGCTTGCAAGACGCAAGTGGCATGCCTAATGTTTCTATGTCCAGCAGCAGCGTTGCTGCTGTACCTTCCCTAGCGAGCTCATCCACTCTACAATTTCCCGGAATGTCCCTATGCCCTAGTACCCAGACCAGAGGTTTAAGCTAAATTGAGCTGAAATTTTGGCAGTCGATTTGTTTCCTTTACCGCTTACAAATCAACAAAAATGCTATATTTCGCACGGTTTTGATCGTATTGTACTTAAATTTGGTAATTTTGTTCATATCTTTACTTTCGGCAGCTATACTGAAAATAGTGAATATATTTGGCATTTCTTAACATTTTCGTATATGGTAGTAAGGCGGTCAGTGACAGGGCAACGTCTGCCGGGGAATACTAGTACAATCCCAGCAGCGGATTTGCCAGTGGCTACCATAGAACTAATACAGAATAAATTACCAGGTAAGGAAGCATTACTTTTTTCAAAAAGTAATGCGTCTGCATTTAGCAGAAGTAATTAACTCATACCTCATTACCTGTAATGTAGCATACAAGGAAAAGTAATGCAGTGATTTTTATAACTTAATACAAGTAGTATGTTACTCCATAACTTCTAGGTAATGCTGAAGGGAGGCGATTACTTACCTCCTATCTCATTCAATGTTAAATGTAAGGCCTTTTATGCATAGTAAGGTAATATAGTCGGAAGTAGTGGTCATTACAAGGTAATTGATGCTTCATATATTCGGAATATATTCCATCCGCTACTGGGATATAATATATATCGCACACTAAATACAAAACAGTCACAACTCAAAAAACATAAATTTTCAGAAGAAGCAAAAAACTGTTTAAGATCAAAGGATTGCAATTCTATAAACAAATTTGGATCCACAATGCAGAAACCCCATTTTAAAGAAAGTTTTGCTATATTTTTTTTAATTTTATATAATAATTATAGAAATAAGGGATAATTTTGAGTTATGACTATTTAACTGAAATTTTTTCGTACGACTAGTGATATTAACTCAAATTGTGCCTCTTTAACTGATAAAAATTACTTTAATTTTGTTTAATCTCTTAGTTAACAAGCATTTAAGTAAGAAAATTACTAAAAAACATGATATTTATTTTTTTTTTAAATTGAAAGGAAAGCTTTCTTCTTTCTAGACAAAAGTTTAGCTAAATTTTTTGTCATTTTATATCAGGATTGTGCAAATAAAAACATTTCGGAGTTATGACACTTTAACTTAAATTTTTCGATCAAAATTCAAGTTGCGCCTCTTTAACTGATAAAAAACGCTTTAATTTTTAAAATCTCCTAGTTAACATGCATTTAAGTAAGAAAATTACTAAAAAACATAAAAACTATATTTTTTTTTTAATTGAAAGTACAGCTTCGTACTTATGAGAAAAAAGTTTAGCTCAATTTTTTTGTCATTTTATATCAGGATTGTGCAAATAAAAACATTTCGGAGTTATGACACTTTAACTGAAATTTTTCGATCAAAATTCAAGTTGCGCCTTTTTAACTGATAAAAAGCTTCCATCTTTAAAAAACCCATACATACATCTTTTTCTTCAGAAAAATCTTCTGTGATGCTACTTTCATTAGTTTCTGACACGACAAATTCACTACCAGAGTAGCTAAAGTCATGGAAACTATTTTCATCCATAAGACTGGACATGCTTGAATTCCTTTCTATTGTATATCTGGGCACGTCATTTTCGTCAAAGGTCACAACTAAAAAATTAAATTATAAATAAATATCTTTTGAATGGTTTTTAAAATAAGTAAACAAACAAATCGTCACGTGAGAACTTATTTCTCCCATACGCCACAAGCTTAAAATTTTAGGAGAGCAAATTTAAACTTTGATGATCGCATGATATACGCGTTATTCTAACTGAGCATACATTTTGTGTTTTTTAAGACTATGAATATCAATCTTCTGGTTGCCGATAATTTTTACACAATTCATTAAAAACATTCGAAAATTTTATGCATAAAAAAAAATTAAAATATGTCAAAGAGTTGAATTTAAAACAGAATTTATAGTTTTGTGACCTTGGGCTTAAAGACAAATTTTTTTGGAAAGGATAAAAGAAACTTTCATTGATTTGATTCTAAAATATACTTGTAAATAAACAAATAAAACAAAACTCAATTTTTTTGGTTTATAATGGCTTTATTATAAATAGCTTCTAATAAAAATCATCAAAATCTTGATTTGGTCAAAATAGCCTGCAGAAGAATAAATTTATCACGTGATTTTTACTTTTTATTGTAGAACTTTGCAGAGTTATTGATTAAAATATGTGTCTTTAATTATTTTTCTTTGAAAATTTAAAATTTTTTAAAAAGTTAAACAAACAAAACAAAAATTAATCAAATTAAGTCGGTTCAAAGTAACGACTGTTTTAGTATCGTCAAATAGGCACGAGGCACCCTACAATTCACAAATTTCACTGCTGTACGCTAATTTACAACAATAACCAATCATGAATAAACAAATGCCAGTGCTCTTGTCTATTTGACATTAAAATTTTGGATAAAACTAATGTTAATGAAAATTATTTCAACAAAAATGACACATATCGAAATAACACAATCAATTTTACTTACTTTTTTCAGCTATAGGAGCACAATTCGAATTAAAATACCCGATCATTTTTTCTTTTTTTTTTCAACAAAACTGTCACAACTTAAAATAAAACACTTTATGCGTAACATACCATGTCATTTCATTTACAACACCTAGACACAACTCAAAATAAAACTCTTTAGTTGAGAGTACAGAAGCAATGCAATTATCATTAAAACAGACATAACGGCATTTTTCCAGCTAAAGAAGAAAGTGATGGCAAAAAATTTTTTGCAGTAGTTAGAGATGTGTATTATGAATTGATTTATGACAAAAAATCGATTTTGAAAAATTTTGAGTTGTGACTGTTTTGTATTTAGTGTGCGATATGTTAACATTGCAAATTTTTCTAGATTTCTGCCTTATAAAAGCTACACTGAGGGAAATATGTGTTAAATTAAATGAAATTGTTTTCATATTAAACTTAATGTGCTCGGGACTGTAAACTTACGTAGACGGTCGGAAGTCTACATAGTAGCAAGTGATGGAAGTCTACATATGTAGCAATTTATATGGTAAATCTTGTCAACATATGAAAAAAAAACTGTATGCACATTTTAACATTTTAATTTAAAAAGTTATTTTTTATTAAAAAACTGAAGTGAAAAAGTTTATTTTTCATTAATGAAACAGTATTTACCTAAAGTCGCACACTGATTTTTTACATCAACTGCAAATTTTGCGTGTAGTCTTTCGCTTTTAAATTTCACAATACTGACAATGGAAGGGGAACATGGGCTATTTGTCATTTAAAATATCAGACAAGCGTTGGAAAATAGTTGCAGCGCAGAAGCAGAAGAAGGACAGATACCTAGTGCCATTTCAATAGACTCGCCCAATAAGCATGAGCAGCAATGCGAAACGAATCACTGTATTACTCTCTACTTATTGGAAAATATGCAATAAAGTCAGATGTAGGCATTTCCTTGTCCACGCATATATCGTTCGTACGCCTTTTTTGTTGTTAAACATAAAAAAAGCAAAAAAAACATTTTTTGTTGTTTAACATTAAAAAAAGCAAAGAAAAATTTAAACTTTTTGTCCTGCTTTGATTTTTGGATAGCACTCTAGTAGTACTATATTAAGTGTAAAAGGTGGAAGCCATCGAAAGTATTGTCCAAAGATATAAGCAAACAAAAAAGATATAAGCAAACGAAAAAGGACGCCTTACTATACAAAAAATAGAAATGGTTTTTGTCTGCATCAATATAAACGAAAAACAACTGTGAAGTGTGCACGAATTTTATAATTAAAGTTATTTTAATATAATCTGGATTATATTCATAATTGCTCCGCTGAAAAATCTTTTTTAATTATTTTTATACAAGCCATAATACGATACATACGTTATGGTACATAATTTCTTCTTCAAAAAAGTACAAATTTTTATAGTTTTATTTATGTACGGTCCCTGACCATATTATTATACGCACTACAAATTTTTCTTAAGATGAATCAAAATTTGATATATACTAAGCACAACTTAGTTTTTAATGTTATTGTTTACCTATTTTTGATATATTTCATTCAATATTTACGATTAGTTTTCATTGCAAGGTCAGAAAAATGTATTAAAGAAATTTTCTTAGAAATCACACTTTCTGCTACGAAATCAACACAGTCTCAATTGGCACATGCAAACTGAAATGTTTCTGGCTCACTATTCGCAGAAAGTTGAAAGATCTGGATTTAAAAGCTTACCGACCAGCAGGGAAAATGTCAACAATATAAAAAATTGGAAAATTTTTTTTGTATTTCTCAACTATGTTAATAAAAACAAAAAAGTTTTCATAAATATAACATTTTTTTTTGTGTTACCAGCTAAGTAATAAATTAAACTTAACATTACAGGTTAAATTTATTGGTAATAGATATCAAAGAAAAAATTTTAGTAGCTAATTCCAATTTTCGCTAAAATTTAAAATTTATAACTTTTGTCACAATTTTTCAACTTTTGTTGCCATTCCTTGTTAGAAATGCACTTACGTACGTGCATAGAAAGCACAGAATAACAAAAATGTCAGAAGGACATGTTTTGACAAGCTGAAATTAAATTTTGGTATTGAGTAAAATCCACAACTAATTTGTGGAAAATTTGGAATTAAAGGACAAGAACAACTGAGGGCTGGAAATGCTTTCCGAGGTTAAGGAATAACAGTAGCCTTGGTTATAAGCAGTTCAAATAGTCTTTAACGTTTGTTCCGCCTAATCGATAATTCACGTATGGTTTCAATCAATTCTTCCTCTAATAATTTATCCCTTTCCTTTCAGTTCAAAGATCAAAATTTTTTTGTTTAAGGTGCATGCCTTGGTTTTTTAATATATAAAGAAACAAAAAATACCCTGCCTGGAAATGGTCAATTTTAGAAGTAGGGTCTGGAGGTTACGTACAATTTTTTTAATGCTATTTGTGGCCAAAACTGCCAATAAATTATTTTTGTGAAGCTATTTAAAACCTCGGAGCCTGTTATTGTGAAATTTTTTTATTCAGTTATTTCGGCAAAAATGCTATAAATGTAGACAAATGAGCACATGAAGTTAAACGAATTTGTTTTTTAAAATAGAGCTTGAAACAATTTCACTTAAGTTAAACACAAATGTTTGCGCCGTAAAGTTAGTGTTTTATTGCAGCTTAAAATATTGGAATATTTTTAATATTAAAATAATAAATCAGGTTTTATTTCATCTAATGTTAATATTTGTAAAACCAATTGAAAAATATTTTCAAACGTAAAATCGGGATTGGTCTCCACTATAATTTTTTAATAAAATTAAGATAGCTACGTTTTTTTTGTTATTGAAAAGAAATAAAAAGACATAATAAAAAAAAAAAAAACAAAAAAAATCAGTTTAAATTTATTTCAAGATTTTTTGATCACTTGAAAGTATATTTTCATTCCCAGTGTTCAAAATCTATATAACTTTGGACAAACATATACTGTCGGATGGGTAACCTTTAGTCTGTACCATTTTTTGCTACCATGTATTTGTATTTCAATGAATTTCAACAAAAATTTTATAACTTCTCGATTTTTTTATGATTTTTTTTTTATTTTCTGAATTTATATGCATAGAAAACATGTTTTTTTTAATGTGTTTGCTTATTTTAATAAATCTTTTTGAATTAAAAATTTAATGAATAAAAAACAGAACAAAATGAAAAAATTAAAACAAAAAATGAGAAATTATTATTATTGATTTGCGCCGCAATACTCTCGCAGTGGTTCATGCATGCATGCATGGTCCTGCATCGTCATCAGATAATCCACCATCTTCTTCTTCGTCACTTCCTTCGTGCACATTAGTGTCATTGAATTTGGTAATGCAACAAAAAGCACACGATATTGAGTCAATATCTCACATATATATATTGTACATACGTCAACATGAAAATTCACTAGAGTGTAGCTGAAGTTTCAATCTTTCGAATGGTATTTATGAGTTTATTAATTTGTTAGTATTTTTATTTGCGTTTTAAGGTTGTCTGGGGCGCTAAGCGCCCATAGTACAGACTAGGGCTTTCAATCTAGAAGAGTTTTTGGCAAATCCTGGGATTCTGGGATTTGAAATTCATGATCCCGGGATTTTTCAGGATCCCGAAATTCCACAATTTAAAAATAATGGCATTAAGCTGTATTAAAAGCAGGGACCGATAATAACTCTGTCTCTTAATTTCTGCAACTAAATTCTCAAAAACAATTGCTTATTTTAATTTTTTATTTTTAGAATAAAAATCCAAACTAAATACTCATTCATACTTAAAATATTCAAAAACACTCAAAAAAGATAAGACAATACTAAGACGAAATCATAATTACTAATGCAGGCAAAAGTTACAGTTGTAATGTTCAAAGAAGAATACAAGGAAAAAATTTCAACAATAGCTGGAACAAAAAGACAAATTCTGAAATTCTATTTTGTATTTTTAGAGAAAACACTTGTAAATTTTATGATTGAGAAGATAAACATCACCTGATTAAATCAGATCGAAAAAATTAAATTTTAAAGTAAAGGTTATGGTATTATGATTTTTTTATACAAAAACATTACATTTACGGTCCTTAATTAAAGATTTTTTCAAAATTTTTAAATATTCAAATTATATAATAAGTTTATTTAATAAAAAATGTTAGGATTTTTTATATTTCCAAAAAGTTTAACATTTATTAAGGAATGAAAACCCGAAATATTTAAAATATCAAATAATATTTCATATTATTATAAACTTAAGAATATGCACGTAAATAAGTTAAACAAAACAAACAAACATAAATTTATCTTTTATAAAATTTAATAAGAAAACATAACTTCTTGTTCAAATAAACTAGTTAGCTAGCTGTTGGTAATAAGTATGATGTGAATAAAATATTCTTTTTATATTGTAGTAAAAAAACTATAGTATAGTAATAAAACTATTGTTACTTTCAAAATTCCATAAAAGTTAAACAGTTAAGTAAACAGATTCTTTTAATATTACAACTAAAACAAACTAAAAAATAGACTTTCAAAATGTGTAGAGAGATAAGAAAAGAACAGGGTGATTTCGATATTAAAAAAAAAACCATCGTTACATTGCAGTTGCATTTATAGTTGCCGAAAATTTTTATATTTTCTTATGAACAAAATCCCGGGATTTAGGCTTTGGAATCCCTGGATTCCGGGACTGGAAACTAGTTCATGATCCCTGTATTCGGGATACCCGGGATTGAAAGCCCTTGTACAGACTAAAGGATAAAAACGCGAAAAAAGTATCATATAAATTCTTAGGATTGGCAAGTTAAAACAATAATGAACTAGTGTAGTAATATTCAACTTATTTTTTCCATAAGTTTCTGTTTTTAACCGACTTCAAAAAGGAGGAGGTTCTCCAGTTGGTTGTTTTTGTTTTTTTTTTTAATGTTTGTACATCGATACCTCCTAAAGTAATTTCCCGATTGCCACATTTTTTTGTCAACAGATAGAAGTATCAGACGCGGAGGTGCCCGTTTGAAAATTGGGCGGCATTCGACACATGGGCGTGGCAATATAAGAAACACTTTGTATATCGAATAATATTAACACTAGAGTACTGAAATTTAGTACAGGGCTGGCACGATTATTAAAAGTTATGTTCAAAAAAGTGGCAATATTAGAAAAACGCTGTAACTCGAATAATATTGACACTAGGGTACTGAAATTTGGTATAGAAGTAGGCATAATTATGAAAATTTACTGTAAAGAAAGTGGGCGTTGTTGGACAAAAGGGCACGGCAATATAAGAAAAATACTGTTTCTAAGTTAATATTGATACTAGGGTACTGGAAATTGGTGCAGGGGTTAGAACAATTATTACAAATCGCGGTCAAAAAGTGGGCGATGTTCGAAAAAGGCGTGGCAATATTAGAAAAACTATATTGACACTAGGATACTGGAATTAGGTGCAGGTGCAGGTGCAGGAAAATACTGTTTCTCAGTTTATGTTGACACTAGGGTACGAAAATTCGTTACAAAAATGGGAAAATGGGAAAAAAAACCAACTTCAAAACCACTACAAAGTAAAAAAAAATTTAAATTAATTTTCACATTAATTTTTGGTTAAATTTGTTAATTTATTTACACACATTATTAAATTGAAAATCTTATTACTATAAATTTTTTCTATTTTCTATTATTATCATAAATATATTAATTTCTCCATGAATATAAAACCTTTAAAGTCGGCGCTTATATAATCACACTTTTGTAAAATAAACGCTCCGGCTTTAAAAGTTTTATATTCATGGAGAAATTAATATATTTATGATAATAATAGAAAATAGAAAAAATTTATAGTAATAAGATTTCCAATTTAATAATATGTATAAGCAAATTAACAATTCTGGCCAAGAATTAATGTGAAAAGTAATTTAAAATTATTTTTTACTTTGTAGTGGTTTTGAAGTTGTTTTTTTTTGTTAAAAAATTTTTTGAAAGTTTTCGTTTAAACGTTTCTTTTGTTTGAACAGAAAAACTTACAAAAGGTAATGCAGACACCTTTTCTATTCCTTAATTTTAGTCTAGTCGTATTACTGTTTATATTAGTAAATAGTCAAACTTACAATTGAAATTACAAAATTTTTTATTTTTGATGTGCTGTAACTTTGTTTTCGACCGATGTGCATTAGAGCGAGTCAACGGAAAGTTCTTAGCATCTTTGCCCGAGAAACCCTTAGTCTAAAATCGATTTTGAGCCTCCGGTTACACAAAAGAAGGTTAGAATTGATATTAGAATTGATACGATATGTGAAAAAAATTTGAAGAAAATGCCATAAAACTTGTTCTAGGGTAAAAATTTTGGGTTTTTCGAAAGGGAATCTTCATCAAATTTCCGTGTTTAACCAAAATTTAAAAATATTTTTAAATTTGATCAAAATTATAAGATAAAAAAATCTATGTAGTATATAGTATATAAAATTGGATGTCCCGATCCGGTGTATGTGTGGTCCCTATGGACTCGAAAACGGCTCTTCCGATTTTGATGAAGTTTAAGATTATCTATAGATTGTGCATGGTAAATTTTTACAGCCAAGCAATTTATTTTCAGCATCCGTTTAAAAACAATATTAATTTTCTATGTAAATAATTTAATTGCAAAGGTTGCTCACTAAAATTTGTTGTGATCTTTCTGTAATTGACAGTTGAAGATTAAACAGTTATGTGCATGAAGCATAGAATTTGTTCGCTCGATTAAATGGCGTCCGCAATCTGGTCAGTTAAAATGAGCGCTCCCATAATTGTACCATTCACCGAATTTTAGCGCAACAGTTTTTAGCTGTTGACTCCGCTGATGCGGCCAATAGCAAGCCTCAGAGAGTAAAACACTTCATGTAAAGGTTCTTGAGTATTTTGGATTCGTCATGCAACTCTTAGGTCTAGCTCGACTATTTGTGTTCGAACAATTAAAAACACGCACTATACAAATTAACAAAGTCCTTTCAAGCACTGCAATGGCCAATTCCTTTTAAAATATTCAAACTCGGTTAAAAGCCTTTCAAGGACTGAAATGACTAATCCATTTTTTTTGCAAGGATATCATAAAAAATGCACCAATGTGATTCAAATACATTAGCTCGATGTCAGACAACTACAAAAATAAACATGCCGATGACTATTTCAACAAAGCGCTGAAATCTTCAAAGTTTTTTTAAAAAAAAGAAAAAATTATTAGCGATACAGAAATAAAATCAGCAGCAGCAAAACTTGCTAGCCAAGATTCGCTCGGCTGTTTGTGTGAGGCGTGCAATTGTGGCGCCACATTCTAGTCATAAACACTGCGTCTACAATATTTTGTATTGATGCACAGAATTCTTTGCTTTCTTGTTCACAATAGGTACCAAAGTGCCAAATACTAAAGAATAAAATTTTGCTAAACTATTTTGCAGAATAAAAATATGCTATATTATTACGTTGTTGCTATACGAAAAAATCATTTGAATGTTACCCTCTAATTTAAGTTTTTAGTACGGTTTTGCCTTACAAGGTCCCCAGGGACTTTATTTATGAATAGGGGGAACGCTGCTTATAATTATAAAATTTTTTTGGACCCTGATAATTTCATTACTATTTTTTGTTTTCGTATGTTTGGTGTAGTCTAGTAAAATGTTAGTGGTTATATATTTAGGCAGATGAAATGGAGAAAAAAGCCAGCACTATGCCAAAACATCTGTTTATATAAAAATAGATCGTGGTTTGTTCGGATGCTTAAAATTTGAAAACGAGTAGACAAATTGAATACTTCCTTCTGCGGGTTTGTTCGTACGCAAAGGTTTAGAAAAAAATAAAAGTAAAAAAATGTTGTAGGCGCTACAACGCTAGCTGTTGAGATATTTCCTTTTTCAAGTCAATTAGGAGGTGATATCGAATAGCTTTGGAATTATAGGTCGCACAGCCTTGGAATTCGATATTCGACCTCAATTTACACATGCCATTTCTCTGACAACATTTTATGGGCATCCGAAAAGGGAGCGTGGCACCTCCCACAAAGCCTAAATTTGCGATATAGAATAGCTTTGTAGTTATAGACCGAACACCCTCGAAATTCGGTATTCGACCACAATTTATACGGGCCGTTTCATTGATTACATTTTTGGGGCGTTGGAAAAAGGGGGCGTAGCACCTCCCATGCAACCATAATTTGGGAAATTGAATACTTTTTGAGTTATAGGTCGCACAGTCACGGAATACAGTATTCAACCACAATTTACACATCCGTCATATATAACATTTTATGGGCATTTGGCCACGAGGTCGTGGCAGCAACTCGCCGGGTTTCAGCTATTATAGCTATAAAAACAATTAATTAAGAAGAAAATTAACAATTAACAAGAAAATTCCAGCAAAAATAAAAGTCATGAGCATATTGTATGAAAGCCCATTCTGGTACTTGTGGACCTTGCAGAGCAAAACCGCCATAAATGACTTCAACCCGCCCGATATAATGAAAATTTTTACGTAATTGTATCGTAACTTATTTCATTAGCTTCTTTGCATCCAATTTAAGGATGTCGGGAAAGCTGCGGCTTTTCGGTCGAAACATATTAAAATGCTTCATAGTTAAAAACTGCATAGCTCCCAGGAAACCTTCTCTGGCATCGGCGGGCTAAGAACTATTTGGTACTACAAAATTAATCGTAGACGTCATAGGCCAGTGGTCCCCAAACACATACTTCTACAATTTTCGGATTTTGTGCTTATGTTAGTAGCTCTCTCACTCTCTGAACTGACACAAATTGTTGTACAGGTATTAAACAAGAATTGTATTATTGTTATAAAAAAAACTATTTTTAGTATTCTATTATTATAAGGAAACAAAAATAGGAAGCCTTTTTTAATTTGTATCAGTTTGTGAATTTTTACATTCCAATGAGTCCTGAATAAATTTTCCAAGGTATTCTTTCTCTAGTTTAAGAACTAACGTATTACGTTATTCGTTTTCCACAAACGAATATTGAGGATCTTTATTTCTATAGTGCCTTTAAAAAAAAAATATATTCCAATGTGCCGCAATGCTTTGGCAAACCAAGCATCATTGCAGTCCTTAAAAACTGTCTACAAATAAAAAAAAATCTTATTCATATTCCAATTTCATTTTGTACAGTGGATAAGCTGATCAAACGGCGTGAACATTTTCGTTTATAAAGTGTTGGTGTAATGTTCGAATTCAAACTCGAGTTCGAGAACTATGAAATGGGGCCCACATATGTGCGATTTGAAAATATTTTTGCTTGGCCCACTTACTTACGCACTCGCACACACACAAATGCTTACATAACTACTTGACTCAAGAGTTTGCGATCAAGTGATTTCTCAAAAAAAAAAAAAAAACTCCCATCCGTACCCACTACAAGCAAATCCCAACCATCATTTGCTTCAAAACAGCTTAATATCAAAGAAGAAAAAATATCCTTGCTACACCTCCTTGTACACATCAGCGATACTCTACGACAAACTTATGCACACACTTTCTCATGAAGGAGCACAACTTCACCGCCACCAACAACAAATATCAATAGCAAAAACAACAAAAGCAACAACAACACCAACAGCTCCAAAACCATGACATGCAAGTGCAACGAAGTCGCAAGTATTTTTAAACCGTGTCGGGGGAGTTGGAGAGGAGTTAAGCAACGTTGAACTGGCGACAGACCGAATTGCCTCATAACCATTTTTGTAGCCATTCGAAAGCGCATAAAAAGGATCACAACAATCGCCGAAATGGGCCATAATGAGCTCGTAAAAATCTTGCTACCTAATAGACAGAAGCTGCAATCTCTTCAACCCCCTATCTTGCTTACAATTCTTATTGTCAAATAACAAACCCGTGGACCATAAAAAAAAGTTACCTTTTTCGAGTTTGCTTTGCTGTGGAGAACTAAATATGCGTTCGCTTGGTGGTAGTTGTTGTTGATTTTGTATGGGGTGTGTTTTTACGTCTTTGATGGGCGACACGTTGTTATTGATATTTTTGTTGCATCTATTAGTCTGGTAGAGAAAGTTAGCTTCTTAATGAAGTCCCTTATATAGGTAAGGTTTCATTGATTTTCCAAATATTTTACAGCAAGATAATAATTTCAAAAATTAAAATTTGTGAGTTTATGCTTAGAAATAATTAAGTCGTCTAAATGCCAGCCCTGACAAAAGTGCTTTAACAGATTTCTATTCAAAGCAAGATAAGTAACTTCGAGCTTTTCTTTAAAAAATTCCCAATAAAACTTTCTGCTATGTGGCTTTGCAATAATTTTATATACTGCTTTTAAAAATGAAGATGATAGGTTCTGCATCCTTACACCAAATATATCAGATCTTGCAAATCTATTGACGAAACATTGACAATCCTTTCATCTTCCAAGTGAACCCGTAAAACATGCTATTTTTTTGCAATTGGAATTTTTTTTGTAAAGATGAAAAAAAATAGGTACCAAATAAATAAATATAAAAATAAGTTGAAAGATAATAAAAGATTAGAGATTACTGATTATTATATTAAAAGATTAGAGATACTGCTTAACACATTCGCTGCCGACAAAAAAATTGAATTTTTTAGATGGTTTTGTCAGACAAAAACGTCTGAAAAGAGTTTATATTAAAACGGTCTCGTCAAGGATTTGTATCTGCCACGATAATTTTAAAAAAGTACTTCGTGTGCCACATTCAAAGCATTTAAGACATTTTTCAATTAGTTTTTTCATAGAGAGGAATTTATACAACTTTTCTGTAAAAAAGTATGGTAAGCAGAGCCATTTCAATCATAATTGTCAGACGAATATGTCTGGCATTCATAAGGTGTGAATATTGAGGGCGAAGATCAAAGATTTTCCTTTATTATTACACATCGCAAAAGGGTCCCACCCTTTTTTTATATATGACCTATTTGAGATTTTGAGGTATTTCGGATGTTTCGGAAGGATATTCTACTATGTCGAAATTTTAAAAGTTTAAATTCGTATTCGTAAATTAAAAAAAAACTTATAAAAAAAAAATTAAAAAAATAGGTGAGATTTTTCGTGGGGTTTTCATATCGTTTTAGTGGGATAAAGAGGGCTAAATTGGAATGCGATCGGGATTTTTCACTGGTTTTTATGCTTGCTTGTTGGTTTGGTTCGTGTCGAATTCACGAACGCAACATCGTATCTTTGGTTGAGACCCATCAATAAACCAGGGGCCGAATTACAGTATCCGTGATCGAGCAAAATTGTACAAGATTTATGGCACTTGTCTCGTCGTGCCCTTCGTAGCTTAGCTCGATCACGGATGCTGTAATTCGGCCCCAGAATTTTTTCCATCGCATTAACGATACTATCGAAAATGTGGATTTTTTCATATTAAAGCTCACTGTGCGGTGTTTGTTTGGACTTCAGGTTGCAGTTGTATGCATGACTCTTTACATCTAAAAGCGCAATATAACACAGACAACATAAACAAAAACAGGAACAAAATTCAGTGCACTCTTAGCCCACATAATAAATACCAGTACATCACATTTAAATACAGCTTTTCCGAGATTTTGTGCTTTTGAAAAGGGCGTGTGACCCTTTTTGTGAAAATAGCAGATAACGATTATATTATCATAAACTAACGTCCTGCAAAATTTTACATCGATACGAAGAACTTAATTAACGTTTTATGAAAAAAGAGCGTTAGCTTGACGTCCTCTTTGCACACAATTGTTTTTCATGTGATATGGGCGTGTGACAAAACGTAGATATTTGAGCAATTTTAACAGCTATTTGATAGTATTGGCGATTTCTGAGTTGCTTGAAGTGTGGACCATATATGAATAAGACGAGTTTAATTTCTATCGGACCCAGAAATATATCAAATAGCTATACCCGTAGTATCCCAAAAAAATGTATTAAGTAGGTAGGAAAATTGATAAAAAGCGTAGTGCTGATCGATTTTTGGGGTTATTGATATAAAATCAGAGCCAGAAAATAGCGGACCCGGGTAAAAAACCTCTTACATCAATAAGTCGCCAAATTTTTTTTTGAAGACATCGACCTTATCTGAATCATGTTCTGTGTGCTTGAAGAAGAAAACGGTTACATACACTTGAATGAAAGCAGTCAAGATATAGACAGATATTTGGTCAATATAGTGTGAAACAGACTCCCTACTTTGAAAAATTGTACTTGTGTGGATCTTGTTTTTTTTTAAAAAGTATGCTTTAGAGATTTTGTTCAAGCAGTAAAACTGAAAAAAATATTTCTGATTGTGAAAATGTCGTCGGAAAATACATAGGTTAGATCGGAAAAAATAGGTGGTAACAAAAAAAAAAAATATCGAGAAGAGGAAACGAAATATAAGAAAAACCAGATTTTGGGGATGTTTTGTCCCTAATACCTATCATAAAACTGTAAAATGCAGATTGGCTCAAAAATATTTTATCGTTTGAAAAAGAAACAAACGATGGATGCGAGTCAACCGATATGACGAATAGGATTAAAAAATCCGGTGTTTTCGAATTCTCGAACCAATCCATATTTTCATATCACAAAATATGTATTGGGCAAGATATCATTGACTTTTTGTAAACTCAAACCCTACATTCATTTAAAAAAAGTTTGTCATCAAAAATATGTATTAAATTAATACTTTGTTCCATCAATTATAAAAAATAAATAAATCAATAGTCAATCTAATAAATCACTAGAATAATAGTATTTGGACTTTTTTTATATTACTCTTTATCATTACTAATGCATAATTTTAGGATCAAAGACAGCTGCAGAACATTTGTCCAACAGCATCCATATCGATAATAACTCTAATATCACAATTGACTTGAACAAAACTTGTTGCTTTATCAAAGATCTGCAAACATATCAAATTTTATCAAAATCGGAGCTATAAGAGGAGTTTTATGCAAAAACGACGTCCTACAAGACTTTTTAAAATAACTTATATTAATATATATCTTTAAAAATTTTATAAAAAAATTTGAAAAGGCTTTAGATTTAGGCTGAGTTCATATTTGTCAATTGTTTTGCAGTGGTACCAAGTATCAAGTTCCAAAATGCAACCCTACTTACATTATAAAAATTTTATGTTCCGATTTGCTAAACACATGTTAGCGATACGCATCAAAAAGGTATAAAATGCATCACTAACTTTTTTGATGCTTTTTTAATTTGCGAAAATGGCGGATAAAGAAAGGTAAGATGTCATTTTTATTTTTTAGTTTCTTATTAGTTAGTACAAATATTTATTTGCTCTTATTTATTTTCCAGCGATAATAAGTGGACATACGGCCGAAAATTGCTACTCCTAAATATGCGTTAAGAGCACGAACCGGAATTTCGCGCCAAAAGAAGGAAGCGGTCCGTGCTGAGAGAAAATGTGCTGTGAAAAGTTAAGGAATCCGAGCCGAACTTCCCATTTTCACGAGACGACATAACCAGGAAGTTGAGAAAGTTTCTCAACTTCCTGGTTACATACAAGCGAATTAAAAGGAGAAATAATAAGTCGGGGGACGCAGCAATGACTTGAAGTGTTGAAGACGTAGGCATGGATACTGAACCGCCACGCAAACATTCCCAATGCGATGTACTAGAATTCCTGCGTTGTGAAAGCTTGAAAGATAAAGACGTTATGAAAGAATTTTCGCCTTGCTAAAAATAAAAGATTAAAGTTGAAAAAGATAAAGTAGAAGAATTGCAGAAATTGCGTTTTGGTTTGACTAACATACTTAATTAATTACTTAAAAGTGTTCCATTGTATGATCTCATTTACATACCATTGTATCCCTTTTTACAAATAAAAAAGTTGTGGCTATTACAATGAAATTTGATTCTTACTAGATTTTCTCTTTTGTCCCTTGCAACTGCAGTTGTTGGGGGTACGTAGATGTCATAATGTGCAATATTTTCGCTATCATTATCGTCAGTCACAGGGCATTTTTCAATTTTAATGATAAAATTATGCAGCACTTAACACGACATAACAATTTGTTTTACAATTTTTATGTTTTGCACATCAACATACTTTAGTATACGGATATTTTTTTTTTAAATTCCGAATACCTGCTTCACATAAACTCTAGTATAGCTTTAGAAATTGTTGAATCTAGTTTTCTCAGCTGACAGAAATCCATTATCTTTGTATGGCACCATTCGGAAAGTTTCCGACGGATAAGCGGCATCGCCCAGAAGATGGCATTCTGGGGGAAATCTGATGAGGTTGTTTACCAGTGCTCTCCTGAGTGGACTGCTTTGCCATATTGCAGCGTCATGGCACCGGCCTGGATATCCTATAAAGGCATCTGTAAATCTCAATTCACTGTCCACAACAGCTTATAACGAAGCGATATGTAGTATGCTTTTGATGAAATGCGAAAAGAACACATCAGACGGCATTTTTTCAATAACATTTTTTCATTTCTTCAATTTTTGTTTCTTCTGGCCACATTTGTCCTTAGAAACTTTAACGAAGCTATAATGCGTCTTTTACGCTTATTGTTCCGATAAAATTTTACAATGTTAGCACTACTGCTGCAACAACTTTAACATAATTCAGATTTAACAGTCAGAGTTTTTTATTTGCTGCCATTGTTGTAGTTTGCTTTGTATAAAAGTGTTCCAAAATGTTACGAGTATTGCAAATCGAACATAAACAAAGCAACAGGGTTGCAAAATTTGATCTGCATCACTACCGCATCACTACTTTGCAATTAACAAATAGAAACTCAGCCATTTTTTTAAAAAGATATCAACAATATTGAACCAATAGTAAAATAAAACTGTAAAATTTATTTTCTTTCATACAGATATTTTAATAAAAATCAGATAATTAATGTGATAACCATACTTAAACTTATATTTCTGCAATTCTGTATTTTATTTAAATTTATTGCTGGTGCCTTATCTTGACGCAGACAAATAAACTTTCGTTTAATGCTTTAATAATGCAACTTTATCCATTTTAATTCTATCCATACTTTATTCAATGTTTTTTCATGCAAATAAAATTAAATAAAATAATAAATAACTGTATTTCCGTTGGTGCGTAGAATGAAACTCCAGGAGGGCTGCATCACAACAAAACATAAAGCAATAAAAACTACTGACCAGTGTCAAATAGCGACAAACTATTTGTCATTTTTTGTCACAGACACTTCGTGCTGAACGGGAGGGAACCTGATCAATGCTTCGAACTATGATGAAGATTTATGCGCCACCACAGTGGCATAGTACATTATCCTATTTTAGGGTCTGTTCACTGCCTGTATACCACCTACTACCACTACTAACATCGGCTAATAACTTTAAAACTGCTCTCAAAATATGCTCAGTCAGCACCATTTTCTACAATGCACTGCCCTGACCTGTGTGAGTGCATCCCTGATTTATTAAGTGTTAATAAAGAACTTAAATCCGGTGGCTTGCATTTTGCGTTACGTTCATAAAGTTGTTGTTGCTGTTATTAATGCCTTGCTGCTATTTTGTTGTTGTCATAAAAAAAATTTTCACTTTGCATACGCACGAATGAGTTGAAAAAATAAATGTAGGAGTTCGTATAACTCTCCACACATAAAATGCTTGTGCCAGCATTAATCAAACTATCAACGTGGCATGCTCACCTTATCTGGACGCTCCTATAGGCAAGCGCGTCGGAAGCTCATTTCATCTTGGGGGCAGTACAAATGGGGGTGCAAAAATGGGGGTTTAAAAATAAAAATATATAAAACTAAACAAAAAAATATTAAAATTTCATTATTTTTAAAAAATTTTCCAATTTTTCTAATTTCGATATTAGAGATAATTTTTTAAAGGATCTTTCATGTGGTAATATGAAAATATAAGAAATCATTGTTGCTTTTATGAAACAAGACTAGGAATATCTTTACATGGTTTAAATGCAATAAGGTACAAAAAGTTATATCAATTTAAATTCTTCCAAAATGTTTCTTTCTGTCCTTGCGAGAAACAAACTCTTTCACCACCTCCATCGAATTCAATTCTTCGGTTTTATCTTTGTGAATGTATATAAGTGCCGCATGAATGAGTCGTTTGTGTGTCATGGTTGCTCGAAGATACGTTTTAAGTCGTCTGAGTGCACTAAAAGGACGCTCAGGTGATGCTGCTGATGCAGGTACAGTCAAAACCAAAGCAACAAGTTTTTCAACTTCATTCAATAGTTTTTTCAGTGCATCCGAATTTTTTCAAATTGGAATTGCAGTAGAAACTCTACATTTTGTTCTCTCTTTTTGCAAAAACAGAGAAAGAAAATGGTTATCATTATGGTAGCATGCTTATGAAGAAGAGAGAAAGAGGAGCAAAATATATAATACAAAAATATTAGCGTTGCAAAAAAAACTGATATTTTGAATAACTTTTGAATTTTTCTTTTTAAATTGTTTATCTAGCTAAATAAGCGGGGGGCAACTTCCCCCTTGCTAAAAATTGAAAAACTTCCCCCTTTCCCCCCGCTTTCTACGCCAATGCCTATAGGACATATGGAATGCTATTAACCGATGTACAAAAACAATTTCGTAATAAAGTTTCCAGTGCCTGCAAATTATATTGTATTGTAATTGATTATTTCAAGAATTTTTACGAGGACACCCACCAATATCAATTTTTAGCAATAATCACAGAAGAAGTGCATATATTTTCGTAAAACTTACACGCAGAAAAAAATATATTTGGCACAAACATAATACCGAAGGATACTATTATGTTTAAAAACTTGTTTATAGCAAATTAGTTCATTTTTACAAGAAATGTGTTTTTATTTTACGGTAAACATAAAATTTTTTCCGGAAGCAAATTATGTTCACTTTAATGTTCACTGCAAATAAACTTATTTGTTGCAATAAATATATTATGTTTACTGAAACATAAAATTATTTTTGGGGCAAGTAAGCTTATTTGTTGCTATATTGTATTTTAATTATTTAATATTACATAATTAATTCTTTTTAAATTGTTTCTCTTTGAGGTTTGCCATTGCTTGCGGTTGAACAGAAATATTAATTCAATTGAAAAAACTTATTGAAAAACTTTTGCTCTTTCGCTTACGATCCAAGCACACTACCAGGCTACGGTCACCACCAATCGGCGACTGACTAAAGCCACTGATAACAATGGTATTACTTTCAGAAGCATAAGATATGAACATTGTGAACTTATTTTTCCCTAAATATATTTTTTTTGTCACATCAATTAAATGTTTACCTGGAACAAACATTGACATGCTTGTCACAAAAATAGCAATATGTATGATAAACTAAATATGGTCAGAATTGTGAAATATATGTACGGTAAATATAAATATGTTTGCTACAATCAAAGTCAAAAATGTAATTTTTCTGCGTATACATTTAATTAAAATAACATACTAGATTTCAACTGCTATTGACTCCTTTATTAACCAATTTACAAAACAAAGGTCAAGAACTTATTTTTACGCTTAGTTTTTTAATAAGAAGAAATTTGGAAGTTTGGTTCTTGAGTTTTAATCTTTAATCAAACAATGCAGATTAAAACCGAATGTGACACGCCTACTAATATATGTTATGATAAACCGTGTCTCACAGTGTAACGAGTGAGACATTGAAAATATGCGGACATAGTTAAATTTTTTTTTTAAATACAGAAAAAGTATAAAGCTACGTCGAGAGAGAATACTTAAACTAAGCGTAATCCAAAATATTTTTCAAGAATTTATGCTTTGTAGACACACGACACCATGAACGTGATTGTGATATCGGTACTTTTATCAAGTGGACTCTGAAAAATTAAAAAACTAAAGACTTGCTTTGCTAAGGGAAGAATAGACGTTCTTTATGTAATTTTTTTTAAATATCTGATAAAGCAAATATATATACATTATATACGTACAGAAAATATAGAATTAGTGTAAGCCGGTAATATTTTTGTTCATGCATTTTACTTATCGTGGTTCCGGTTGTAACGTTATCGGCATAACTCTTTTTTTACCAAAAAGTGCTAAGTTTCTCCAACTTTGAAAGTTATTAATAAAACGAAATATTACTTTTCCAATTTTTTTATTTTTATTTCTGAAAGTATGAAAAACATTGAACAAAAAATATGCTTTATATGACGCAATTCCTTAACAAAACTGCATTTTTGTAGAAATATATTTTTTGTAAATTTTCGAGATTCTGTCAAAGGAATAATAGCCATAACATAAAAATGTTTTAAGTCCATTATTAAGGTAAATACACTTAAATTATAAATTTTAAAAATATAGAATTATCAAAAACTCCCTATCTAAGCATTATGATCTCAGATGCTTTTTTGTGGAAATATGCCACCTTACCTAATTAGGTTATATGAGGGGTGGGCGTATTAGTCAGCCGATTTGGTTCATTTTCACACAAATTAGTTGTTGTTATAATAAGACAAAGTGTATCGAATTATATTTTACTGGGATAATATTCCACCTTACTGATTTCCGTTATACGAGGGGTGGGCGTATTACTCGGCGGATTTGGTTCGTTTTCTCACACACTAGTTGTTGCTTTAAAGAAACTAGGTTCCCAAAATTTTATAGGTCGGGGATACTTTTTAGAAGAAACAAACCACCTTACCGATTGAGGTAATAAATAAGGTATTAGTTGGCCGATTCGGTTAATTTTTGCACCAACAAGTTGCTGTTAGAAATGAACCAGGAGCACAAAATTTTATTGCTCTGGAATAATTTTTAGAGAAATATACCAGATTATCGATTTCGGTTATATGGGAGGTGGGCGTGCCATTTATCCGATGTGATCGCACTTTTTTGAGAATAGTTCTCTTATCAAAAAACGTATTTCCAGAAAATTCTGTGATTTTAAGGTTAGTCCATCTATTTATCGCCGCTCACTTTATGGGATTGTTACACTGTGCGTCTGTCCAACCGCACAAAGATCGGGGTCGCCATAGCAAATTGAATTAAAAAATACTATAGTTACTTACGGACATTTTATAAATATTTGCAATATATTGAGAACGTGTAAGAAGGCATAATTCGAGTTGTAGTTAAATAAATGTTTTATTTAAGAAGAAATGTGGAATTGTCTTTTTTAATATTAAAAGTTTAAAAATGAAGTTAGAACTATTCACAAGTAATTTTTGATTATAATTCTAAAAGCGCGCATAAATCATGAACAAAAAAAAAATCATCTCAGCAGCATCACCTGAAAAAAATTTTCTATAATTAAGATAATCAAAAATTATCTTCAAAATTCGATTTAATAAAACAATAGCAATTAAATAGCTTAGCCACTATATGGATTGAATATGGCATTGCAAATTCAATTTAATATGATTTGTATCAGAGAGGGAAATAAAGAATTTTTAGAAGATGCATGTTTTCCTTCTAGAAAATTCGAAAACCAACTGTTCAAAAATTTTAAATAAGAAATCAAATATGGAATATTGAAATAGCAATAAGCCTTTAAATGAAATATTAATTATTTAATAATATAAATTTGTTTAACCTCTTACCTTTGAACATTTTCTATTGCGTAATTTTTTTTTCCTATATTAACTTATATTTTATCTACCGAGTAGGTTTGTTTGTACAATTTTTTTGTGCAGACAAGTTAAATTTTTTGACCAAAACCCGTTTTTTAAAAAGTATTTTCGCTTTTAAAAACCACCCTAATCATCTATTTTTGCAAAACAAAAATAAAGAAAATTAATAAAATATTTGTTATTTCTGCAGTAATATGCTTGTCTTAAAAAAATCTTACCAAAGAATTTTCTTATGATTTTTTTAAAACCACGTCTTCGGGTACTTTCTTCGAAATTTCTCGGAAACAAATCATCCGATTAGAATAAAATATTTTTCGTGATAGTCAACACCTCAATGCCTCGGAAAAATTCCTCAAACGAATCGTAATTATATTTTATTATTTCGAAAATACTCCATAACTTTAAATGCGCTTATCTCAAAACTACTTTTTTGCGATTGGTTATAATAAAAACTTATGGAAAAAATTTTCCGAATTGAGTTTTTTGATCCATATAATTCAAACAGCAGTCATTCTCGTCGGTACTAGAATCATGAAAGTAGCCCTAAAAACACCGGAACAGCGGACCTATTTCTAGTAATAAAAAATGCCTTTTTTTAAGTTTTGATATTTGAATGCTATAGTTCCGTTATTTTTTGATCGATGGTCTTAGTTCTTGCACCGATGGTAAAAACATTAATTGTGAACAAATTTCCGATTTGCTTTTTATTTTCAAATTTGACGCAAAAAAAATTTTGTCATTACAGCCAGCGGCATAATTTTCTTTTTGTTGGTCTTATTTGACATGACATAAAACAAAAACAACAACAACAACACTTTTTTAATTAAAGTTGATACTTTATGCATTTAATAAAAAAAATTGTGTAATAAATTTTTGTGTAATTTCATTTTTAGCAAGGCATTAAGTTTTGGGTCACCATGGTAAAGAATGCCTTTAAATCGAAAATATACAAGAATGATAGAATACAAAGATTGCGCCGAAGACAAGAAAATGAGTACAACAAAATTGTCGTTCTGCGCATGTACGTCATAATATCAATGCTGTTTTGGAGAGCGTTCACTTTGCATACGATTTCCACACAGAAATGAAAATTGCATACATTTCAGTTTGTATAATTAAAATAAAAGAACTAAAAACCAATTTATTGGAACGAGAAGAAGGTAAATTTATTAAGCACTCTTTTGCAAACATTATTTTTACTATTATTTTATTGCAGCCAATAAGCAGCTTAGTCAAAAAACAAATTTGTCTTTTAACTTAAAACTTAAAACTTTAGTGAGCATTATTTTTCGACTTGGATTTTATGTTTATGTTTAAATTGTTTATTAAGAGTTTAATTGATGTAGTTTAAACATTCCCAGATATTTTATTTCCATTAATTTACCTGTGAATTGAAAGGACAAATAAATGATAGTTCCAAGTTTTTAAATAATGAAACAAATTTTGTTAAGTTAATATATTTTTGTATTTTTGTTTTCGTTTGTGTGCGTTTTCTACAATTTCTTGGCTTAATTTTTGTATGTATTGCAAACATCAGGTTTCTGAAAAATATTTGTTTGCTACTGTTACCACAATTAGCAGCTGCACACTTCATTTTTTAAATTTTAAGTTAAAAACTCGCAAATATACTTCTATATATACAGAATTAAATAAAACACAACCGATCGCAGTACGTTTCTCAAAGAAATAAAATATTGTGACGTAAGCAACTGCACAGCTGGTTGTCAAACTCGATTAGCAGAAGTAACGGACCTGCGCAAAGCGTAATCTCTTATTCTATCATTCTTGGAAAATATACAACTCTTTGAAGCTAGCGGTGTTTTGTTGTACTGTGCTAGCTGAGCAAAAAAAGAGAAGAGTAGAGAGTAACAGTGAGTTTATTGAAACTCTCGTAACACAAACGCGTTAAATGAAAACGATCAGCCTTGGCATTGGGGATGATTTCTTAAAATACTTTGAATTTTACTATACATGAAATCCAAGAATGATAGAATACAAAGATTGCGTCGAAGACAAGAAAATGAGTACAACAAAATTGTCGTTCTGCGCAAGTACGTCATAATATCAATGCTGTTTTGGAGAGCGATCACTTTGCATACGATTTCTACACAGAAATGAAAATTGCATATATTTTAGTTTGTATAATTAAAATAAAAGAAGTAAGAAGCAATTAATTGGAACGAGAAGAAGTTAATTTATTAAGTACTCCTTTGCAAACAGTATTTTTACTATTATTTTATTACAGCCAGTAAGCAGCTAAGTAAAAAAAAAATTGTCTGAGAAACCAACTTCAGTGAGCATTATTTTTTGACTTGGATTTTATAAAAATGTTTATTAAGAGTTTAATTGATGTAGTTTAAACGTTCCCAGATATTTTATTTCCATTAATATACCTGTGAATTGAAAGGACAAATAAATGATAGTTCCAAGTTTTTAAATAATGAAACAAATTTTGTTAAGTTAATATATTTTTGTATTTTTGTTTTCATTTGTGTGCGTTTTCTACAATTTCTTGGTTTAATTTTTGTATTTATTACAAACATTAGGTTTCTGAAAAATATTTGTTTGCTACTGTTACCACAATTAGCAGCTGCACACTTCATTTTTTAAATTTGAAGTTAAAAACTCTCAAATATACTTCGACATATACACAAGTAAATAAAACACAACCGATCGCAGTACGTTTCTCAAAGAAATAAAATATTGTGACGTAGTCAACTGAACAGTTGGTTGTCACTCCATTAGCAGAAGTAACGGACCTGCGCAAAGCGTAATCTCTTATTCTATCATTCTTGCATGAAATCGATTCTTAAGGACTTAACTCCAACAACAATATTATCTCGATTCTTTTACCCATACAATTTTAAGAACCTCATTGACTGGGCATTTTTGGTGTCATAAGTTTCATGGCAATGCTGATTTGTATGCGATAAATAAAGTGAAATTCAGAGAATTTAAGAATCAGAAGTTTTGAATTAGAACAGAACTTTTACAATCAGAAGATCAGAAAACCAGCCGAAGATCCGGTTACTTCCCTCCCTAATTTTTATCTTCCCAGGCACGAAAAGGGTGAGTGCTATAAATAGTTTCAAATATCTTAACATTTTAAGCACAACATATCCATATTATTCATTATATAACACAAAACAATCAGAATACACAAAATGTTCAATTGGTTACTTCAATCAAAAGGGTACTTCGATTTTTTTTTTATTTTTTATTATGGTCTACTTTATTTAAGGAGTGTATTTACTTTTTCTCTCCACCCAAAAATATGCCTGGCAGGTACTGAAAAGTATGCATCACTAATTTTTGGTCATAGGCCAAAAAAGGAAAAAATGGAGTAAGTTATAATAAATCGTTGATTTGAACATGATATCTGTTGCAGAGATTAATGTTTTTTTCGAACGAAAAGTCCGAGTTTCATCATCTGTATTGTGAATTTTCTGTAAAACAAACTGATTTTCTAGTCCCTTCCGTATTTGCTACAGGAAAATTCGACTGTACTCCCTTTTCGCACTACGCGTGATTATGTAAAAACCACCTATTATAACAAGTCTGAATATGAGATTACATTTTTTTTTAAAAATAAGGAATCCTTTTGTTAAGATTAAAAAAGTACAGCAATGGAAACGCGCGTATATAAAAAAACTTTGGATATTCAACAAATGTTCTTGAAAATTGACAAAAACTTTTTAAAAACAAAAAGTGCGCTCAGATTAGAACAATTTTAAACAGAAACACTGCACATATAATTATATAGTACGTACTTGCTTCAATAGAATACATTTTGTTTTTAGTTTTAAAAATCTGGATAAAAAATATAAGGTTTTTAGTAAGCACTTCCAAACAGAAAACCACTTTCATACTCGATGAACTTAAAATGATAAAGTTAGATAGACTCTAAATTTTTGTTACTCAAGCTATGTCAAAAATTTATTATTCTTTTTTTTTTTGCAATTTTTAACTTTGCAGAAATTTGTTTACTTACTAAATAATTTGTTTTTTGATGAAATTGATTTTTAACTTTCTAGACTGAATAAATAATCTAAAGTGGGTCTGAAAAATCAGACGTTTTGGGTAAAGTCTTTAGACTTTTTTTCGACATTATTAGTTATTTTGAATAAATCTTTATATCAAAAAGAGGTAAGGAAAGCAAATAACAGAAATACAAGGGTTGCCTCGTATTTTTAGGGAATGATTAACCATAAAGACCTAATTTTTTCATTAAAAACAGCTTTTTTGTTTTGCTAAAGATTTAGTAATTAATACATTTTTGCATGCGTTAGAACATTTATCCAATTCCGCTTGAGATACATCCGAAACATAGTACTTATTCACACTGTTTTGAATAAACGTGCAAGAATAAAAATAAGTCATTGGGTGCTAAAACAGGACTGTACAGAAGATGACCCTTCTATATAGTGTTTTGATTGCTCAAAATCGTCCTTTTTTGATCTGATGCTTGAGAGGTCGTATTGTCTTGATGAAGATTGATTCTTCGACGATGTTTCTTTTCCTTATTTCACGGAACACTTCTGGCAAAGAAATGGTTATGTACCATTCAGCGTGTCTCAAGTGGTACATGACCAGTGTTTTGGAAGAAACAGCCTACCATTTGCCTCGAAGGACTTCAAGCTCTAACAACTTTTGTTGGATTTGCTTTATTTTGAATGGTCATTACATTTGGCTGGATCCTATGCAATTTTCTGTCAGAATTATAAGCATAGATTCTTAATTTTTTGGAAATTAATAAAATGCAAAGGTACGATTCATTCCACTAATTTTTTTTAATTAGTTTTTAATATTTTTATTAGTCTTTTGCATTAATAGTAATTTGAATTATAATTATGGAATTTTATAATTACATTTAAAAGTGTGATATAATACACTATGCTACAAATGTATGTATAATTTGTTTAGTTTTGATAATTTTTTTTTTGCAGTAGTGTCACCAGCTAAAAAAGAAACTGTGAAAACTATTTATTAGGTATAGTTTTTGTCGAAAGGAACAAGGAATTTAACAAGTTTGCTAGACAATACATCTTGAAGCTTTCTTCAAAATGACAAAAATATATCGCGCATATCGGCACATATTTATCCTAAATATGTTTCCATTAATTATATTACTTTAGGGGTCGTTCATAAACTACGTTTCCGATTTTTTGCACTTTTTTACCCCTCCCTCCCCTCCGTTACTTTTCGTAGTGCATTTCAAAACCCCTTCCCCACCCCACAAAAAGTAACGGGACATATGAAATAAAAAATTAATTGATTTAAACATATTATATTATTTTACACAATAGCCCTCAGAATTTTCACTAGTATTACTGACTATATAAATATAAATATAAATGACTATATAAATAAAAGGTACAATATAAAAAAAAAATAATATGTAATTGTTTATATCATCATTTAAAGTTATTCCATCTTCGGTGAACACCAAGTTTTTCATATGTATATCTATAGTCCATTCACAATTGATATAAATGATGATGTGTTGGACCTGCCAAAATACATCGGAAATGAAAAAATTAAAAAAATGCAAAATAAATGCATGATGATTCAATATTAATATTTTTGTTTCTCATTCACGCTCTTTACATCTTCATTGTGTTTTAATTATTATTCTTCTATTTTTCTTTTAATTCACTTTAAATTAAATGTATTGATGGAGGTTAAGCCATTCAGGTCGTATTTGTATTTTAAAAAAATTGTAAAACTCAATTGTCATTATAAATCATAACCTTATGTTACTGCTCTTGCTATAAGACTTCAGTCTTGTTAGAACAGTTGTCGCACACTAAACAAACAAATAAACAAATAAAGCACTTTTCGGGCTACCACAACTTTTTCCTAGCCATCAACTTTATGTGGAAGAGTTTAAAAATGTCTAACCCCTAGATAGAATCTATCTATACTCTTTTTGATACTGCAAGTTTTTAAGAACATAAGAGTATAAACTATAATACTGTCTAAATCAACATACTCACGCATTCGGTACTAGAAACAGAAATAACTTAGTTGTGGCGAGATGCAGTCAAGAGGTCACAAAACAACGCAACTTATGTGCAGGTTCTAGGGCCTATAATAATTTACCATAACTAATTAAAAACTATAGTAAAGTTAAAAAATTGTCTGTTTGTTTGGCACCAAAAACGTTCTCATATCTTGAAAACTATAGAAATTCCTTGCATAATAAAGTTTTGAATAAATTTTTAATCTAATTTCAAAAAGGTCCAACACATTTCTGTTTCTTCTAAAAACGGTGCAGAAGTTGTTTTCATAAAACAATAATAACTGAATATTGCATTTTGTATACTCTTTTATGTGACGTATCATTTTTAAGAAAAAAACTGTTTCTGTTTGACACAAAATTTTATGCTCTATTAAGAAAAATGTAACGGTACCCCCTTTCATTTTTGTAACGATTTTAATTTTTTTAACATGTTGTTTTTATAGGTATTAAAAAATGCTTAGCCTTCAGAATAATTTCTGGGTTTTTCGTATGCAGAACCCTATCTGCGGAGAATACATTTCAACTATTATATATTTTAACTGCTCAAATCATAAAAATATATTATTCTTAAAAGACATATTTCCCTCATCTTAGAAAACACTCTTACAAATCTTCACTATTTTTAAAGAAAATTGAAACAAAACCGCAAAAATAAAAGACTTTAAAAATTATTAACATTCCAGAGCAACAACGGGTTAATATAAGCTAGTCTTAAATAATACTAAATTTAATTTTTTGAGTTTTTTTTAAATTTTGTTCTCGTAACA
The DNA here is from genome assembly GCA_963920525.1 of Dichetophora obliterata. Taxonomy (NCBI): domain Eukaryota; kingdom Metazoa; phylum Arthropoda; class Insecta; order Diptera; family Sciomyzidae; genus Dichetophora; species Dichetophora obliterata. Next base: position 149,015,067 of record OY986435.1, on the reverse strand, counting down.
ATATTTTAAACCCCTGCCCCCCCCTACCATTACTTATCGTAGTGCATTTCAAAACCCCTTCCCACCCCCAAATCGGCAACGTAATTTATGAACGACCCCTTATATAGTAGAAGTTTAAAAAAAGTTATCTAGTCTAAGTGGAGAATTTTAAAAAATTAAAAAACTAGGTGCATTCATGTCTTCGAAATTTTTAGCCGAACGCTCTTCCATAGGCTATGTTTTTTTCTGTTTCAACAAATTGATATACTTTCGTGACGTCATGACTTTTACAAGCAATATCAGCAGGCAGGCCCGGCAGTTCGCGTTTACCCCGTGAGGGTATTTCGTCTACCCAAAAAAAACCTTCAGACCGTGCAACTAATAAAACATGAACCACGCTTTCTGTTTGACATAGGTTAGGTTAGGTTAGGTTAAAGTGGCTGCCTCAAATTGAGACGCACTTAGGCCAATAAGGCCCGTTGTGGTACCACAGGGGTTGATCTCCCTTCTCTATTCAAACCAGCTTGAGCTGTTCACAAAGCTTAGGATTCGGTATATCGATATTTCCGAGAGTTCTTCGAGGTCTCTGAGAAACCAGTTGTTTAGGTGAAGAAAACGTTTTTGAGCCAGCGCTGGGCAGGTGCAGAGAAGGTGTTCTGTAGATTCCACCTCCTCCTCATCTCTACAGCTTCTGCAGAAGCCGTTGTGGGGTATGTTTAATCTTAGAGCGTGCCTGCAAATAAGGCAGTGCCCTGTCAGGATCCCTATCATGGTGCCAATGTGATCTCTACTAAGAGATATGAGTTCTTTTGAACGCTTCAGATTGAGTTTGGGCCAGATTTGCCGTGCTATATTACAAGTGTTACCTGCTGACCATCTTTTGTTGGTGTTAATACAGGATAACTCATGTGTAAGGAGTTTACATGTGGTGAGAGGAATACCAAGGTTTGTCTTGTCTGAAGATAGTTGTTTGGTAGTACCTGTGCGAGCGAGTTCATCTGCTCTGCAGTTACCTAGAAAATCCCTATGTCCAGGAATCCAGCATAGGATAATTTTTAGCTGCTCTGCCATCTCGTTTAGAGACCTGTGGCAGTTGAAAACTGTTTCAGATGTTATTTCAACAGTTCCTAGGGCTTTCAGAGCGACCTGACTGTCAGAAAGTATGCATATATCCATGGAAGATATATCATTTTTCTGAAGCCAAGTTAGCGCTTCATGTATAGCAGCGATTTCAGCTTGAAATACACTGCAATGGTCAGGGAGCCTGAAGGCTATATTGATGCCTAATGCTTCTGAGTAGACTCCTCCACCTACTTTGCCATCTAGTTTTGATCCATCCGTAAAGATCTCAATGACATTGTGAGGTGAATGGTTTTCTTGTTACCACTCTTCTCGAGAGGGAATGGATACATCGAACTTCCTATCAAAGAGTAGTTTTTGTGTGATGTAGTCAATGGACCTAGGTAAAGGAGGGAGAAATTTTCTGATACAAGAATGTCCTAGTGTACCTTCTTTCCACTGGGAGGTGGCTACTAGGCGGATGGCTGTATTAGCGTAAATCTGTTTAGCTAGGATATCAAGTGGTGTAAGATGGAGCATTGTGTCTAATGCGTCTGTCGGAGTGGTTCTTAGGGCTCCGCTAATGCACAGTTCAGCTGATCTTTGAACTTTACGGAGAAGGTTATGGTGAGTCTGTTTTTCGAGTGCATGCCACCAGACAATAGCACCATATAGCAATATTGGCCTTACTACTGCTGTATAAAGCCAGTGAGTAACACTTGGCTTTATACCCCATTTGCTACCCACCGCCCTTTTGCAAGAGTATAGGGCAATGTTAGCTTTTTTGGCTCTTTCGAGCAGATTGGGCTTCCAGTTTAGTTTCCTATCCAGTATAAGGCCCAGGTATTTTGCTTGATCTGAGAAGATAAGACTTGTATTTCCCAGTTTAGGAGGGCTAATTTGAGGTACATTGTGTTTTCTTGTGAAAACTACTAACTCAGTTTTATTAGGATTAACGCTGAGCCCACAGCTGATAGTCCAGTTGACAAGAGTATTTAGGCAGTTTTGCATAATGTCTCGGAGAGTAGATATATATTTTCCACAGGTAACAATAGCAACGTCATCGGCATATGCTATCACCCTGCACCCCTCTAGTTCTAGTTTGCCTAGCAGTTCATTCACTGCTAAATTCCAGAGTAGAGGCGATAGAACCCCTCCCTGAGGGGTTCCTCTTGGTACAGATCTTAGCGTGGATGCCGCTCCAAATTTTGCACTTATAATCCTGCCAACTAGCATTTGGTTTATGAGTGCTATCAGCGCGGCATCCACTCCAAGCTCCATCAGCGCACTGGTGATGGCCCCTGCCTCGACGTTATTAAAGGCTCCTTCTATATCAATAAAAGCTATCATTGTATATTCCTTCAGATAGAGGGATTTTTCAATGATGGAGGTTATGGAGTGGAGAGCTGTTTCCACTGAATTGCCTTTGGTGTAAGCATGTTGAGATAGAGATAATGGCTTCTTTTCTTTCATGGATCTCAAGTGAATATCAATTAATCTCTCGAGGATTTTTAGAAGAAAAGATGAGAGACTAATTGGTCGAAGGTCTTTTGGGTTTACGTGTGAGCTTTTTCCTGCCTTAGGTATAAAGATAACCTTCACATTACGCCATCGCTGGGGAATGTGGTTTAGGTCAAGGCAGCTTTGGTAGATCAGCAAAAGCCGCTCCTTAATGATGCCATACGACTTTTGGATTTCAATGGGGGCTATACCATCTGGTCCTGGTGACTTAAATGGTTTGAAGCTACTGATTGCCCATTCGAGCTTTGTTTGCGAGAGTATTTCTAGAGATCTGTTCACAGGTGGTAACTGATATTCCTGGATTGGATCGTTGTATATCTCTGAACATCCCGGAAAGTGGGTTTCTACTAAAACGTTCAGAGATTCTTCACTGCTTGTGGTCCAAGTACCATCTTCTTTTTTCATGAAGCTTGGATTGGAGGGAGCCTTAGCTAGAATTTTCCTGAGCCTTGACGCCTCAGAGGTCTGTGACATATTTTCACAGAAGGTCCTCCAGGACTGTCTTTGTGCTTTTCGTAGTTCATTTTTATATTCCTTGAGGGCTATTTTATAAAATGACCACGTATCTGTAGATCTTGTGGTCTTTGCCCTGTTGAAAAGTTTTCTGGTCTTTTTTCGGAGATCTTCTAGTCCCTTATTCCACCAAGGAGGCTTTTGCTTCCCCCTCAATGTTTTTAGCGGACAAGCAGTATCTATAGCTTTATTTAGCGATTTATTGAGACTATTAACTAAGTTGTCTAAAGATTGTTTATTGGAAGGACGATTAGTTGGTCCAATTGAGAGATCTGTATTTAAGGAATTTATATAAAGATCCCAATTGGTTTGTTTAAGATTGCGAAATTCGCATGATCTCGAGTCAAAGTTATCAACATCAATATATCAAGAGAATATATCTATGGTCTGAGAAGGAGTGTTCATTAGAAACACTCCAGTTTTTTACCCTATTAGATATATGGTCAGAGGCAAGGGTAATATCTAGAACTTCCTGTCTATTACTTATAATAAAGGTGGGTTCATTACCTATATTGCATATATTAAGATTAGTTGTGAGGACGAAGTCAAATAGAAACTCACCCCGTTTGTTGGTGTCTGAGCTACCCCAGATCACATGATGAGCGTTTGCATCGCACCCGATAATTAGGCCCTTTGCTTTTGATGCTGCTGTGGAGACCAAATTTTTAACGTTGTCTTCTGGGAGGACTTCGTGGTCGTGCGCGAGGTATGCTGAGACGAGCCACAAGCTGTTCTGGCCCATCTCGACGCTTATAGCCACGGTGTCTTTGTTACTGAAATTAGAGAGAGTAAATACACTCAGGTTTTTCTTAATTAAAATACACGCTCTTGGCTTACCTTGTGATTTAGTATACACAAGCGTATATGCTGGAGTCCTGAGTCCGCATACCAGGCCACAGACTACCCATGGCTCCTGGATCAGGACGATGTCATCTCCATCTTTGCTGAGACGGATTATCAGGCTGGCGGACGCAGCCTTGGAGTGGTGTAGGTTAATTTGTACTACCTTCAGCATTTGAGCTTCTAGTAGCTAAATCAATCTCCACCACAGTTGTGTCAGAGTCATCGTCTGATTTAAGAAGGCTATCCTCCAATGAGGATAGCCGAAATGTGCGTGCCAATTCCATCACGGAGCTTACGCCCTCCGGTTCTAGCACAGGGGGGCAGGTTTGAGAGGATGGTGCGTTTTTAATTGCTTTGGAAACCTGCTCTTCCTCCAATAACGCCTCATCTTTTTTATAGACCCTCAGTTATATGGATGAGAAACCATAGTCTACCACGAAACCTTTTGATGACAAGAGAGCCAGGGACTCCTGGTTGATAACAAATATTACCGACCTAAAGTCCCCCTTCGGCTCATCAACCCGTGTCACCTTCCAGTTTGCTGTTGGTAGGCCATGATTTCCCAACCTTATTGTCTCAAGGATAATTTGAGGGTCAGAGTGTTCGGCTGGGACCCGGGAACTCGCCCTTGGTCTGTTAGGGATCAGATCCCTATCAATGACCGCGAGATTCGCTCCCGGCCATACCCCACCAATCCTTGAGATGGCGATCTTATACAGATCTAGAGACCTTTGGTCAGCATATGCGATCAGTTTCACATGGCCTTGATGCCATCCACTGTCGCGACAAGAAGGGCCTCTGCCGGGAAACTCCTTCATAATCGGAATGAAGATAGTGGCCAGTTTTCTCACTACCTTCCTCCATTTTTCTGGCGAGATGCTGCCGTCTGGGTCGCTTCTGTCAATCACCGCAATGGTAATTTGTCCAGCCGCGATTTCACTAAATAGTTTAGGAGTGGCTGTGTTACCACAAATTTTCTTGGCGCCCGGCATAGGGACCTCCTCTAGAGATCGCTGACGCTTAGTAGGCACCGGTTTGGGTTGTGGAGAAGCTTGTGAATCCTCCAAGGTGCCTACCGCCCACTTCCAGGACTTCCACTGAGCCTCGGTACGCTGGTTCTCGGGAATTTTCGCAATGAGATCCCTTACCCTTAGCGCTGATTTCCGAGAATCACGGCCTGTCCTTTTGGTGGATGGCGTCTTTGTAGCCGGGCCCTTGTTGTTACTTCCACATGTGCCAGGTTTGGTAACCACTGCTGCACTAGCGTCCGCAGCAGAAGCATTTAGAGACTGCGCGTCTGCAGGCTGTTGGCCAAAAGGAGCGTTTAAAGGCCGCGTGTCTGGTGTAGCTGTAGGCTCCACTTTGTTGGCATTTAAAGATTGCCCATCTGTCTGTTTCTTTTTGTTTATTGTATTCATCTTGGTCGTGCGACCACCCCCTCCCCACCAGGATGAAGAGAGTTAAACCGACAGGCCCTGTGACCATTCCTCGAACGGGATCGGGTCCGCATTCAGGGAATGAAAGATCCCCGTGTGCAGCCCCGATTCAACCCGAGATTTGGCTCAGAGTCTGTCAGTAGAGTGATCAAAAAATAGAGAGGGGAAAAAGATGTCGACCGCGCCCTCACCCCAATGCCGCGGTAAGGCCACAGTTACACTCTGAGACGGCCAGGTATCAGAGAGGCTCCGTTAAAGACTGGACTTTATTACATGGGCGCTTCCAGCCTAGCAAATCCTCAGCACGGGTCGCATTACACCTTGATTCAGCCCACACCCCTACCGATGGGGAGGATTCTTACCATGCCATACGAAACTATTGAAGAGTCAGAATACGGTAGGAAGAACGCCCCCCCCCTCTGCTAACCGCCGTCTTAGGATTAAGAACACTGTAGCGGTTATTACCAGCCGGCACCCACATGGAGGGTTAGGTAGAGGATTTTTGCCAGCCTCTGTTTGATATCGTGTTGGAGCCGAATTGCCTCCAAATTATGTAAGAAAACTGAAAAAATTAATAAATTTTTTTTTTATTTTTTTTTTTTTTTTTTTTTTTTTTTAGTCGACGAACTAGACTACAGCCTTAAACAAATAATTACAAAAGATTGTATGTATTTTATGTAAGAAAGAAAGTATTTATTTTCATTTGTAATTATTTGTTTAAGGCTGTAGTCTAGTTCGTCGACTAAAAAAATAGGCTATTTTTGGGAATTTCTCGTGAGATTGCTATGAAAGATTGGTTTATAAAATTTATAAGGGATGATAAATGTAGTGTTAAATTGCAAAATCAATAAAAAAATTTATTAATTTTTTCAGTTTTCTTACATAATTTGGAGGCAAGTCGGCTCCAACACGATATCTCGGCAAAGGCTTATCTGAAACAAATAAAACCGAAGTGTTTTAGGTTTGGTATGACAATGGCTGTAAAATAGACTATTGATATTAATTTCTAATAATTCTTGTTTATTTTATATAACAAAAACGACAAAAAAAATAAAAAACTGTTGTTTTTCGCTCTTATTTGTAAAAAATGTAGTAGAAATCAATATTTTTATATGATAATAATCTAGTTTGTGAGTATTTATGTGTACAATATGTGGTTAAAATTGCAGAAGGATCGGTTTATATGTTTCGGAGGAATCGTGTAGGGCGTCCGTGAAAACGTAGTTTTGAGAAAAACGCGTTTAAATTTTGTAAGCCCTCAGCTACGCGCGTGCAAATAAAATAACTTATACTGCTTGGATCTTCATAAAATTTTAATACAATATTCTTAGATACAAGTAAATTCGAAAAATGTAAAAAAAATCCGAAAGCGACCAAATAGACTTACTTTAGCGACCTTAAGGTAAAATTGCACGTTTGAAAAAAGCAATGGACTCAATTTAAAACATTTATTGTGAAAAGAATGCATAGAGACTTGAACGTTTTTTTTACGTAAATCGTAAAAAATAAATCTTAAAAAAGTTTTTGTTTTTAATGCATCTTCTTCTCACTAAGTGACACCGGAGAAAGAGTCCTTTTCGGGCGGGGTCAACATATGTTGGTTCTAATTTATCGGAAACAAAAAATCAAATTGAATATTAATAAGTTTTTTGTCGCTTTCGCTTATATCAGAATTATTAAGATACTTCTGAAAAAGAAAAATTGCGGAAAACCTTATTTCATTTGAGCATGACGACACTGGTATGCATATGCATATGGTATGAATATACGATGCAAATTTTTCAGGAAGTGAACAACCTCTGTCAACGAATTTCCCTCTTCGTTCTGTCCCTTCAATAACTCCATGAACATTTGCTTATCGCTCATAACACTTTCTTCACCGAAGTCTTTATAGAAGTTTATTACAGAAATCTCCTACAGCAAATCGCTCTAATAGTTAAAAAAATCGTCGAATTGTTTTCAAAGTGACAAAGTGATTTGGTCAATTAAATGAAGATCAATCAATTGCTGAGTTGAACTGAACTAATTTATGGTTGGTGACATTTAAAAATGTTTGCAACAAGTATGATAAATTTCAATTATGGAATGCATTTCATTGGAAAGCATAGTGGGTAATTACCCACCCAAAAAATTATATCTGGGTGTAACTACCCACCACACCCACATTATTTGCTGGGCCTGCCAGCAGGGGCAGTTCAAATAACTTTTCTTAATATGTTTGATTGAAACATTTGTAGTAATTGCTGTAACTTTTGGATATTTCAGGGGAATGATTAATGTTTTCATTGAACATGTATGGTGTTAGGACTTTAGTAAAATATTTCAATAAAAAAAGCTCCTTTCAATAATTTCAGTGCTTAAATAAAAATTATATCTTAAACTAGTCTCAACTTGTAACTTTACTCTATATGTTTGTTTCTTAGTTAATACATTCTCAATTTCTCTTTTCTTCTTTAGGTTTTAACTTTCGAATTTGATTAAATTTTCATTTTTAATTTAATAACTACACTGTGCGCCAAAAATACCCTTTTTTGTGAGTAAGAAACCGATCAATATTTTTAATTATTTCCGAGCTCCTTATCACGAATTTCCATCAAAATTTCTCCAACACGTCAGAATTTTGAGAAAACCGTGATTCAAGGTCAAAAAATTTCTCCTTAGAGAAATCACTTTAAAGCATCGAAACTAAAAGTGGTATGCGACGTTATGTCTGTGGTACAAAATTTTCTTTCCTATTTCCATCCCCCACCAACCTTTTTACCGTTATTTTTACATTTTTAAAAAATGCTATTTTTTAGCATAGCTATACTCTGCAAACATTAAGAAATGTAATATTATATGTTGGCAAAAAATCATGCCCATAAAAATAAGCAAAATTACCCAAGATCAACCATATCCAAGGAATAGACCCCCTTAATCAAAATTAAATTTTTTTTCACTTATATGATGTAAACTGTTGAGATATGGACAAATAATTCTTCAATACATACAATATAAAGCAGGGACCGAAAATAACAGTTATTTCAATTCAAAAAGTCAAATGAAGAGAGTAAGTCTATTCGATATTTGAATATAGCAATGTGATGCTTGTTAGCAAACGAATAATAATCTTTAAAAATTTTTAATTTTTTTGTTTTTTTTTAAAAGTAAATAATCTTTGTTTTTTGACCAATTTTATTACGATCAAAAATAAAGTTAATATTTTACTTTTATTTTTTGATAATATATAAAAATTTAAATTTTACTTAAATTTTTTTGATCAAAAATAAATTTAAGAATTGGCTTTAATTTTTTTGATCACATATAAAAGTTAAAATTTGACTTTTACTTACGTTATGAAGATCGATAACAATGTTTTTATCTCTGTTCAAAAATGTTACGAATATAGGTGTAAAAGAATATAAGATGTACTCTATTAATTGTTTTGAAAATTTAAACTGTTATAATAAGATATAAATAGATCGAAAAAAGAAAAGTAAAATTTCAACTGTTATTTTTGATCGAAAATTAAAATCAAATGTTTACTTTTTTTTATCAAAAAATTAAAATCAAATTTTATATATTTGATCGAAAAACTAAAAGTCAAATTCTAACCATAACCATTAGGGTCACTGATATGTAGAGTATCTGGGGCATTTCATACAAAATTTGCCACCAAAATTTTTTCCCCATAAAATTTTATGTTATGGTTCATTAGTTAAACATATTTGGTGTGAATATTGTTTTTTTCAATTTTTTTCAAAGGACCTTTTTTCAATCGCTTATACTGCAATAACTTATGAAGATAGAAATATTTGATAGAAATATTAGAATACTGTTTACTAAAACTTAATCATATTATTTTTTGTTGCAAAAAATTGAGATTTGGAAAAAATTGGTGTTATTTTTTTCTGAAACTGTATTCAAAGACAAAAACTGTGTTACCATACTTTTTATTGATATTTGTTAATAACCCATAATTCATTTAACTTTTTTGCTTAAATATTTGAAAAAAATGTCAGAAAACTGGTGTACAAATTGCTTTTATTACGTAGAAAAACATATCGATTGAGCGAAATCGAAGAAGGTCGGGTCAAAAAATCGGTTACTTGGCATGCAATGGCCCACATGCACAGATTTAAATTAAACAAAAATTTGCCTGTTTTGCTAAAGCAATTGTAAAATGCTTACATATTTGTATTTTATGAATGTTCGAATACGATAAAATGAATCGGATTGTAGAATACTCCATTACGAATCCGAAAGCAAATTTACGCTACGATAAATCCAAGACAAGAAATTACAAACAAATTCTTTACAGTGAATCAACAACTGTTACTGAAATGTTTACGTGCCACAGAGGGTACGACTTCCGTATAATTATGGAGTTCGGATCCAGCCAGTGGCTTAGAATATATTTAAAAATTTTCTGAAAATCTGTCGTTTTCATTTGTAAGATTTAGTGACATTTATCCAAGCAAATCTGCAAAACGAGGCGTAAGAAACTTCACTTCAGAAACTAGTTATTTGCTTACTAATAATGCTAGGTCTTAATCAATATTTAAAATGTATTATTAATTTTTTATTTATTTATTTATTATGTTGATTTTATATGATTTAAATACAAATTCTAATTGTTTGATAGCTTAAATCATTTTTGATTTTAAATACAAATTCTAGTTGTTTGGTAGTTTAAAATCGTTTATTGAGCTTTTGCTCAGGTTATAACAATTAATTGCTCTAATGAATTTTCCCAAGGAAACAACAACAAAAACAACATTTTCAATATGAAAAGGAACACATAACTAGCTGATTTTTTACAGCCCTGCTACAGGCTTCATCAGAAATCTTTGTGCTACGCCGTGCAAGCGCAAGGCACCACAGAGGCGATGAGATTTTAAGTATCAATTTCTCAGTTTTTCTCCCATTTCATATTTTCATGTTTGTTGTTATATTTTTGCTCTACTTTAGTTTTTATGCTTAGTGATGTTTACCTTTTCATATTGAAAACGTTGTTGTTGTTGCTGTTTCTTTGGAAAAATTCGTTACGGCAATTAATTGTTATAACCTGACCTATAGCTCAAGAAACGATTTTAACCCTGGATAACCAATCAGATTTCTAATACGTTATAACCAATGTTAGTTGATTCGACTAACACGCTCCAAAACTCGTTATAGAGGAGCAGTTTGTACATTAAATGTATTAAAAGCTGTTGAAAATTGAAAAACTATGTATATTTTACTAGAAATCAAAAAACATTAATATTGGTCTTTGTTTTTTTTTTTATTTTTTACATATTTTCATAAGCTACTTATTTCATCAGTTCGAGATATATCACATAAGATTATTGAAAAAAAAAATAAACGAATAAAGCATTACTTATTATTATTAAAATAAAAGAGTTTAAATCAATTGTTAAGCACAAGAGACACAATTCGTTGCACCACTATAAAAAACTTGTAACCAAAACATTTTATTCCTACAACAAAGGAATTTACTTCGACTGTACCGAATTAAAAATACCCCCACATCCGTATTTTAGTATATACGAAGTTGTCAATGTTGTATAATTTTGATGACCCCACTTTTAAAGGGCGTGGTTTTTATCCAAATAT